>OZ020309.1:10708499-11115799 GCA_963971305.1 Arcuatula senhousia | reverse complement strand
CCTGTTATCCTGTTATCCTGAATATAAAACATATTCTACATGGGTGTATATATGTTACAGTCATTTTCTTAAATCAGGCATTTTGTAAAATGCCTGATATTTTAGGCATTTTATAAAATGACTAAGTCCTATCGGCATTACATAAAATGCCTGAAAATATTCAGGCATTTTACAAAATGGCTGGAATTTTTAAACAAATTTAAAGAAAATGCCTGATCTGATTAAAAAAAAATTGTCCTATGGGTATTGGTAGTCCTATGCACATAAATTACTTTGAAACCTGTTTTAATCATTGAAAACATATTCATAACTAAAATTAAATTTATAGTCATTTGTAAAATCATTGCCTGACCATGGCAGATACACAATTTTCGTTGAGCTCAGTACATAAGTTTACAAACAAACTTTTAGAGATTTTAGATACTAGCAACGACGAATGAAGAGGGATATTATAAGATCCTTAAAAAAGTAAAGAAAGCCAACGAAGAGAATGCACTGAACTATGACTATATCTGCAAAACTATTTTTATTAGCTCACTAGTAGACAGCAGGTTCATGTGAGCTATTGCCATCACATGGTGTCTATTGTCGTCGTCAGTCATCTGTTAACAATTTTTCAAAAATCGCCACACTTGACACAATATATTTTATTCCCGTGCAGGGTAGGGAGGCAAAACGGCCCGCAGCAGAGCCTAGCTTGTTGTCCGTGGGGGTTGTCAGGTCTGTAATATGGCAGCCCTGACAGCTGACGTGTGCGGAGAGGTGGACAGCCAATTAGTGCACCACATAGGCTAAAATTTCCGCTCCTACCAATCCCTCCCCCGTTTCCTGTGGTTCTTCAAAATTGAATATTCCATATCATCATCATCATACTTCATGCTTTTATGTTAATCGCCTTCAAATAACTTATTTAGTGTTGCGAGGGCGTAAAACACCAAGTTACTCACTCACTCGCCTCTGAAACGACTGAACGGAATTTGATAAAACTTGGTATGGTTAATCCTTATGGGGTCGTGCACAAAACTTTTTTTTCAATTTTTGATCCGTCATAAAACATGACAACCTTGCTAAAAATGGACAGGGGGTCAGATTACTGTTTTTAGCTTGTAAATCAACAAGTATAAGAGATAGAGAAAATCTGATGCAACCGTCCTTCTTCAGCATGAAAAGCTCTACAAGTCTTCAATAGGTCGAACTTATCAGATGACTCCTTATAGGGGTTACAGCGATTGAACCGTGTAACTTTCCCATTTACACCATACACGATACACGACTGAGTGATACACCATACACCATTGACAGATACACGATACACGATTGAGCGATGCACGATACACGATGAACGATACACCATACACGATACACGATAGAAACTTTATATCAAATTCAAGAATGTTTGCAGAAACGAAAATACGGTCAACTTGTTTAATTATCATATTCATATCTCTATTTATGTGGGGATTGCGACAATCATTTCAATGAAATCTTCTCTATTATCAAGATATTTCTTAATTTAATCAAAACGGACGTCAAATAATATTTATTTGATAAAATTTAAAACTGAATGCCACGCCCGTCAATCTTTCTGAAAGCTATATATTCCAAAAACATGCTTACTCTGTTGGTTTGGTCGAACCGTGTTCGTAAAAAACTCTTGCTATCTAGTATATTAAACCAATTGTATTCCGTTTTAGTTTCCTAATTTACGTATTATTTTATTATATTGAAAGAAAAATGAAAAGGTTTTTTCTCAATTTGTCATGCCTTTCAGTTCTTGTCCGTGTATAGTGCAGTATCTTAATTCGAAGATTTGCTATATTTAAAACTACAAGTCGTGTTTAACAATACTTAATGAATAAATTTGTCATCTTTAAAGATAGTGCTTATTTGATTTTTCTAAATAACATACATGTACTAGCATCAAAAAGTCAATTGTTGCCGTGCTACAAAAACGGGATACACGCATAAAGTGTACATGTACCTTTTCTTATGCATTAAAGACAGTGCAGAAGAAAACAGCTAGGTCCATCTGAACCCTTATAATTCAAGCTCATTTCGTCTTCGTATACTTCGTCGGAATGTAGCGACTATAGGAAGTAAATTATATCGACTGTATTATTCATCTGTTCCTGCAATATGCCGACGGAACATCCCACTGAGACCTGTCATGTCGTGCAAAGATATTCAAATAGCATACGAATAAACAGACAATAAACGCTTTAATGGATTCATGGATTCAGGCATATAGTCCGGCATTATGTAGGACAAATAAATAAAATTATTTTAAATTCTTCTCAAGAAAAGTAAGCATATACAATTGAAAATGGGAACATTTATTATGAAATAAACTCTTATATAGTCACCATTTCCTAAGTGCGACATCTCTCTGAAAATAGTCCTTTTTATACTTTGAGTCTTTACACTTCTTATTTTAATTTTTTCAAGCATTCGTATGATCTATCTTTAAAAAAGATGTGCATGCAAAACAAGGGTCACAGAAACTTAACCAAATAAATCGTAAAAATATTCTTTAAATCGGTCAACCAATAGTTAAACTTTTTTATTAATTTGTTTCTTTGCCTTTATTTTGACTTCACTCAGGTGTGGAAGTACTATTACCGGGACAGAAATCTGCATTATTTGAATATTCATTTAATTTATCGCATATTTTAATAAGACAAGAAAGACTTTAAATTTCTGATTTTATGTTCGATGATAGGAAAGTATGTCACATTATTTCCGTAACAGTTTTCTTGGCAGTAAATACCAAAGAACATGTGGGGGTTTGGGGTTGTTAGTAAACGGCGGATGGCGAATTCTGACGTCGGGTCTGTGCTAGATAGAATATTTTCCCTTAGTGGCTAAATGGAAAGGTTTTCGTGCGTCGGGCTTATCTGGTTATATAATCTGAAACTGAGCTATACTGCTATACTGCTTACTATATTTGTTCAACGTGCATGTAGAGTTCCATGCTTTGTGCACGTGAAAGAAACCTCTGTTGTCTACCTTAAGTGAATCATGTAGACTAAATTATCCGGCTCCATCCACCCTAAACTTTTCACTTGCAAGCGATCTTATTTTTTTTTAATAGTATGATAATGTGGAGAAAGATTTCATCCTTTTTTCATACTTTTAAATACTTTCATCTTTTACAAATAGTTGTGATAACTTTGTGTGCAAGCCATAATTATGAAAGCCGGGTAGAAAGCAATAGCATTGCTATTGAAATATGATAATGTAAAAAAATACCAGATCATATGATAATGTGAAAAAAATACCAGATCATAGTAACTCTAAAATTATCGAAATAGGTTTTTTTTCGGGAGAGGGGACCTTTTTTCCTGTGACTTTATATCATTATTTTTTACTTGACCGTTTTTCTTACACTTTTTGTTTTATTTTGAGAAGAAATGTTCTTCGTTTGATGTTTATTCATTTTAAAAGGATGGGTTGCGATAAGGCCCTTTTCAGCCCACCGCTAAAGTCATAAAGTAAATCTTTTCACAAATTGTCTTGTTGGAAAGGTTATCATTTCTATTTTTTTAAACGAACGACTGTAGTTGAAAAGCTTATTTTATCTTTTAGTAAATGGTGCTTGAAATGAACCACCCCAAATGATTTTAACATTGTGCCTATGGGAAAGTGGCGCAAATGAGAGATGTATATCCTTCCCGGAAGTATAGCATTGCTGGCGGAACCAGCTCCATATTTTATTCAAAAACTTGTATTACTAAAACACATCTTTTGTGAAAGTTTCAAGTTGGTTCCGCGTGCAAGGCATACTGAAAATTCAAAAAAGACTTTTATTTTTGTAGTTGTAATCAGTAGTTAAAAAAATTGCAAAATGTCTCCGTTTTCTTCGTTTTTCTTGAGATCAGCGGTCATTTCGATTTCAAAATTGTTGTTTAAAGTAATGTATATATATATGATGAACCTTCTATAGAATTGTCAACGGTGGATTCCAGTAGCACAAAATTTTAGTTTATTGAAGCCCTACCTTAAAATTTTCTTTAAATCAAGACGAAATTTTCATTCAAAATGGGTCAATTTTGAACCCGATTTTCGAAGCTGTGTTCGTGCAAAAGTATTTAAAAGTGGTCTTTTGCAACAGTACAATCATTTTGCTGCAAAATAAGATATAAAGTAACAAGCTTTGAAACATTTTATATTTTTCGTCTATAGATGGACCAAAATAGGACCTTATCGCAACCCATCCTTTCTTGCCTAATTAAGACTTATAACATCTCAACTGATACATTTTTTTCTCTTAGAAAATGTATAAGTGCTTTGTCTATTCGGTAAGCCTCACCAGTGGCCCTCTATCCATCATGCGAAAAGCCTAACAAAATTTGAATGAATCTAATGTGTACCGATGTGGCATTCGACTGTCGTAAGTCGAAAAAGACTGTAGATCGACAACAAATTGACAATTTTCAATTTTGAAAAATACACGGAAAATAATTACAATATAGTCCGAAACATTAAAAGTGTTGATACCGGAGCGGGGTAGATTAAAAACCTCCACCAGCAGCACCAGTGTTTCCAAAATAGAATTACAAGAAATTTAAATTCTTGATTTGTAAAGTTAAGACTTTTCAGAAACGCTCTAATCAAAATGTTGTAAATTCTAAAACAACTTTAAAATTTCGTTTCTTTTTCATCCGGTCGTTTGTACATATTACATGTATAACCCGTACACATTGATCAGCGCAGATCGATTTAACAGGTAACTGCTAATTAGGTCAGGTATTTAGTACATGTAATATACATGTCATTTAAATAACATCCTGCCTCGTGCGTCTCACAGCGGGGATTAACACAAAATTTTAGCGAATTAATTCACAACATGAAATTTTAAATACACAAGTAGACTTTAAAAAACAAAATAACAGACTGACTAAACTTTCTTCACGTCGCAAAATAAAATAAAATAGAAACAAAATCGTTTTGTTTGTTCGCCAATGTTTGCTACAATAATAGAAGCCGAAGGGGTAAAAAAAATCCCCTATCTTACCATCTAATTTTGCTTTTTAGAATTCAATATTCTTATTCCATATTTTTATTCCACATCTTAATATCATAATAATGATCTTGTAATTTTTTTCTGTTTTTTTTTTTATCTAAAAATGAAAGTGATTATAAAAGTCAGAAACTTAGACGAATTGAATTGATGCAAAAAGTGAAATTTTGTTAATAAGTATTGTTAGCCAAGAACAAAAATACGGAGCATAAAATGCAGTTATTTTGAATTGTAAAATTAATACTTAAGCAACACATTATATAGCATGATCTTGATATTGTTATATTAAGATCTTAAATTTGAATTATCTATCCCGTTAAAAATCCAAGCCTTAGGTAGTGTAGAAAATTGAAATTCTTTGTTAACTTAGCAGATCATTATAGGTTTAGGACCGCTCGGCCGATACACATTACATTAGAAATCTGAAATAAGAATATTGAAATTTTAAATGTTAAATAGAAAGTAAGAAAGAGGAATCCACACCTTTTTAGCTGTCAATATTGGATTGCTACATGTCTCCAAATTAATCATTTTCCTCATCTTATTTGAAATAGTAACTTACATTTCTATATGAATATTAAATAATCCACGCGTATACATGTTTTTAAATATAATTCACAACTGTATCATTTTTGGTGTTCCTTCTGACAGCGTGTGGTCAAATAATTTTAAGATACACTTTGATGCGTGAAAAAAGGTAAGACAAAAGTCACAAAGTTTAATCGGTACAGACAAAATACATGTAGCAATAGACTTGGACAATATATAAGTCTAAGATGTAGCTATTGATATAAACCATTATAAATTATAATGATAATTTCTTTTTAGGGATTTTTTGTGAACATTTGAATGTGACTGACTACGAATCTAAAATTACAACCTATAAAATTGGGGGGGGGGGCATTACAATTGATCTGTTCTCTGTTCTGATCAGGTCTAAACCACTTTAGTCTATAAAATTTTATTCTATAAGGTTAGGAGGTGATCGAGCATATCTTTAACTCGATTTAAATGTGGCGTGTATAGTGCTGGTTGCTCTTAGTCGATCCTTCCGTCTGTCATCCAATTCGTCCGTAATAAACTTTTTATATGCCGGTCGCTATACACGTTTGAAAAAGGCTAAGATACATGTAGCTAGAAGTCGGAAATTTCTCAAATAAGTAGTTTTCACTAAGTTTTATTTTTTGTTCCAAGATCCCTGAAGTTCATTTCTTCAAATAAAAGACCTCCGATAATAATTAATCATTTCTGATTCTACGCTTTGCGCTTGATGTCCTATATTATAATGCCGATCTTTTAAATTTTAGACACTATTTCGTCACGAAATTTGCTCATTGGAAGGTACAAAAACTTTTTTTTTTATCAAAATCACCCGTTCTAAGGAATATTTTCGTCCTGCCTTTTATTTTCAGGAAAAACAACTGAGCCTTGATTATTTACGAGCTTGTGCGCGTCATTTATTTTTAATTTTCAAAGCTATTATGAAATTTTCAGCCAAAACTACCATCCTGCCTTTTTTCTAATTCAAAGCACTGTCCTGCCTTTTTATTTCTGGATTTTTGCCATCCTGCCTTTTTATTTCAAATTTTACCATAGCCCCCCCTTAAAATCAAATGGTCGGTCCCGAAGGATTATTGCTTGCTAAACTATCTAATCATATCCACGAACGGTTAGTACCATAAACCATTTAATAAAGGAGTTAAGAGAGCTATATATACTTGATGGTTTCAAAATAAGAAATGTTTGAGTGGACGACCATTTGATTCTGAGGAGGGGGGTATGGCAATTAAGATCGAGTCAGTTTATTTATTTTCAAAATAAAGAAAAAATTATCAAGGATATTTATTATCTACATACTAAGCCCGATACTAAGGAATCTAGGGACAAATTATTTGTTTTAAATCTCTGATTCAGAGGTCAGATTACTTATTTCCAACTTTTTCCAGTCCATAATATAGCATGACATCAATCTTGTTTCCTCAATAATCGTGATTCAGTCAGATCTAGTCCGTTTTGGGGGTAAGAATTAAAAAAAACAATTTGTTTTCTTAATCGAGGATTAAAATTTATAAATATTGTTTTTGCTGTTAAGTTAATTAATTTTGTTCAATGCACTTTCTTCGATAGATTTAATTCGATCGCTGAATGATTCTGAAAAAAACAAACGAAACGAAATTGAGTTGTAAACCAATCGGAATGCTAGGTTATCGTGTATACACGATACACGATACACCATTGGCTTTTCATCACACGATACACGATTGACCGATACACGATACACCATTACACAATACACCATACACGATTGACCGATACACGATACACCATTACACCATACACGATAAAATGGGAAAGTTACACGATTCAATAGCTGTATGACCATTTAAAGGTAAAAAATATATATGGTTAGCCTATAGATAAAAACTTATGCAGTTGCTTGCTTAGCCTTCAGTTTTTTGAGCTTTGCAACAGTCTATACTTGGTGGAAGTTGTCAGATGAACCCTTATAAGGATTATTGTCCTTAAAAGTATAAAAATAGTGTTTTTTCATGGTTTTGTCCAAGAGAATGATAAGTATTGCAGATAGAGAAAAGCTTTTGCTTGCTCAGACCTTTCTTTACCTTATGAAGTTCTACAAAAATTTGCATTGTATGGAAGTTGTCAGGACTTATGACCCTAAAGGTAAAAAGTAGCTTTATTCTTGTTTTTGCCCTATGGAATGAATGGCTTAAGCCATCATCTCATTATGCTCTACAAAAGTCTCCATTTTGGTCAAAGTTGTCAATTGAGCCTTTATAGGGGTAATATCTAATATAGGAGACCAATCGTCACTTAAGGACTAGATGAGCGATTCAGGGTCCATGGGGATTCTTGTTTATCTAGAAGCAACCATTTGGTATATACGGAAGGGGGTTACTATGGCTATGTTTAAACTTAATATTAGCAATAAACTAAATATCCATAATTTTTATTATTTGCGTAATGTCTTTTTTTATTTAACATACCGCCTTAATTCCCATTTAAAATTGTTTTCTTAGTACTAAGAAGTTGTTTTCTTATTTCAGGCATTTTATTAAAATTTTCAATATTTTTCCAGGCATTTTGTTAAATGACTGAAGATTTTAGTCATTTTATAGAATGCCTAAAATTGGTTGGCATTTTATAAAATGCCTAAAATTTTCAGTCATTTAACAAAATGCCTAAATTAAGAAAATGACTGTAACATATATATACAATAATAGTACATTGACTCGAAATTATTTTTTTATATATACGGATGAGGCTTAGAAACAGGAAAATGCGAAGGTCTCCCTCGATACGATACATAGTTTTTTTTCGAGTCAGTGTACTATTATTGTGTTTATACTGCATTACTTTTTTATTTTGTTCGACGTGTTTTTTCACAAAATGAATAAATTGAAAAATCAATAAATCACCCCACAGCAACCCTCTCTCCTTTTATGGTCAAAACACCTGTCAAATTGGCCTACTTGATACATCCAACATAGACTCCTATACGTCGAACCTGGTTAGTTAAGCGGCAATCGAAGTACACGAATTTGACCTTAGAACCCGATATCATCCCTGCCTCTGAACAGATTTATTCGAGTTGCAAGATTGTGTCCATTCTGTTTAAATGGCGTTGAAAATGAAAAACAAATATAGCCCTTTATATGTATAAGTTGTGTTTAAAACTGAACTATTTTCAAAGTAAATATGGTAAAGCTAAATAAAGGTTTGAACATGTTTCACATTAAAAAATATCAATCTAAGAAATTTTCCTTAATATTTTTTTAATCTAAACACAATCCTAAGCATGTTTGAATACTAAACGTGTTTAAAGTTCAACATAAATTATGCGTTTAGGATTGCAAGGAAATGTAAGCTTATTTTCTAACTTATCTTTAAAAACAAATATAGCCCTTTATATGTATAAGTTGTGTTTAAAACTGAACTATTTTCAAAGTAAATATGGTAAAGCTAAACAAAGGTTTGAACGTGTTTCACATTAAAAAATATCAATCTAAGAAATTTTCCTTAATATTTTCATTAATCTAAACACAATCCTAAGCATGTTTGAATACTAAACGTGTTTAAAGTTCAACATAAATTATGCGTTTAGGATTGCAAGGAAATGTAAGCTTATTTTCTAACTTATCTTTAAAAACAAATATAGCCCTTTATATGTATAAGTTGTGTTTAAAACTGAACTATTTTCAAAGTAAATATGGTAAAGCTAAACAAAGGTTTGAACATGTTTCACATTAAAAAATATCAATCTAAGAAATTTTCCTTAATATTTTCATTAATCTAAACACAATCCTAAGCATGTTTGAATACTAAACGTGTTTAAAGATCAACATAAATTATGCGTTTAGAATTGCAAGGAAATGTAAGCTTATTTTCTAACTTATCTTTATATTATATCTACTAACAAATTACCAGTAAGTAGATTATTAAAAACATTACAAACACAACATTTAAATAAATAATTAAGAGAGTAAACTAAAATTTATCCGATTGCATCTTTCATCATTGAAATCAATTAATTACCGGTATGTAAAAATTTTCTAATTTTTCCGAAATTGCAATGCTATAAGTAAGTGCACGCTAATAGATCATAATTTTAATTTTTTTCTATCGTCTTTCAGCCAAAGATTAACATTCTAAAACTTAATTTGTTTGCAACACTTTTATTTTCGTATTTCTTGCAGTCAATGCTAAGAATGTCAATTTAACTGAGTCTTTCCGATTATATATTTGAACAAGTGGCTGTGCCAAAAATGAAATGCTCATTTACATAAAGCCATAGTATCTCAAAATTGTAACGTGGGAGAGAATATATTTAGAAATACAAATGACAACAAAGTTCCAGACAATAAATTGTGCTACGCCTGACGCGCATTTCGTCTATTCAAGACTCATCAGAGGCACTCTATCAAAACTATTGAAAATGCCAAACACTTTATGATTATGAAGAGTTTAGAACAGAAAAACCAAAAATACCAAACTGGGGAACCAAATTATTACTTAGATGATCAACCTATATCTGAGGTAGGAAGAGTCTTAGGGTTTCAACAATTTTTAAATTTAAACGGATAATTTAAAGCTTTGATATCTTCTCCAACACAAAAAAGTAGGTGCCGGAGCGGGCTAACCTCGGGGAATTAAAACTCCACCAACAGTGCAAACCTTCACGGGTGTTCGAAATACAAATGACAACAAAGTTCCAGACAATAAATTTTGCCTGACGCGCATTTACCAAAAATATTGAAAATGCCAAACACTGTATGAATATGAAGAGCATAGAACAGTATAACCAAAAATACCAAACAGGGGAACCAAATTATTACTAAGATATTCAACCTATGTCTGGGGTAGGAAGAACCTTAGGGTTTAGACAATTTTGAAATTTAGACGGATAATTTAAAGCTTTGATGTATTCTCCAACTCAAAAGTATTGGTGCCGGAGCGGGCTAACCTCGGGGAATTTAAACTCCACCAGCAGTGCTAACCTTCACGTGTGTTCGAAATACAAATGACAACAAAGTTCCAGACAATAAATTTTGCTACGCCTGACGCGCGTTTCGTCTATTCAAGACTCATCAGAGGCGCTCTACCAAAAATATTGAAAATGCCAAACACTGTATGAATATGAAGAGCATAGAACAGTATAACCAAAAATACCAAACTGGGGAACCAAATTATTACTAAGATATTCAACCTATGTCTGGGGTAGGAAGAACCTTAGGGTTTAGACAATTTTGAAATTTAGACGGATAATTTAAAGCTTTGATGTATTCTCCAACTCAAAAGTATTGGTGCCGGAGCGGGCTAACCTCGGGGAATTTAAACTCCACCAGCAGTGCTAACCTTCACGTGTGTTCGAAATACAAATGACAACAAAGTTCCAGACAATAAATTTTGCTACGCCTGACGCGCGTTTCGTCTATTCAAGACTCATCAGAGGCGCTCTACCAAAAATATTGAAAATGCCAAACACTGTATGAATATGAAGAGCATAGAACAGTATAACCAAAAATACCAAACTGGGGAACCAAATTATTACTAAGATATTCAACCTATGTCTGGGGTAGGAAGAACCTTAGGGTTTAGACAATTTTGAAATTTAGACGGATAATTTAAAGCTTTGATGTATTCTCCAACTCAAAAGTATTGGTGCCGGAGCGGGCTAACCTCGGGGAATTAAAACTCCACCAACAGTGCAAACCTTCACGGGTGTTCGAAATACAAATGACAACAAAGTTCCAGACAATAAATTTTGCCTGACGCGCATTTACCAAAAATATTGAAAATGCCAAACACTGTATGAATATGAAGAGCATAGAACAGTATAACCAAAAATACCAAACAGGGGAACCAAATTATTACTAAGATATTCAACCTATGTCTGGGGTAGGAAGAACCTTAGGGTTTAGACAATTTTGAAATTTAGACGGATAATTTAAAGCTTTGATGTATTCTCCAACTCAATAGTATTGGTGCCGGAGCGGGCTAACCTCGGGGAATTTAAACTCCACCAGCAGTGCTAACCTTCACGTGTGTTCGAAATACAAATGACAACAAAGTTCCAGACAATAAATTTTGCTACGCCTGACGCGCGTTTCGTCTATTCAAGACTCATCAGAGGCGCTCTACCAAAAATATTGAAAATGCCAAACACTGTATGAATATGAAGAGCATAGAACAGTATAACCAAAAATACCAAACTGGGGAACCAAATTATTACTAAGATATTCAACCTATGTCTGGGGTAGGAAGAACCTTAGGGTTTAGACAATTTTGAAATTTAGACGGATAATTTAAAGCTTTGATGTATTCTCCAACTCAAAAGTATTGGTGCCGGAGCGGGCTAACCTCGGGGAATTTAAACTCCACCAGCAGTGCTAACCTTCACGTGTGTTCGAAATACAAATGACAACAAAGTTCCAGACAATAAATTTTGCTACGCCTGACGCGCGTTTCGTCTATTCAAGACTCATCAGAGGCGCTCTACCAAAAATATTGAAAATGCCAAACACTGTATGAATATGAAGAGCATAGAACAGTATAACCAAAAATACCAAACTGTGGAACCAAATTATTACTAAGATATTCAACCTATGTCTGGGGTAGGAAGAACCTTAGGGTTTAGACAATTTTGAAATTTAGACGGATGATTTAAAGCTTTGATGTATTCTCCAACTCAAAAGTATTGGTGCCGGAGCGGGCTAACCTCGGGGAATTTAAACTCCACCAGCAGTGCTAACCTTCACGTGTGTTCGAAATACAAATGACAACAAAGTTCCAGACAATAAATTTTGCTACGCCTGACGCGCGTTTCGTCTATTCAAGACTCATCAGAGGCGCTCTACCAAAAATATTGAAAATGCCAAACACTGTATGAATATGAAGAGCATAGAACAGTATAACCAAAAATACCAAACTGGGGAACCAAATTATTACTAAGATATTCAACCTATGTCTGGGGTAGGAAGAACCTTAGGGTTTAGACAATTTTGAAATTTAGACGGATAATTTAAAGCTTTGATGTATTCTCCAACTCAAAAGTATTGGGGCCGGAGCGGGCTAACCTCGGGGAATTTAAACTCCACCAGCAGTGCTAACCTTCACGTGTGTTCGAAATACAAATGACAACAAAGTTCCAGACAATAAATTTTGCTACGCCTGACGCACGTAGCAAAAATAATGAAAACGAAAGAAAGTAATGATTGATGAATTGTGTATCGAGCATTAATCTATTTTACGTATTTTTCGCAGGAAACTTCACGAGTGCTAGATAAATTAGCACGCGAGTTAGATAAATCCTGTTATTAAAAATAGACATTTATTTATCTTGGAAATCACGATATTTCATCTATATCTATATAATAAAGATGTGTATTCATATAAAATAAGAATAATTAATGCAACGGTACTTTTTGAGTCCCCAATTAAAGCTATACATGCATACAAAACCGTTTACAATACATGCACAAGTAAAATCTTACCTAAGAATAAAATTTTATAAATACATTTAATGCAACTTATATACAAAATTATGTTCAGCCAAAAGCTATACATGTTTATACAAATCACTTGTATCCTTTAACTACAGTATTAAAATTGAAAGAATATGGAATATAGTGTATACTTTAGCTACATTGTACCTTCATAGATAGAGATTATATATTCATATGTTCAATAAATTTCATATAGCAAAAATAATTTGCACAAAAAACTCTAAAACTATCTGATATATAAAAAAAACGGAACAAAGCTTAAGATCTGTTTGCGATATAATTGGTTATGCTCATTATGCTAGTGGGTTTCGAAGGTCGGATCTGGTTTTAAAAGTTTTGGTACCATGCAAATTATTTAGAGTATTAAAAGGATTTACCTTAAAATTAGGATGTTTAGACAAAAAAATAACCATTCGAACATTTAAATATTTCTCCGGAACCTCTGACTTTATAATGAAATGTTAGAATCTTATGTTTTACTCTCCTAAGATTTTCTTATTTTATTGACATCAAAACAATCTATTGCTTACAAGAAAACACCATGCCTAACATACATAAATCTACTTGTACATGCAAAGGTTTAGGAGGCTGTGTCTTGAATGTGCCGGAAAAATATACATAAAAAAGACGATTTCAACTTGAGTTTCCTTCCTTGGAAAGAAACCTGGTTTATACCATCTTATCATCTGAAAAGACTGTTCCAAGCTGAAATAATCGTGATCTCTTATTTCTTCAGTATGTCCTCTACATGAATTTTTTTCTTCTTTGACATTGAAATTCAAGCGCAAACATTTTGTTTCTAAAAAAACATTAAATTTTAAAAAATGCATTAAATTGCTAAACACAATATAGTATAATCCCTAGGATACAACTTTATGCCAATTATGACAATACTTACTTTTAAAAAAAACTGTGACGGGTGACATGGCAGGTCAAAACAAGACGACAAATAATAGTTTAATGACTTATTATTGAGAAGCGAAAAAAATAATAAACAAATAGAAAGTTTGAATTATATAAGTACATGTAACAACTAGTCTAAAAATGCATTCATGAATGAACTATGTACAAGCAATAAAATAATATTATCGTATGTTGCATGGCAAATGTATTAAAAAATATTTTCGTCTTCAAGGACATACGTTTTCATTCAATTCTAAATTTCGTTGAACGCCGTATTTGTATAAACTATTTCATATTTATATTTGTTCAGTTTTTGTCTCGCCTGCGACTTTTGTCGCTGAAGGCGAGACATAGGTATTACTTTCCGGCGACGGCGGCGGCGGCGGCGGAGGCGTAAACTTTTTTGTTAGACTTTTGTGGAAAATGAATTACAAGAAAAGTATAATAGCTAGGCATGTGATATTTGGTATACAGACAGTTGGGTTTATGGTCTTCACAACTGGCACTATGGCGTGTTACCCTGACCCCAATTTCATGGTTCAGTGACTCTCTGAAATACAAATGACAACAAAGTTCCAGACAATAAAATTTGCTACGCCTGACGCGCGTTTCGTCTATTCAAGACTCATCAGAGGGGCTCTACCAAAAATATTGAAAATGCCAAATACTGTTTGAATATGAAGAGCATGAACTTAGATGTTTTTTCGGGCCCAAAAAAAAACCCTTTGTAAGACTTTTTTGGAAAATGAATTGCAAGAAAATTATAATAGCTAGGCATCTGATATTTGGTATACAGACAGTTGGGATTATGGTCTACGCAACTGGCGCAATGCCGTCTGACCCTGACCCAAATTATATGGTTCAGCCATTCTGTTAACTTAGATGTTTTTTTCGGGCCAAAAAACCCTTTGTAAGACTTTTGTGGAAAATGATTTAAGTAGAAAGTATAATAGCTAGGCATCTGATATTTGGTATAAAGACACTTCGGGTTATGGTCTATGCAACTGGCGCCATGCCATTTGATCCTGACCCCATTTTAATGGTTCAGTGACTCTGTGGACTTGGATGATTTTTGGGGCCAAAAACGTCTTTGTAAGACTTTTGTGGAAAATGAATTAAGTGAAAAGTATAATAGCTAGGTATCTGATATATGGTATACATACACCGGGAGTTATGGTCTATACAACTGACACCATATCCTGTGACCTTGACACAATTTTGATGGTTCAGTGACTCTGTGGACTTAGATGATTTTTGGGACAATTAAAACTTTTGTCGAAAATAAATTAAGTTAAAAGTAAAATAGCTAGGCATCTGATATTTGGCATACAGACATTTGAGGGTTTCGGTCTACATAACTGACACCATGTTGTATGACCCTGACCCCATTTTCACGGTTCAATGACTTAGTGAATGTTGGTCTTTTTTCATTGTTTCTCAATAACTATGGTATCTAGAACAAACTTCAGACATTTTTGTATGGTTAAATGGAATTGTGTCATCGGTCACTTGACCTTGACCTTAACTTTTCTGAAGGCCCAGCTAGACCTTCAATGAGTTCTGTGATGGTGCCGACAGGCGAGACATATTTTAGTGTCAACTCTTGTTTGTTTTTTTTACGCGATGTGCTTGAGACTGGTTGAGTTTGGCCGGTTTTAATATCCTCGTATACCGGCGGTGGTGATATTTCGTCATAACATTCTACATTCTCATGACGCACAACTTCTCCTAATCACCTACTTTTTATTAGCTCACCTGGACCAAAGGTCCATGTGAGCTTTTACCATCACTTGGCGTCCGTCGTCTTCGTCGTTGTCCGTTAACAATTTTTCAAATATCTTCTCCTCTGAAACTACTGAACAGAATTTAATGAACCTTGGTATGAATGATCCTTAGGGTGTCCTGCACCAAACTTGTGTTTCGATTTTTGATTCGTCAAAAAACATGGCTGCCGTTACTAAAAATAGACCAGGGGGGTCAGACTACTGTTTTTGGCTTGTAAATCAAAAAATATAAGAGATAAATGAAATCTGATGCCACGCTACTGCTTCAGCATCAAAAGCTCTACAAAAATATCCATTGGGTCGAGGTTGTCAGATGACCCCTTATAGGAGTTACTGCCCCTTAAAGCCGAAAAATAGCAGTTTTTCATGTTTTTGGCTTCTAAAATGAAAACTATTACAGATAGAGAAAAGTTGTTGCTTGCTTAAATGTTCAGCTCATTTAGCTCTACAAAAGTGTCCATGGGTGGAAGTTGTCAGATGACCCCTTATAGGGGTTACAGCCCCTTAAAGGCAAAAAATAGTGTTTTTGGCCTGTAGAATGAAAACTATTGCAGATAGAGAAAAGCTGTTGTTTGCTTAACTGTTCAGCTCATTAAGCAGTACAAAAGTCTTCATAGGGTCGAAGTTGTCAGATGACCCCTTATAGGGATTACAGCCCCTTAAAGGCGTAAAATAGTGTTTTTGGCCTGTAGAATGAAAACTATTGCAGATAGAGAAAAGCTGTTGCTTGCTTAAATGTTCAGCTCATTTAGCTCTACAAAAGTCTACATAGGGTCGAAGTTGTCAGATGACCCCTTTAAGGGCTTACGGCCCCTTAAAGGCAAAAAATAGTATTTTTGGACTATAGAATGAAAAGTATTGTAGATAGAGAAAAGCTGTTACTTGCTAAAATGTTTAGCTTATTTAGCTCTACAAATGTGTTCTTAGGGTCGAAGTTGTCAGATGACCCCTTTAAGGGGTTATGGCCCTTTAAAGGTAAAAATAGTGTTTTTTGCCTATAGAATTAAAACTATTGCAGATAGAGAAAAGCTTTTTTCCTGCTTAAACATTCAGCTCATTTAGCTATACAAAAGTCTTCATAGGGTTGACATCAAGACCAGGTGAGCGATTCAGGCTCCTGTGAGCCTCTTGTTATATAGATAATTTGGATAAACGTGAAAAACAAATTGTCAAAATAATGAAAACGAAAGAAATCATTGATTGATGAATTGTGTATTGCGCATTATTCTATGTTACATATTTTTCGCCGGAAACTTCACGATAGTTAGATAAATTAGCACGCAAGTTAGATAAATCCTGTTATTAACTCTATGAAAATTTATACATTTATTTAACTCGGAAATCACGATATTTCATCTATATCTATATAATAAACATGTTTATTCATATATAATTAGAATAATTATATGGTGTCAGTTGCATAGACCATAACTCCCGGTGTATGTATACCATATATCAGATACCTAGCTATTATACTTTTCACTTAATTCATTTTCCACAAAAGTCTTACAAAGACGTTTTTGGCCCCAAAAATCATCCAAGTCCACAGAGTCACTAAACCATTAAAATGGGGTCAGGATCAAATGGCATGGCGCCAGTTGCATAGACCATAACCCGAAGTGTCCTTTTACCAAATATCAGATGCCTAGCTATTATACTTTCTACTTAATTCATTTTCCACAAAAGTCTTACAAAGGGTTTTTTGGCCCGAAAAAAAAACATCTAAGTTAACAGAATGGCTGAACCATATAATTTGGGTCAGGGTCAGACGGCATTGCGCCAGTTGCGTAGACCATAATCCCAACTGTCTGTATACCAAATATCAGATGCCTAGCTATTATAATTTTCTTGCAATTCATTTTCCAAAAAAGTCTTACAAAGGGTTTTTTTTTGGGGCCCGAAAAAACATCTAAGTTCATGCTCTTCATATTCAAACAGTATTTGGCATTTTCAATATTTTTGGTAGAGCCCCTCTGATGAGTCTTGAATAGACGAAACGCGCGTCAGGCGTAGCAAATTTTATTGTCTGGAACTTTGTTGTCATTTGTATTTCAGAGAGTCACTGAACCATGAAATTGGGGTCAGGGTAAAACGCCATAGTGCCAGTTGTGAAGACCATAAACCCAACTGTCTGTATACCAAATATCACATGCCTAGCTATAATACTTTTCTTGTAATTCATTTTCCACAAAAGTCTAACAAAAAAGTTTACGCCTCCGCCGCCGCCGCCGCCGTCGCCGGAAAGTAATACCTATGTCTCGCCTTCAGCGACAAAAGTCGCAGGCGAGACAAAAACTGAACAAATATAAATATGAAATAGTTTATACAAATACGGCGTTCAACGAAATTTAGAATTGAATGAAAACGTATGTCCTTGAAGACGAAAATATTTTTTAATACATTTGCCATGCAACATACGATAATATTATTTTATTGCTTGTACATAGTTCATTCATGAATGCATTTTTAGACTAGTTGTTACATGTACTTATATAATTCAAACTTTCTATTTGTTTATTATTTTTTTCGCTTCTCAATAATAAGTCATTAAACTATTATTTGTCGTCTTGTTTTGACCTGCCATGTCACCCGTCACAGTTTTTTTTAAAAGTAAGTATTGTCATAATTGGCATAAAGTTGTATCCTAGGGATTATACTATATTGTGTTTAGCAATTTAATGCATTTTTTAAAATTTAATGTTTTTTTAGAAACAAAATGTTTGCGCTTGAATTTCAATGTCAAAGAAGAAAAAAATTCATGTAGAGGACATACTGAAGAAATAAGAGATCACGATTATTTCAGCTTGGAACAGTCTTTTCAGATGATAAGATGGTATAAACCAGGTTTCTTTCCAAGGAAGGAAACTCAAGTTGAAATCGTCTTTTTTATGTATATTTTTCCGGCACATTCAAGACACAGCCTCATAAACCTTTGCCTGTACAAGTAGATTTATGTATGTTAGGTATGGTGTTTTCTTGTAAGTAATAGATTGTTTTGATGTCAATAAAAATTAGAAAATCTTAGGAGAGTAAAACATAAGATTCTAACATTTCATTATAAAGTCAGACGTTCCAGAGAAATATTTTAATGTTCGAATGGTTCTTTTTTTGTCTAAACATATTAATTTTAAGGTAAATCCTTTTAGTACTCTAAATAATTTGCATGGTACCAAAACTTTTAAAACCAGATCCGACCCTCGAAACACACTAGCATAATTAGCATAACCAATTATATCGCAAACAGATCTTAAGCTTTGTTCCGTTTAAGTTTTATAAATCAGATAGTTTTAGAGTTTTTTGCGCAAATTATTTTTGCCATATGAAATTTATTGAACATATGAATATATAATCTCTATCTATGAAGGTACAATGTAGCTAAAGTATACACTATATTCCATATTCTTTCGATTTTAGTACTGTAGTTAAAGGATACAAGTGATTTGTATTAACATGCATAACTTTTGGCTGAACATACTATTCTATATAAGTTGCATTAAATGTATTTATAAAATTTTATTCTTAGGTAAGATTTTACTTGTGCATGTATTGTAAACGGTTTTGTATGCATGTATAGCTTTAATTGGGGACTCAAAAAGTACCGTTGCATTAATTAATCTAATTATATTAGAAAAAACATAATTTTTATATAGATATAGATGAAATATCGTGATTTCCGAGTTAAATAAATGTCTAAATTTTCATAGAGTTAATAACAGGATTTATCTAACTCGCGTGCTTAGTTATCTGACCCTCGTGAAGTTTCCCGCGAAAAATATGTAACATAGAATAATGCGCAATAAACAATTTATCAATCAATGATTTCTTTCGTTTTCAATATTTTGACAATATGTTTTTCACGTTTATCCAAATTATCTATATAATAAAAAGTAGGTGATTAAGAGAAGTTGTGCGTCATGAGAATGTAGAATGTTATGACGAAATATCACCACCGCCGGTATACGAGGATATAAAAACCGGCCAAACTCAACCAGTCTCAAGCATATCGCGTAAGAAAAACAAACAAGAATTGACACTTAAATATGTCTCGGCTATCGGCACCATCACAGAACTCATTGAAAGTCTAGCTGGGCCTTCAAAAAAGTTAAGGTCAAGGTCAAGTGACAGATGACACAATTCCATTTAACCATGCAAAAATATCTGAAGTTTGTTCTAGATACCATAGTTATTGAGAAACAATGAAAAAAGACCAACATTCACTAAGACATTGAACCGTGAAAATGGGGTCAGGGTCATACAACATGGTGTCAGTTAAGTAGACCGAAACCCCCAAATGTCTGTATGCCAAATATCAGATGCCTAGCTATTTTACTTTTAACTTAATTTATTTTCGACAAAAGTTTTAATTGTCCCAAAAATCATGTAAGTCCACAGAGTCACTGAACCATCAAAATTGTGTCAAGGTCACAGGATATGGTGTCAGTTGCATAGACCATAACTCCAGATGTATGTATACCATATATCAGATACCTAGCTATTATACTTTTCACTTAATTCATTTTCCACAAAAGTCTTACAAAGAGGTTTTTTGGCCCCAAAAATCATCCAAGTCTACAGAGTCACTGAACCATAAAAATGGGGTCAGGATCAAATGGCATGGTGCCAGTTGCATAGACCATAACCCGAAGTGTCTTTATACCAAATATCAGATGCCTAGCTATTATACTTTTCACTTAATTTATTTTCCACAAAAGTCTTACAAATGGTTTTTTTGGCCCGAAAAAACATCTAAGTTAACAGAGTGGCTGAACCATATAATTTGGGTCAGGGTCAAACGGCATGGTGCAAGTTGCGTAGACCATAATCCCAACTGTCTGTATACCAAATATCAGATGCCTAGCTATTATAATTTTCTTGAAATTCATTTTCCACAAAAGTCTTACAAAGGGTTTTTTGGGCCCGAAAAAAAACATCTAAGTTCAGAAAGTCGCTGAACCATGAATCTGGGGTCAGGGTCAAACGCCATGGTGCCAGTTGTGAAGACCATAAACCCAACTGTCTGTATACCAAATATCACGTGCCTAGCTATTATACCTTTCTCGAAATTCATTTTCCACAAAAGTCTAACGAAAAAGTTTACGCCTCCGCCGCCGCCGCCGCCGTCGCCGGAAAGTAATACCTATGTCTCACCTTCAGCGACTAAAGTCGCAGGCGAGACAAAAACTGAACAAATATAAATATGAAATAGTCTATACAAATACGGCGTTCAACGAAATTTAGAATTGAATGAAAATGTATGTCCTTGAAGACGAAAAGAATGTGTTTATACATTTGCCATGTAACATACGATTATATTATTATATTGCTTGTATATAGTTCATTCATGAATGCATTTTTACACTAGTTGTTACATGTACTTATATAATTCAAACTTTCTATTTGTTTATTATTTTTTTCGCTTAATGCTGTGATCTCAATAATGAGTCATTAAACTACTATTTAACGTCTTGTTTTGACCTGCCATGTCACCCGTCACAGTTTTCTTTAAAAAGTAAGTATGTTCATAATTGGCATAAAGTTTTATCTTTGGGATCTATATTGTGTTAAGCGATTTAATGCATTTTTTTAATTTCATGTTTTTTTTAAGAAACAAAATGTTTGCGCTTGAATTTCAATGTCAAAGAAGAAGAACAATTCAAGTAGAGGACATACTGAAAAAATAAAAGATCACAATGATTTCAGCTTGGAACAGTCTTTTCAGATGATAAGATGGTATAAACCAGGTTTCTTTCCAAGGAAGGAAACTCAAGTTGAAATCGTCTTTTTTATGTATATTTTTCCGGCACATTCAAGACACAGCCTCCTAAACCTTTGCATGTACAAGTAGATTTATGTATGTTAGGCATGGTCTTTTCTTGTAAGCAATAGATTGGTTTTTTTTTAAGGATGACAGAAAAGAATAATATACTACAACGCTTTGAAAACCGATCAGCATAAGAATTTTTTGTACATTTAGACATGATACAGCTTGTACAAAAAAGAAATGTATGGGGTCTTGTATTACAAGATACATGTATGTTTACGCAAAACTGAAACTGAAAAAAAGTTGTCATAATGTTTAACATTTTTAAAAGTCATTTTGCATAACAGACATGGACAAATGGCAAGCAGAATGTCTAAACATCATTAAAAGATCATAAGTCATTATGTTTTATATTAAATGTTTGACAGACAACAAGTAAACACAAAGGAAAACCTACCGCGA
Organism: Arcuatula senhousia; assembly: GCA_963971305.1. NCBI lineage: Eukaryota > Metazoa > Mollusca > Bivalvia > Mytilida > Mytilidae > Arcuatula > Arcuatula senhousia. Next base: position 11,093,845 of record OZ020309.1, on the reverse strand, counting down.
AAAATAAAATTATCGTTAAAATTTGCTACTTTTACACGCGGAGTTTGTTTACCTGTCATAATTCAACCGTTATTCTAGTTGTCGATGCATTTCTATGTGACAATTGCATTTTTAATATGTCTACTGTCTATTGCCGATAGCCATTCGCCTTATTCTTTACGTAAAATCGCGAGAAGTTCCACAGGAGAATTCTAAATAATAACTGATATTTCTACGGTATTCACCACTAGATGTGTCTTGGATAGCGCTAAATCAACCACTAGAACGCAAAACTGTGCCCTATATTTAACAAATAAACGCCTTTGATTAATTTCTTGGTTAAGGTCCATATCCCAGGTAATGCATGTTTGGGGTCAATGATTAAAAAAAAATGGGACGGCCATCTGAGGCTCATAGACATAAGTTCTAGTTAAGATAAAGATAAATCAATATCCTCGCACTCTGCTGAAATTCAGACAGCTTTTGGGGAAAGATTGGAAAAGACTTATTCTAGAAAGACATTTCTTTACCTATAGCCATAGACTGGCAAAGGGTAATGGTAATTAATGTGTAAAGATAGTGCATTGTATTTTTTAAGTCATTGAATAAAGAACAAATAAAATGAAGAATGCACCATTTTGCAAAATATATGTAATGGTAATTCTATGCAATTTAATGAATTACAAATGAATTACTTTTTCCACCGTAAAAAATAGAGAAGAATAAAGAAAAATATATGTTGGATTTCCTATATATATTTCTAGACTCAACCATTCAATATCCACGTAGAAGCAAAGAGGCACCAATGGGGTTTTAAAGTGTCGAAATTCCGATAGGACAACGACAAACCGGTAAACACGAATAGGAACAATACGAAAAAAAAACCAACATTAAACACAAAATCAACCGGTATCTTGGAACCATTGCTGTTTTCGAAACTAGTGGCTTGTATTTTTAAACTGGAAGTGTAATAAAGATTTTGTCTGCTAAATAAATTAAATGATCCTTATTTTGTAAAAATTTCAATCGAAAAATACACTTTAGTTGCTACAGAGAGGAATGGGTAAAACGTGTCTTTCCTTGTAAGTAAAAACTCAAAATTAAAACTTATGTAAGATTAAAATGTAGAAGTACTGTATATTGGACAAAACATTTTTTATTTCAATGACTTATTGCAACTGATTTTAATGTGGTATAGTCCGTTTGACAGTGGTTTACCAAGGAAATATAATTGATTAAAAATCAGATGATCAGTTTATACAGAAAACGATTGCACCATACATGATTAATTATGAATACAAATCATGTCTGAATTTCCCGTTTTTCAAATCTCGATATTAAAAAAAGTTTTCCATTACCTTTAATGATAAAGATAATAAATGAAGATAAAAAACATGTTAAGGTGTATGAGTAACGGCATTTAAACGAAAAGAACTCTGTCCACAAATATATCTGACCTTCTATTGATAATGCATTGACAGGTCTTTAAAGAGATCAAAGAATCTCTTCAAGGAGATTTGATTGAATTAAAAGATGAGACAATCCAATTGTATATAAAAAGAAGTGTTACTAATAAGGCTTTTAGTTCTATAAAGTTGTACTCAATAATTGAAATCAGTAGAAATTTATTATTAAGGTATATGGAAAACTTTTTTATTTTGAAGTTATGCAAGTTTGGAAATTTAGACCAGATACGTATTTGTATTTGATTATCTTCCATGTAATTAATTTTTGTATAAAAGAATCTAGTGATTTTTAATTATTTTTTTCCCTTGGTAAAACACTGTCAAATGGACTATAACTTTTGTTCATCTGTTGAGGCTTACGAGGTACGGATTTTTTGTGTCGAGTGGAAAAGAACCTTACGTAATTTTATGTTATGCAAACAGACAAAAGCAAAATACCCTTGATTCAAACAGACACTAAGAATGACATTTAAATTCAAATTCCTTTTTATTCAGTTAATATGCTTTTAAAGTATAAATATGATTAGTTTAGCTCGAGATTAGACCACTTCCTTGTCAACAGACGAAAAAATGTTATGCTGTATTTCATATCTATATTCATGTGCGTTCATTTGATAAATTGAAAAAAAAAGTTTTTAAAGATAAAATAAGATATTTTAACTAGGAAGTACGCTATTATTTGTATTTTGACGTTATACACCGTCCCTTTGCTTAAAATGTAGTTTTCTAAAGAAATACTAATGAACAATGCATTCTCAAATAATAACTATCGTCTTTTTTGGATTATTGGGAATGAATAGCTGCCTTCCCAAAGAATGTTATGGATCATCAACAACATACTGTTATCCGGTGATTCCATCTCAACTGCAAATATCTGGATCTGACCTAGGAAGTTCTGCTACATTTCGACTACGTAATGCAAGTGATCGTTACTGGGCACTTGATACTTTACCGACAGGATTGTTCGAGGGAACAAGTTTGAAAATACTGACGTTAAACTACGCCGGACTTCGGTTTTTGTATTTGGAAACATTTCAACCAATAAAAGGATCTTTAGAGAAACTGTATATGAATGGAAATTTATTCGATTTTTTCCATTTAGGCGTACTAAGAGGTATGACCAGATTGAAGGTACTTGAATTAAAAGATCAAGAAATAACCAGTGTTGAGGTATTAAGTAAGCTGCATTTAAATTCTTTGGAAACAATTGATTTATCCGGAAATAAAATTTCTCAACTTTCGCTATTAGATTTAGACAACACGGGGCCGCTTGATATTATTCTTGATCAAAATAAATTGTACAAAGTCAATCTCACGAATGTAAAAAAAATAAGATATCTGTCCGTCAGGAAAAATAATCTTGAGAAGCTTGTAAATACTTCTTTTTCTAAGTCATGTGTTACTTTGAAACATTTAAATTTATCTGAAAATAGACTTGATGACGAAATATGGCATTCTTTACAAGGAATTACAACACTGGAAAGTCTTATTTTATCTTTTAACGTTATTACATATATCTCAGCGTCTGTTGTAAATTCACAGATGAATCTAACATTTTTGGACCTTTCAAACAATGATATTCATTCTTTAGCTGGAATGAAATTGCAATCCGGAAAAGTGACGCATTTGTTTCTGAGCTTTAATTCCATTTCGGATTTACCGTATGGATTGATCTTTTCCAGTGGAACATTTGGAAACATTTGGACTGGAATTATTGATTTGTCGCATAATTTTCTTCAAGACATAACGATAAACTTACCGAATTGCAATAAAAAATGTCACGTTTTTTTAAATAGCAATCAGATAGTTAATATAAACTTTTACTTTTCTTCTGAAACTCATTTGGAGTCATTGAATATTTCAAGCAACCGGTTAATACAAGTTCCACATCCACTGGTTAAATCTGACCTGTACGACATCTCTGACAATCCTCTAGATACAAAGAACGTCCTTCAGGCGCTTCATCAATACCCACTTAAAAGTGCGTCCAAATTACACATTCGAAATATTGAAATGTTTTGCACCAATGAGGTGGATCATAAATTGCTATTGGAAAATAATTTCGTGTTCAGTAATCTTAAACTGATAGACTTGCGATATAACTGTATTCCAATAGAACTTCTGTGCAAAATTCAATTAAACAACTCTGTGTCCTTTTTCGATGTTAAGTTTGACTATAATTTATATAGAAATAGTTCAACTGGATGTCTCTTGATGAACAAGAACTTGGAAGCCTTCACTTTGCAAAGTGCAGGAGTTACAGACACGGATATAAAGTCTATTTTTCAATATGATATGGAAACCATTTCAACTAATTTTTCAGTTGTTAACTTGTATGGCAATTCATTAGAGTTTATGCCGCATTTGAATCTGACGAGTCTAGATCGAAGTGAAAATGTATTATTCGTTATTGCAAACAACAGTTTACGTTATTTCCATAATATTACTTTAACATATTACAGGAAAGGCCTTGTGTTCGGGGGTAGAAGCCTTTTAGATTTTTCAAATAACAAAATATCGTTTATTAACCAATTTCATTTTGTATTTCTAAGATCATATTTAATTGATCATGAAATAGTTCTAAATCTGTCATCCAATCAAATAGTTAATATTGATAAATGCGTTTTCTTCGCTAGTTTAAATTCATTCCTCTTAAACATTGGCGACATTAAATTTATTCTAAACTTAAGTTTTAATGCCATAAAAGAATTTAAAATAAATGACGTTTTTCACGATATGAATCAAAAACATATTTATGGGACAGTTAAAGTTTATTTAGATTTGTCATCTAATCGGTTATCCGACATGCCGGACACGTTGGCATTCAATGAAAGTTTTTTATATCTACAATCAATAGATTTATCTCACAATAAAATAACACAAATGCCACGAAAATCAGAGCAAATGGTTCGAAAAATGTTCCTCGGACATAACAAAATAGAACATATAAATTTTACCCTACCTAATGGCGAACGTGTTTCAACGGAAGAGTTGTACTTGGAGTTTAACAATATTGTCTTTATCTATTCCGCTGCATTTGAAAATTTGACATCATTAAAGCGTTTAGATCTTCGTGGTAATTTGTTATACAACGTTCCAAAAGGATTACTGGTATTGCAATCTCTTACCTATTTGGATATAAGCGTTAACCAAAATATCGATTTTAGAGGAGTTACAATTTTCAAAACAATGAGACGACTAAAAACATTAGTTTTGACGGATGATGATACATTTTTGTCAAAATATGATCAGGAATATGGTCTACACTGTAGTTGTGATCTCCTTTTCCTGAGAAATTATACACTTAAAACCACTGGACGTTGTTCGTCACCACCGGAAGTATTAGGTTATCACGTGTCATGTTTTCCTACAACATACTGCCCAAGTCCAGATCCTCTCTATATGCTCACTAAAACGGTTACGATGTGTCGAGATGATGAATATAGTGACTTTTTACTCGTTGCGAAGCAACAGCAAAACGTTATCATTATAAAATATCAACGTTCCGGTAAACACAGACAAACACGTCTTTTGCTCGAGCTGTTTCGGAATGATCAGCTGTTGGAAAAGCAAACCTCAAATGAAACAGGGAACGAACGAAGTTTTATTTCTTTTTTAGCCACAGCTGATTATGCATGCGTAGAAGCGACATTTGAAGGTGAAAGAACATTGCGACGATGTATTTATCTGAATACATCAGAGTTACCCTTGTCGTCATCGTCACAAAATAACCTTACCATAGTTCTTGGCGTTCTGTTTGCGATTGCCTTTTTAATATTAACGGTCTTTATAGTCTTGTATATCTTACAACACAGAAACAAGAACAAAGATAAAGACTCAGAACCGAAGGAAGCGCATGTCAGAAACTGTAAACTAAATCAAGAGTCTTATGAATCGACAACACAAGCTCCCGAACAAAACTATGACGTAATATCCCCACCGACAATATATGAGGATGTACATCCGGAACAAACTACATCTGCATCTCAACCTTCACACAATACCAAAACAAAACATAGAAAAGGCAAACATGGATCAAAACGGGAGAAAATGTACACAAATATGGCTTTCAGTGCAATATAGGAATTTCTTGTTTGCCTTTGTGATTATGATCTGACATTGCATGGTCGTTTTATTAAAGTAAATATTTACAGAAAAAATCAACTTAAAGATGTAGTTTTGATTTTTCAATATGTAGTGTATAAGGTGGTGTTCAAAGTAGTTATAACAATAGTAGAAAAGAGTTTAATTCTTATGTAACGGTATCATAATTATGTTCCAAGCACGAGATAGTGTACAACATTGGTTATTTTGACTATTCATTTTTAAACAGTGTCTAAAAGTTTTGATAGGTATTATGTAGGGAAAGTATCAGACATATATCATTGTGATATTTTATATACTTTTTAATTAGGGTGTAAACATGCAAAATCATTTTAGATCATAGTCCTCTTTAATGGTTCATGAATTTGTGATAATTCAACGGATTTTGAATTTAGGATATGCAATATTCATAAAGGTGTTTGCTACCAAATGCAGTTTATTGCAGAGTACAACATCCTGTTTTCAAATAGTTGAATTAATGCCTTATTTGTTGATATTGTTTAACTAATATGGGACGCAGTCCCACATATGTAGAAACTTCCAAATGTTAATGGTTTGGTTTTTCTTCCAAACCGGATGTACCGAGTGCGCGCAAGCGCACTAGGCACGAATTTCTATGGGGCCAGAAATTTGATGCTTTTCTTTTAATCAATTTTAAAACTAACAGATCTAATAACCACAGTTTAATTTCTTTTTAAAATATACAGGAGACTACGGATGGAAAGTCAAAACTAAACTCTCTAAATATATTTTTCAAGGAAACTCTCGTTGTCAAAGAGATGAAATGATCATGCCAAGTTCTCACGAGAATGGTCATTGTAAACAGGTGCGTTAGGAACAATCGTGATTAGTGAATGTTTACTAATAATTCAACCAATTTATGGCGATGTTTAAGCGGGTGTTTTAAACAATAACAATAAAAGCAACACTGAATAGAAAAAAAGATGGTCTTACCTTAGGCCTAGCTGATCATGGAGATTTTAAATTAATCAATCCTGTGCATGTGCATGTTCCAATGATCCTGATTGAAACTAGTCGTCATTTTCTGCCAGGTTTTTATATCAATTTTCTCCACCCAATACTTCTAAAAAGATATATTGGTCTACAGAAAATCACCCAAAACCTGACAGAAAAAAGGTTGCTTTGTTTACTTCTGCTGGAGCGCGAAATACTCTGACCGGGAAATGACGTCATTGATAACGTAACACCAAAAGAAGGTTATTTCGTCCCGTCAACGTCATCCTACTATTTTAGAATGTTATGTACAAATATTTGTAATTTGCACAAATAATTTGATATTTGTTATTATTAGTTATTTATCAATGACATTTTTGACAACTATTTTCTAAAGCTGCGTCCCATTTTAGGTTGCACCTATTATCATATTATCATTTAACTATATTTATCTTACTAGTAAAACACACACTGAAGTATTTTATCCCTATTTCATCGTTTGAAATCATATCCATCCTTTGCCTTCTAGCTTCATTTAGCTTGCTATAACTAAAGCTGTTGATAATGTATTCCTTTGTAAGATTAAAATATCATATCTGTAAAATGCATGAACTGATATTTTTTACTTATATATAACTATTTACCTTTTTTCTTATGCTTTCAAACTAAATACAGAGTATTTAAATGTTGTTCGCTATTTAAAACAATATTATTCTAAAAATCTGTGATGAAAGGATGTAGAACGTATCATTTTCACAATTTGTAAAACATAGTGCAATTTGCACTTCATGAAGAATAAAGTATAAAACCGCTGCGGAAACTGTTATTATTTCAATAAACTTACCGGAAAGTAATATTTTCTAGAGAAAACTGTAGAAACAATGCAATGTCAAAAAAGAGGACAAACAAATTTTAAAACGTAAGACTGGTACCTTTTGTGGTCTTACCCGAATTAAGTATTTCGAACTTGACCATTTAATCCTCCAAAGAATACCTAGATATCGTGTTGTCGTAAAATTGCTTTTCTGTTATAAAAAAAAATGATTATTTTGATTTAGTATTACACAAAAATGGTTGATATTCATATTTTTTGGTAATGACATTATAACACATTTTTACTAAATAAGAAACATTATTTGAACACAGAACAGGTTTCACCTCCTTACAAAAAGTCACGTTACCGGAGTTAACACCATTTCATTTAACGAGTTCTTTTTGTCAATTTGGTTGCCGAATTGATTACATTTAGCACGACTGACATGTGTTTAGAAAAGGTTAGATGCATTACAGTTTACCCAAAGTTGTGTATTTATGCTGGACAACACTAATTTTACGCGAAGCATTAATGATGATTCTGCTATATAGAGCGGCTAACATTTGACTTTCAATGCTGGTAAAGGTAAATTATAGAAGGTATATTTTTTTCATATATGTGTGTTTTATTTATTTAACAAAAATGCGAAATTATTAGGTTCTATGTCCATGTTTTTATTACCTAATATTTAAAGAATATTCGATAAATCGTTTTTTGTCTTTTTAAATACATATAAAATTTCTCGACCCTTCATACTTTCCAATAACATGTCTGAAAGAAATAATAATAAAAAAAATATATTGTCTGCTTTATAATTTCAAAACTTCAAATGTTATCCAAATGAAAAATCACAACTGTACCAATATTTTTTTCCCGCTAAACGCGCATATCTGTAAAATTATCTCCTGCACATTGCTTTTGTTCACCAAACCAAATTTACTCAGTGTTTTTAAAGAAAGGTAATTTAAAAACTGTTATTTTCAGGTGCATATCGTCTTAATCAAAACTCGACCATTTTCACCATATATCTGTTAACTTAAATGTGAAAACCAATAATATGACCTATTTGCTAACCCTGTAGTTTGCATTACATGTATTCAAAATCATGTACATCCACGACCTTCGAGTTTCCTTTCAAAAACTTACTACTTGCTATGTTTTGATAAGTAGTTCCTTTCTTTAATATGAAATGTATGAATTGATCTTTTCAATCATATTAACATTTACCTTTTGTTTTCAAATGTTTTACAGCATTTATATATCATATGAATACATGCCTTACTTTTTAATTTTCATTCAGGATAAGCAGTTTGTTGCATCTGTTTTGATTAATAATACTATTATCAAATGTTAGAATGTAAACCTTTTTTTAAAATAAAATTATTTTCATGTATTTTTGTACTCTTTTTCAAGAATAAGATTTGTTTATCATGTAACAAATATTTTCTAATAGTGTCATGTATTACTAGTCACAAGTTCAAGCCTTGAGACCCTCTTTTGAAAAATCTGGTTTTTGGTAGATATGCAATTAGATAGAAGGAATATGTTTTAATATTTGTCTTTTTACTCTCTCTGTAGGCGCGTTTGATAGAAAAAGCGTCATTTGTCATCCACGGGAGCCCATGCCGTTAAATTTATATTCGAAACATCTTCCTACTTGTAAAAAAGATTTTATCTTTACAGGGATGTTTTTTGACAATATGTACGGAAATGATCAATACATGTCAATCATATGCTTTCGGGGTATCTCCTCCTAAATTTATTATCTCTTGACAGATATCTTTCGGAAATTTACCTTCATAGCATACTATACAGTACATGAAGAGACTTTCAATGATTGAACACTGACATCGACATACCTTCTATTTTTATGGTATACAATAAACTTCTCACATTGAGTTGTAAGTCTAAATAGGGGGTTAATAAAGCAGAATGTAGTCAAGCTTCTCACATACTGAAAAATTTACCTGTACAGGATATGAGCTGCGTTATTGCAGCAGGTACTTTTTGTTCAAGGAAAACATCAATAGGATCAGAGGTCGTAAACCTTGACCAATACAGTGGTATTATTGCCTTTTCCAGGTCTGACTTAGTGATAGACTTTTTTTCGGAAACCATCATAGTCATACTCATAGTCCTATTCATACTCATATTACAGTGGCAAATACTGTGGATTTTCTCAAAACATTTCAATGTTCAATCCAAATGACAGTAAATTGCACCACTGGTAAGGTTGGCAAGAAGCTAAATGTGACTATGCGATCTATAAGAAGAATTAAATAAAAAGCAAGGATTCCGGCATGCAGTTTAAAATTATATTTGTATCTATAAACAGCTTCGCATACAAGGCAATGTCAGTTTTAAAAAATCTTAGTCTTGTTAAAAATGATCTTAAACGCAAAAGTCGGCACAATTTATTAAGATCTATTTTAATGCACATATAACATGTAGGTCGTATATGAACCACGCGTGCTCTGGATGACGAATTAGACCATAATAGTACTAAGCTTGTCGTTAAAAGTCTAATAACGAGCGCTCGGAAGCCTGATATAAGGCTTAGTCTCTTGCGTTGCCAACACAAGGCTTTGTTGTCAACGCTTTAAGGAACTGGGACCTATGCCACAGGTGGTTGAAATGGGGACAGACCTGTTATAATAAATTTAGGGTCGTCAGGCAACCATAGCGGTGCACCGTCACCGTGTTAGGTAAAAATGTCACGTTCCTTGCACGTAAAATAACCCTACTGCAAATTTCCATAAGAGTAGGATTCCCATGCAGGATGCTCAACTGCCTGATCTTATCCATCCCTTTTTCAGTGGCAATCAAAACTCTCCTTCCGCCCCTTTTCCTCATTTCATGCTCATCGTATCACTCTTTTCATTACCTGATATAGCTGAATTCGCCAATGCTGCTTTTGAGTTAACGTGTTAACAATGGGGGATACTGAGATCCCAGTAACAACATACAGATAACAGGTAGCTGACGAACTTAATTACGGGCGAACAGGCCGTCTTTATAAGTTTCAATGCTGTGTTTGGAATTTTACCTGTATTTCGTAGTTGATTGTTTCATATATTTATATCAGCACCTAGAATCTCTCGACCACAAAGAAATTAGGACCGTTTCTATACTCTTTGCTCTTCAAAATTAGCATGCGTTTAAAAAAGTTTGTGTTCAGTTTTGAATTGATAAAATTTAGAAAATCCTTTATCTCAGGTTTTACCGGCTTCTGTTTACGCTGAAAATCTGAAGACTTTTTTAACAAAGGCAATGACAATGGGGGAAAATGGTAGACAACAGCTTTGAAATAGAACGCCCTTGAAGAGAATTAGATTAAAAAAAGTAAACAGCAATTGTTCTGTCTAGTTTTAGACATTCTAAAAAGAATGATTGCTTTATCTTATTTTTATTACCCTTGTCTTGTCTGTTGACGTTATACACATGTATAAAATATAACATGCTTGTCAATGTTTTTCTTTGAACAAGAAATTATCTTTTCATCATAATGCTCCAAAGGGCTTATTCCAATCGCTTTTAAGCAGACGAAAAACATTGTTTTGAATAACTTCTTCCCGAAATTAACTTCTCAAGAGCCCGTTCATAAGGGATGAACCTAGTCATTTAATTTTTTTCGTAAAATGTTTTGACACATCCCCTAACGAATTTAAACATAGTAAGAGTATGACTACGACTATAATAGTTTCCGAAAAAGTCTAATATCATGTCAGAGAGAGTGTCTAAGAGATTAATTTATGGCCATGTAATTGATTATTTTATGAAAAGTCCCTTGGTATATTTTTACCACAAAATGTTTAATTTTCCTATGATACCAAAAAGTCCTTTACAATTCCCTTTTAATTTAAAATGAATTGCATTAGAAAGGAATTTGTGGCAACTCTATCATATAAAAAGTGCAATTGTTATAAATTCTTATGAAATTAATAATATACATTTAGTTCGTTCACATGAAGAATTGATTGTTTAATGTTCGTTTTCAAAGTAACAATTGATTTATTGTTATATATTGCAGTATACCTGAACATATGCACATCATATCTTATTTGCCTAAAAGGCAAAGTTTAAAGCATCACATTCGCATGCAAGGCCTTGATGTTTTAAGGCAAAATATTATTTGGGAACCTCTGATTGATTCATGCGGACAAGTTCATTATAATTGCTAAATGTGTGATAAAAAGAAATAATATAGTTAATTCAAGTAACTAGTCCTTATGATATAACCACATGTAGTTTATAATTTTCGATAAAGTATTTGGTAGTCCGACCATTGAGCATTAGTGCTGTAATAGAAAACTTAAATAATGCACAGAACAAAACATTTATTCAAACACTTGCTGCACAACAGAAAGCTATAATCCAGACTCATTCAATTTCATATTTGTACAAAAAAGGAAAGCCGTAACTGTTAAAAGTGTTCTGAAGAAGCTATGTTACAGCTTATTTTGATTAAAATTACAAGCTATTCATGCGAATGTCAAAAGTACACACAAACTAACAAACATTTACATACTGGACATTATGATCCCAAAAACGAGTGAACTACTGTAGCAACAAAAATAAAATGCAATCAGCATCGAAAACTTAAGTTAAACAGACGGAAGCGATGGGTTTTGTATGCTTAAACATGTAAACAAAAACAAATATTTGATAAAACTCAAGTGAGATAAAATCCAAAGTATTGTAGATGTAAAATGAATACAATAGATCTAAAAACATTTATTCGTACCAAAAATAATTTGAATTCACTTTTTTAAACGAAATTTTTGAATCCGACCATTGAAATTGAAAGGGGACATGGTAGAACACAGAAAATTATTTGCCTTTTAGGTCGTCCGGCCAAAAGATTTAATTATATCTCCCAAACACTATGTCAATTATAGGACATTGCAAACATCTCGGTAACCCAGGTGTGTAGGGTTCTGAAATTCTGTAGGTTAATAGAGCAAAGGAAGCTCTTCAATAATATGAACAATAATTTTGAAGATATTTACGGTTTTTGAGTCATTTACAAAAATGTGATATTTCAGGTCCAAAAAAGCGCAATTTGTCAAAATGTTTAAATTTCAACAAAACTTGGTATATAGGGATTTTATATGATGGTGTAATAGGATATGATGTAAAAAGGGTAGAATGACAATATGCACACGTTTGGGAGATATTTTTGTGTTGGGCATCCTCAACACAGTCAACACTAGTTTATTATTATCATTTCTGGACCTTAAAGTTTAATAGTATGAAAATAACCAGTTCTAAAACCTATAAAATCATTCAACAAGTTCTTTATGTTTGTTCAGAAAAGCATAATGTAATTACACTAAAAATTCGAAATCGACATGAATCATGCTTTCACCGAGAATGTCAAATCTTTTATAAATAACATAAATAATCTTTGCACAAGACATGGATGATTAAAAATTCTCAATATACATTATGCTTTGTTCAGCTTAAAAATTGAACACTTCCTTGTCAACAAATGATTTTAATGCAGTTATTACATAATCTTGTTTATATCATTTGACACTGTTCGTTAAAATTCAAAGATTTCAAAAAGATATATTAGAAAATCTATGTAAGAGGTATACTGCTATTATAATTCTGACTATACAAAACATGTACGCTGAAAATACAGTCGGATAAAAAATACATATAAAACAATTCGTTCTCAGAGAAAAGCTGTAGCTTTCTTAAATGTTCAGCTTATTTAGCTCTACAAAAGTCTCCATAGGGTCGAAGTTGTCAGATGACCACTTAAAGGGCTTAAAAGGCAAAACATAGTGTTTTTGGTCTATAGAATGAAAACTATTGCAGATGCAGAAAAGCTGTTGCTTGCTTAAATGTTCAGCTCAATTAACTTTACCAAAGTCTACATAGGGTCAAAGTTGTCAGATGATCCGTTATAGGGGTAATGGCCTTTTACAGGTAAAAAAGTGTTATCTCCCAATAATTTAAAAACAATTGCAGATAGAGAAAAGCTGTTGCTTGCTTAAATGTTCAGCTCATTAAGCTCCACAAAAGTCTCTCTGGGTCGAAGTTCCCATATGACCCCTTGTTGCTTGCTTAAATGTTCAGCTCATTTAGCTTTACAAAAGTCTCCATAGGGTCAAATAGAAAATAATGAGATGTGGAATAAGTGTACGCGACATAGCCCACAATTAAACGCAATTAAGAAAAAAAAAACACAACGGACAACCGCCGGCAGCCTTCAACGAGGCCATTTGGCACTGCTTGCGGTTCTGCAATTGGTCCATGGTCTAACAAAATACATATAATTCAAATCCAGCCCTGAAATAGTCACAGATAGAACCCCTTCTTAAACAAAGAACAGAAAACATCAAAAATACAAGTACAAACGAAAGCTTTGTCAAAGATTCCTGGCTTAGGACAGGCACATGTAATATGTGGCGGGGTTAAACTATTTTTTTCGGCCCAACCTTCCCCCTATCAATATTCCTAGACAAAACATAAAAACTAAACACACAATAAAAATCAATTCGATCAAAGTCAAATTCCACTAGAGAGAACCTAAGTCAAAAAACAAACAAAATGACGGTAAGGCAACTCTCTGTAGAACACTCGCTGCTACTGACAGCTAGCTGAGAATCATCAATCGACTGGTGTAAAAAAATCAAACGTATCGATTTTAAATCCGACACAACACTTCAAACAATAATGATTTAGAGAAGTGTCATCACACAAAACCGACATGCTCGATCACTATAATGCTTAAAAATGACAATAGTAAAAACGTTTATGGAAGTTTTAAAGTAAGTATCAAGTTATCAATACTTCTGCCAAAAACACTTAATTCAAAGATTTAACCAAAATATTCAATTCATATCCTTTCCGTAATAAATTTTGAAGCCAATTTTTCATTTTTAATGGATTGGTTTTAAATTTATGAAATTTTTAAAAAAATATTACCATAAAATTCAGGATGTGATATTCCTTTCACTATCAGAAAACGACATGTACAATTAAATTCTTCAATAAGAGATCGATACTTATGCAAGAATTAAATTTTTTTTTTACTGAATTGTGTTTTTATTAAAATCAGAAACACCACTGCAGACCCGAGCATATCTTACTAACTCTGAAATGTAAACCCCGTATGACGGCGCTAGTGGAACATCTCCTTCAAGAAAAGGGAAATTTATAATAGGGAAGGTAAAGTCGTCACGTTTATCATATACTTTGCTTTGTAATTTCCCGTCAATAATACTTAAATCTAAATTTAAAAAAAGGACATCTATCACTGGTGAAGTTAGATTTGCTCAAGGTTAATTCAGAAGGATAGATATCTGTAATAAAATTAGAAAATGAAGGTTGTCATATGACCCCTTATTGGGTTAATGACCTTTTAAAGGTGAAAAAAAGTGTTTTTACCCATAGAATGAAAACTATTGCAGATGGAGAAAAGCTGTAGCTTGCTTAAATGATCAGCTCATTTAGCTCTACAAAAGTGCCCATATGGTCGAAGTTGTCAGATGACCAATATAGGGGTTACAGCCCCTTAAAGGCGAAAAAAATAGTGTTTTGGCTTATAGAATGAAAACTATTGCAGATAGAGAAAAGGTTTATTTGCTTAAATGTTCAGCTCACTAAGGTCCACAAAAGTCTCTTTGAGTCAAAGTTGTCAGATGACCCCTTATAGGGGTTATGGCCCTTTAAAGGTGAAAAAAGGTGTTTTTGGCCTGTAGAATGAAAACTATTGCAGATGGAGAAAAGCTTTTGCTTGCTTAAATGTTCAGCTCATTTAGCTCTACAAAAGTGCCCATATGGTCGAAGTTGTCAGATGACCAATATAGGGGTTACAGCCCCTTAAAGGCGAAAAAAATAGTGTTTTGGCTTATAGAATGAAAACTATTGCAGATAGAGAAAAGGTTTATTTGCTTAAATGTTCAGCTCACTAAGGTCCACAAAAGTCTCTTTGAGTCAAAGTTGTCAGATGACCCCTTATAGGGGTTACAGTCCCTTAAAGGTGAAATAGAGTGTTTTTGACCTGTAGAATGAAAACTATTGCAGATGGAGAAAAGCTGTAGCTTGCTTAAATGTTCAGCTCATTTAGCTCTACAAAAGTGCCCATATGGTCGAAGTTGTCAGATGACCAATATAGGGGTTACAGCCCCTTAAAGGCGAAAAAAATAGTGTTTTGGCTTATAGAATGAAAACTATTGCAGATAGAGAAAAGGTTTATTTGCTTAAATGTTCAGCTCACTAAGGTCCACAAAAGTCTCTTTGAGTCAAAGTTGTCAGATGACCCCTTATAGGGGTTATGGCCCTTTAAAGGTGAAAAAAGGTGTTTTTGGCCTATAGACATTAAGACATCGAATTAGTTTGCAGTATATCTCCCCGCTATCCTTATAAAAAAATGACCTTTTAGCATTTAAATTGTTGTTAAGCAAAACTTCAGTAAAACGGTTTGCCTATTTCACTTGGATTTTGCACAGAAGCTCCAATAGTATTCAATTATTTCGCAAGTCAATCAGTTCATGATTTTAAAAGAGATAAATATCCATCAAAGTCTCAATGATGCAGAATAATCTAGCGTTTACAATGTGTTTTATAGCATTTCAAGAGGGTAATGGAGAACTCCTTGTGTCGAAGGGATTTTCCAAAATGTCATACAAACCAGATTTCACATAAACAGATGTGAAATGCATTTTAATCGGTTGCCTGAAATATTCAGTACTTCCAAAGGCGCTTCTTGGGAAAAAGAAAGGTTAATATCATCGGTCATGCTGTTGTTAAAAATGACATAAATTATACACTTGTAGCTTTATAAGTAGGTTCAACGTGATATGAGTGGAAAAAACACGACTATCTAATGTTGTTACTCCTTGTGAGAGTTCTATCGTCAACCGGTGTATTATCAGATAAGACTATGTGGTAAATAGTAGAAATGCAATCTAAAAAAAATCTTTTCCAAGACTATTGCCTCTGACAAACAATACTTGAGTGTCTTTTGCGTTTTGTTTTGATGACGCCTTTATACTCTTTTGGTGCTTTTAAAGATGAATGTATGCATTTTTGTCCCCCGCCGCAACGCGGAGCGGGGACTTGGAAATGCCGGTGTCCGTCCGTCCGTGCGTCCGTGTGTCCGTGCGTCCGTCACACTTTTTTCGTAACACTTTTCTCAGTAACTACTAATCCTAGGGTTCTGAAATTTTGTATGCAGACTCCTATAGGGGTCCCCCAAGGTGTAAGTGATTTTCAGGTCAGTCTGACATCTACTTCCTGTTTAACGACTTAGTCATTTTTTCTCCCATAGGCTCAATGGTAAATTTTTCGTAACACTTTTCTCAGTAACTACTTATCCTAGGGTTCTGAAATTTTGTATGCAGACTCCTATTGGGGGCCCTAAGGTGTAAGTGATTTTCAGGTCCGTCTGACATCTACTTCCTGTTTAACGACTTAGTCATTTTTTCTCCCATAGGGTCAATGGTAAATTTTTCGTAACACTTTTCTCAGTAACTACTAATCCTAGGGTTCTGAAATTTTGTATGCAGACTCCTATAGGGGTCCCCCAAGGTGTAAGTGATTTTCAGGTCAGTCTGACATCTACTCTCTGTTAAACGACTTAGTCATTTTTTCTCCCATAGGCTCAATGGTAAATTTTCGTAACACTTTTCTCAGTAACTACTAATCCTAGGGTTCTGAAATTTTGTATGCAGACTCCTATAGGGGTCCCCTAAAGTGTAAGTGATTTTCAGGGCAGTCTGACATCTACTTCCTGTTTAACGACTTAGTCATTTTTTCTCCCATAGGCTCAATGGTTAATTTTTCGTAACACTTTTCTCAGTAACTACTAATCCTAGGGTTCTGAAATTTTGTATGCAGACTCCTATAGGGGTCCCCTAAGGTGTAAGTGATTTTCAGGTCAGTATGCCCCTTCAACAATATAACGTTCAACGGGCGGGGGACCTGGAACCTGTTCTTGTGCTTGTTGGAAACCTTGTACCCTTTTTAAGATTGAATGATTCGAGAATAAAATCACTTTAAATTGTTGTACTTACCCACTTTTTGTTATTAACGTCTTATCAATTTGAAGCGTCCCAGCATTTGTATATTTGACATCACAAACAATATGCTAGGTCATGAACAAATGTTTTTAATTTTCGACCCAACAGCAGTTCAAAACTTTTTATTGATGATTTGCTTTCAGGCAAAGGTTATGAGACAACTATACGGCCAATAAACATTTTTTATTCTGCTATATGTCATTTATACAAAATTCACAGAATTACAATCGTCGTTGTTGTTTGTATTAAGTATTGGCTTTCTGTAGCACTGCTTTAGTCACACAGATTTCGTATGTTTTTTCATGCAACCTTGTTTTCGGTAAATAATGGAACACAAGATCGTAAGGGATCTTCATTTGATCAGGTTGAATCCAACATTTGCTAAGGGACTGTAATCAGTCAGGATCATTGTTAATTACATTTTCTTGGCCTTTTCAGATTATTTAACTCTGTGTCGTTATGCCACGAAAACCCCAATGTTTTATGCATGCCTTTTTAATCCACATATTTTTAACATTAGCATAGTGCAGCTGTTTATACGTTAGAAAACAATTATTAGAATTTGAAGAAAAAAATGTAAAACCGATCTTTATGATGTAATGAAGACCTTAAACAAAACAAAAATGGGATTACTGTGCATACACTTTTGCCTGATTTTGATGAAAAAAATGTCTGAAAACTCAAAAGCTGACGCTCAAACATCCTTAGTTTATTAATTGTTTTTGTCTGAGTACAGCACATTTACTTAAATTTTAAATTATGAATGTTTTCACCTGGTTCAAATAAGAGCATTTCGGACGATGTTAAGTGTGTTTTTATGGTTGTAAATGACTTCCTTAATGACTTCAGTACTTCGCTAAATCTTAAATGGTAAATGTTCACTAGATTTTCCTTTTGTGGCTTTGGTTGTGATGGAGTCGCCATATACAGATATATTGTCGAATTGGTTTATATATTATAATATAATTATATCAAATATAGAGCTGATATAGCAATCCTTCAGTTTTCAAATGTATGGAAATCTGGTGTTACATTAATACTGAGTACCAAAGCGGGTATAACAGACGATTTATCTAAATATTCTATACAATCATGCCTATTTCACTGAGTAACTTCTCATCAGCAGCATTCAAATCAATAGACGATATTGAGATGTGGAATAAGTGTACGCGACACAACAAACATAAACAAACAGCAATTCAAAAAATCACAACGGAAAACAGCAAGCAGTCTTCAACATGACCATAGGTCACTGCTTACCGTTGCATTGGCCCAAGACTTATAATACAATACAAAAGTTTCTAAATCAATCCCTAAATCATCAACGAAAGACCCAATTCTTGACATAAAACAGTTTACATAGAGTGGCAAGGACAAACAAAGGCTTTGGTAAAGATTCCTGGCTTAGGACAGGCTCATATAAAATGTGTCGGGGTTAAACTAGTTTTTCGATCCAACCTTCCCCTTATTGATAAGCTTGCACAAAGCTACATATAAAACACACTGTAAAACTCAATTGACAAAAGTTTAATTCAACAAGAGAGAACCTAAGACAAAATACTGTACGAAAACAACAAGACAAGGAGGAACTCTCTTGAGAACACTCGTAGTTACTGACAACTAGCTAAGAAACATTTATCGATTGATGTAAAAGAATCAAATACATCAGTTCTAAATCCGACACCCCACGTCAAAACAATGAATGATTAAGAGTTGTATCACCATACAGAACCGACATACTTGATCGCTGTGGTGCTTATAAATAAAACAGTGGATAAAAAGTGAAAATTTAACGTTTTAAAGTTACTATCAAGCTATCAATATTTCTGCCAAATCATACCAAATGCAAAGATTTTACTAAAACATTGAATTCGTATCCTTTTTTCAAAAGGTTTTTAAACCAGTTTTTAATTTCCATAAGGTTGTTTTTGATTTTTTGTGCTTTATAAACTACATTGCTATAAAAATCAGGATGTGATATTCCTTTAACAATCAGAAATCTACGTGTACTGTCAAATTTTCCAATGAGATGTCCATATTTATGTGCAAATTTTGTAAAAGATTTGACTAATTTGTGGTAATGGTAACCTTGTTTTAGCAATTTTTCTGTAATAAAACGGTTTTTATCATTAAAATCAGACATGTAAGCAAATGCGAGCATACCTGACTAATTGTGAAATGTATACCCCGTAAGCTGGAGCTAATGGTACGTCTCCTTCAAGAAACGGAAAATTAACAATTGGGAATGAAAAGTCATTCCGTTTATCATATACTTTTGTGTGTAATCTACCATTGATAATGCTTAAGTCCAAATCTAGAAATGGACATCTACTGTCGGTCGAGTTTGCTTTATTAAGGGTTAATTTATTTAGGATATATATCATTTATTAAATTTGAGAATGTGGGGTTGTTTAGAGCAAGTATGTCATCTAAGTACCTATATGTATTGTTAAAAGTTTCGATAAGGTGGTTTTTGTTTGGGTCTTTTTGTAGCTTGGCCATAAACTGTGATTCGTAACAATATAAAAAAAGATCAGCTATGAGTGGAGCACAATTGGTTCCCATTGGAATACCAATGACCTGGCGATATATTTGTTTACCGAACCGGATGTAAATATTATCTAAAAGAAAGTTTAATGCAGTAATAACTTCTATGTCGGTCCAATTAACAATCCAATCGGTCCAATCGTTACTAAAAAACGATTTACTAAATACTTGTGACACTTTAGAACAGATGTAGTCACTTTTAGATTTGTCAAAGCACCATTAAATTAATAATTCAAATTTCTTTTTGATAAGATTGTGAGGTAGATTAGTATATAAAGTGGAAAAGTCATAGCTGTCTATGGATTGAAAAGTATTTTCAAATGCCCGAAGTTTGTCTAAAACATCAAGAGAATTTTTAACACTCCAAAAATGATTTATTCCACTATTTTCGAAAATTTTATCACAGTATCGGATGATAAATTCTTTCATTGTAGTTAAAGCAAGAGACAAGACTTTAGAAATATTGGTTAAGGAACATTTACTTGATGCTGAGTTAAACGGGATTTATATGGGTTTTTGTGTAATTTTGATATCCAGTACATAGTAGGTAATTTTATTGTATGTAGGGGCTGCTCGAAGTGCTGTGGTTGCTATGACATGATCGTTTGGAAACGATCCAAGTTTTGGAAAGTCGAAACGAAAAGTATTGAACAAAAAGTACTCATACCAAAAATGGGTCTAACAAGATAACACAATCTACCACAGAGGACATCGACCATGTTCAATACACGAAATACAACTGGTGTTTTAAATAATTTTGAATGCAGACAATTGGATATTTCAATAAAAGTATACAAATATTATATATCTTAAACCAGATCAAGATGAACAAAAAATGCCTTTCTTCATAATTCTATTAGAAGTGGTTTAGTCATGGAAACCTCTTCCTCAAATGGCCTAAATCAAGAATTTTTTTAATGTTCAATGAAATGTCTAGCAAATTAAATTTTATAAATGGCTAAAACGATTTGTAGAATTATTTTAATTCTCAAAAAATAAGAAAAACCAATAGTTGACATTGTTTAATTATAAAGTATCATAGGTTAAATCATAAGTAATGTAAGTTCTTTTTTTTCAAATACTAGTAGTACAAGTTATTTGCTGGTTTTGGACAATATACCCGGAGAGTATACCAAGCAGAAGAAAAGTAATACACACACTTGGTTATAATTTCTTAAAGCAGAGGTGTTCTTATATTATGTCTTATTGCAAGAATGTCATAACAAGCTATTAATTATGAATATATTCGTAGACCTGTACATTTTCTGAGCAACTGCGATGTTTCAAGCTGCTTTCGTTTTGAAATAAACATAACGTAGACTTTTTTCAAAGTATAAAGTCTCTTTTTACTTTGTAAGAAAAGTAATAATACCAAGGGTTTTACCAAGAAAGCAAAATCAAACAACGATTGCACTGACCATGTTCACAAATTAAAACTGGTGTTTTAAATAACATTATATATGCAGACATGTCCTCTCTGTAAACAACTGCGATGTTTCAAGCTGCTTTCGTTTTGAAATAAACATAACGTAGACTTTTTTCAAAGTATAAAGTCTCTTTTTACTTTGTAAGAAAAGTAATAATACCAAGGGTTTTACCAAGAAAGCAAAATCAAACAACGATTGCACTGACCATGTTCACAAATTAAAACTGGTGTTTTAAATAACATTATATATGCAGACATGTCCTCTCTGTAAACAACGCTTCGTTTGGTGGATGGATTCCTTTGATATATCATCCAGAGTTAAAAAAACCAACTTATCCAATTGCTTCACATCATTCTTGGATTGACATCTCGAATAAGACAAGGATGGTCATCTCAGTAAAAAAGATGCTATAAAAGAGACGACTTTAATTTTCAAATTATTATTTTCCCTTACCTTGAAAGCAACATTCATACCTCACCTGCTTAGGGTGTTAATATTTCACAACTCATTCGAAATGCAAGGGCTAGTACAATTTTTTCTGATATTTTTAAACGACACTACTGTCTCCATGACCGACTCTTAGACAAGAAGGTTACAAGAAAATGCGTCTTATACGACCCCAAAAAATTCTTCCTTCGTTATCAGCCACTGGTGAATAAATTCAAAATTAAGATGAACGTTTTGGTTAGTGATTGCTTTGATTAGTGTTTTGCTGATTGTTGTACTGAGATAATCATTTTATTATCCCCATTGTGTCTTCACAGACGTGTCTAGGTGTGTGTTGTCACCGGTCCATCAGATCGCAATGGAAGAGGGAGGCTTGGTGCGCAATAAAACCTTGTTTAATCCACCACTCCATTTGAAATGTCTGTATTAGTCAGGACCATTGCGATCAATAACTATTTCGGTGTGTCTTCAATGTTTTGTCTTCTCTCTTGGACATTGGGATTGGTCCTCCAAGTTCGGGGATTTTGTTATTACATTTATTTACCATATTATTATATGCTTCAATTACTTATATAAGAAAAGGGTATCCCAAATATAAAAATACGGCGGTAGTAATTTCCCCAAAAATATGGGATGTAAAGTTTTGTGATGACACAGAACAATTGACGTGTGAGAACAGGTAAGGCCAGAGTTGACACTTTTCGCCGCTTTTGACTAGACTACACACGACCAAAAATACATCCACGACAATTTTGATAAAAAAATAGAAGTACGCAATAAGTGTTTTTATGCGATTCATACACTAACAATTAACAATTAATTAGATAAGGTCATCAAAGGTCAAATCATGTTTTAAATCATGTTTCCGTCGGACCTCTGATTGTTTTTTCATCAAATTGCGTCAAAAGCTTTATTTGTATGCACATTTCCGTCCTTATGTTTGTTCACTCTGTTGTTGGTCTTTTTTGAAGGATTTGTTACTGATGAAGTTTGACCGGTTTGTACATCCTCATATACAGCTGTCGGTGGTGATATCGTATCATAACTTTCTTCGGGAACATTGATTGTTGATATGGTCTCGTAAGGCACTTGACTATCATTTGTTACTTCAGTCGACTGTAGCTTTTTAACTTTGTTTTTGAATTTGCGTCTTCGAATGATAAGCAAAAATAAAAGGATAAAGTATTCTAAAACGGCAATAGCAAATAAAGTGCCAAAAGCTATAGTGAGTTTATTTGGTGATGAAGAAAATTGTGATTTTGTAGCATCAAGTTGAACACATCTTTGCATGGTTCTGCCATTTTCGAATGTTGCATTCACACAAGCGTTATCAGCAGTTGAAAAGGAAATAAAAGTTTCTTCATTGGCGGTTTTATTGGAGATTTGTTTTTCCAACAGTCGTTTATTCAGAAACAGTTCGAGCAAAACAATGATTTGGCTGTTGTTGCCGAAACGCTGATATTTTATGATGATAACGTTTTGCTGTTGCTGAGCAACGATTGAAAAGTTCATAAAGTCGTCATTGCGACACATCATTATTGCTGCGCAGTATGTAGTCGGAAAACATGATACGTAATAACCTTTAACTTCCGGTGGTGACAAACACCGGTCTGTAGTTTGAAGTGTATAGTTTCTCAGAAACAGGAGATCACAACTGCAGTGTAAACCATAAGCCTGATCATTGTTTGTCAAAAATGTTTCACCATTCGTCAAAACTATAGTCTTTAGACGTCTCATATTTTTAAAAATTGTTACTTCTCTAAGATCGATATTTTGGTTTATACTTATATCTAAATAAGTAAGTGATTGAAGCAATTGTATTGCTTTTGGAATGTTGTGTAACAAATTACCTCGAAGATCTAAACGCTTCAAGGATGTCAGATTTTTAAATGCGGCGAAATGAATAAAGACGATATAGTTGAACTCTAAATTCAGTTCTTCCGTTGAATCACGTGCACCATCTGGTATAGTAAAATTGATATTTTCTATATTGTTATGTCCTAGAAACATATGTTGGACCATTTGTTCCGATTTCTGTGGCATTTGTGTGAGATAATTGTGAGATAAATCTATCAACACAAGCTTTAAAAAGCTTTCACTGAATGTCAACGTGTCCGGTATGTCAGATAACCTATTTGTAGACATGTTCAAAAAGATACTAATTGACCCATAAAATTTCACATTTTCTTTTATACCTAAAAATAAACCGTTTAATTTGAATTCTTTTTTAACATTTAAGCTTAAATCTAAAATGAATTTTGGATAATAAAGATCTATTCCGTAACTAAATTCGGCAAAAGTGAATGACACGAATCTATCAATAAAGGCTATTTCATTGGACGACAAGTTAAGAACTATTTCATAATTATAATAGAGATGTGTCCTAACAAATATAAAATGCATGGGATTAATAATTGATATTTTGTTTTTAGAAAAGTCTATACGGGACTTACTGTTGTACATATATCCTTTTCTGTAGTATGTTAAAGTTATATTAGGAAAAATCTCTAAAAAGTTATTTGAAATCACGTTAATTAAATTCCGATTCTTATCTTTACTCATTATATTTAAACTTGGCATAACTTTTAACATATTGCCATACAGGTTGACAGTAGAAAGATTAGTTAAAATGGTATCTTTTTCATACTGAAATAAAGACATTATATCCGAGTCTGTTAATCCTACACTTTGGAAAGAAATCGCGTGCAAGTTCTTATTAACCAATAAACATGCAGTTGTTTTATTTGTATATACATTGCTGTCAAAAACAACTTCTGCGGAGATAGCGGAGTTGTTGTTTAGGATTTTGCACAAAAAATCAAATGAAAAACAGTTGTTTTGCAAGTCTAGCAGTTTTAAATTTCCCACTATTAAACCATTTTCCATCAGCAAAGTTTTATCAACGTCTTTAGAGCAAAATATTTTAGCATTTCGAATGTGTATTTGTGATGCATTTCTAAGAGGATATTGATGTAGAGCTTGATACACATTTTTTGAATCGAGAGGATTGTCGGAGAAATCATACAGATCAGACTTTACTAATGGATGAGGAACACGTATTAACCGGTTGCCTGAGATATTCAATGACTCCAAATGAGTGTCAAGTGGAAAGTAAATGTTTATGTTGACAATATGATTGTTGTTTAAAAAAAACCTGACATTTACGCTCGCACTTTGGTAGGTTTAATGTAATGTCTTTGAGAAAGTTATGAGAAATATCGATAATTCCATTCCAAATGTGTCCAAATGTTTTTTCAGAGGAAATAAATCCGTACGGCAGATCCGAAATTGAGTTGAAGTTCAAAAATAAGTGTGTCATTTTTCCTGACTGCAATCTTATTCCAGCGAGAGAATGAATGTGATTTGATGAAAGATCAAGATATTTTAGATTCATTTGAGAATTTACTACAGAAGCTGAAATATACGTTAAACCATTAGTTGATAAAACGAGACTCTCTAATGCTGTCATTCCTTGTAGAGACTTCCATACTTCGTCATTCAGCTTATTTTTAGATAAGTTTAAATGTTTAAGAGTATTGATGGATTTCGAAAAAGAGGTATTTACCACCTTTTCAAGGCAATTGCTCTTTACTGACAAGTATTCAATTTTCTTTATGTCTGTCATGTTTATTTCTTTTAGTCTGTTTCGATCAACTATTATATTCACAGGTCCACTATTTTCTAGATCTAACTCTATAAACCGACTAAGTTTATTTCCTGATAAATCAATGATATTTAAAGCATTCAGTTGCAATACATTAGAAGCTGTAAATTCGGTAATTTCTTGGTTTCGAAGATCAATAATTTGCAACTTAGTCATTCCTCTTAGTACTCTTGAATGGAAAACGTCGAATAGGTTACCATTCATGTATAGTTTTTCCAGTGATCCTTTGATTGGTTGAAATATTTCCGAATACAAAAACCTAAGGCCAATGTTGTTTACCTCCAGTATTTTCAGACTTGTTCCTTCAAATAATCCGGTTGGTAAGGTCTCAAGACTCCAGTAATTGTCAATGCGATTACGAAGTCTCAATCTATAAGCACCTCCTAAATCTGAGCCAGAAATTTGCAACTGAGATGGAATCACCGGATAACAGTATATTGTTGATAAGCCCGAACATTGTTTAGGAAGGCAGTTATTCATCTTTAAAATTCCAAGAAAGACTATTACTGTTACACAGGCAAAATGTTGACTGCGTTTAACGTACGTCTGGCGTACATTTAACGCATGTCATCTGACGCATATTAAATTGGGGTTTCTAACCGCGTACGTCTGACGCACGTTAAAAATTTATCTTGGCAATATTTTTATTTCATAATTAAATAACTTACTAACTTCATACATTTTAGAAAACTATATGTCTGACGTATGGTAAATGTATGTTTACCGCACGTTTAAAAAACGTACGTCTGACATATGTTTTTACAATAATTTGATGTACGTTTACCGTACAGCGGTTAGAAACGTATGTTTAACGTACATTTATGCACTACATCAGACGCACGTTTTTATTAACGTATGTCAGACATATGTCTAAATTTTGCCTGTGTAGCTGAAAACGCATTGTTCTAAAGACACAAATGTAACCAGACTATTTTTTCAGCGTACTTATGATGTATGTAGTCAGAATTCTTATAACAGCGTACTTATTTGATAGTTTATCTGTTATATCTTTTTATAAAATCTTTGACAAAAAATAACAAATGAACGAATACAAATGTTGATATGCAATTATTTCACTGAACATCGAACAATGTTTTGTTTTGTTGACCAGGAAGTTTTTGGATTTCAAGCTTAACAAAGCCTAATATTTTTATCTAGAAAAAAAAAAGTTACTAGTATTCAAGTCCTGTGTAAAGGACACTCATGTGTGAATTGAAATTTATCAATGCTTGCATGAATCTACGATATTGTTCATTTGTGTCAGGCCAAAATATCTTTTGTCAAAATTATTTCCCTCTGAGATTTTGTTCCATTTTGTGGGCACAATTTCCGTAATGTTATCGAGTGCCTCAGGTGGACACAAAGCAAAGCAATAGTAAAGTGATCAAAGTTTTCATATTTCATATTGATGACTACAGTAATTATTATCTTAAAGTACAAACAACAATGGTATATCAATTAACACAATTAAGTCGAATATGAAACTTAAAGTTATAAAACATGCACTACCAGAAATTTAAATAACAAAATTTCCAAACTTATGGAAAGAAGCAGAGGTACCAGCGGGGCATCCGAATATCAAAAGTCGGAAAGCCTTATGGCAGAAACAAACTCTGTTAATACCAAGGAGAGCAGGACAAAAAACCGGACAACATAGAACACAAACATATAAAAACAAATGAATGGCAATCAACAACGCGACAATTGCAACGAGGAGTGAACTCATATGCCCCGTAAGAGTAAACTATACTGCTTATATCAATCCCCCCTCTTTTGTATATAAGTTGCAAAATTTGCAACTCGCTATTATTTTGCTTCATTCTAGAATGACCCACTTATAATCAGAGATGATTTAGACATTTTCGAAATGGGTGTCCACATACAGCACATCGAGGATGAAAGGGGGGTTTTAGACCAATTTTACCATAAACATGATAAATCTACATAATAATAATTTTTAAAAAAATGAAGGAAGGGATGTATAACTCCCTGTATATAAATCTTGGATTTGCCACTAATATTTCAACCGGTATGATAGTATTCCGATACTTAATGAAAGTATACCGATACTTCTAAAAAGTATCCTGATACTTCTAAAGGGTTTCCCGATAGTACAAGTATCCTGATAGTAAAAGTATCCCGATACATATATCTTGATTTTGACACGAACGACCACCCAAAGGTATGTTTTGCTGATGGGTGGACATAACAATTGAAAATAGAGGAGGATTAAGGTTTTTTTTTTCTTTAAGGAAATAAAAATGTATAAAATTGCATCTTTTTAAAAGAATATGGACAAATGATCAAAATAAGCAAGAAAAACATGTAGATCCATTTGCTCATTTTGATGCTATAAGCGTTTATAATTTTGGCGGGAAATACGTTCTCTCAAGATTTTTCATTACTATTGCATTGCCATAGATTGGTATCTTTAAACTTTTCAAAATGTATGACAGAGTAAAAACAATTTCATAAAAAAATATGAACTGCCTTTTTGGTGGACATAGTTTTGAAAAAGAAAAAGAAAATAGGGGATTCATGGGCAAAAAAAAAATCAAGCATAATAGATGGATAAACCCAGAGGATCTCGAAAATCTGACAAAAATCTCAAAAATATGAGGAGAAAGCCTCTTTAAAGTAGATTTGTGCTAACTTTATTTTTTCTACTAAAGCATATTTAGTGGTTTAATATGCGCCAAGTTTTGGAACCTATTTGCGCCAATTTATCTGTATAGGAACAGGTTTTTAAGTGCCACAATTGGATTCATAATTAATTCCCGGTATTAATTTCTTTTTTTTTCCTTCAAAAATTAGCAAAAAAAAATGATACTCTGGCGCAAATTAGCATTAATCAAAAATGCATGGTTTAGTACTTTTTATTAAAGAATCCATATAAAAAAATCACATTTCCTTTTGCATGTATCCAGAGCTTTCGAGAACTACCTCGCTTTCATTGACAGAGCGTCGAGTTTGACTCAACAATTTATATCACAAGGTTGTGTTGCTTCCCGATTGCTGTCTTCACCCAAGAAAATTGCACTCGTAAAAAAATATGAGCTTTCTATATCGCAGATGAGTAGAGAAGTTGATTTGTCATGGAGTTTTGTTTTCCCTTAACAGATTTGACATTATGAATTGTAAATTTTGTGCGACGGGTATTCTATTGCAGCCAGGAATTGTTTACTTTTCCGGAGCACCTAAGTTCACTCTTGTTACGACTTGAGTTCGCGTTGTCTTTTGGACTTAACTCGAATGCCCAATTGGTGCAACTTTTCTTCTTGGTAAGCTACGTTAAAGCATGTCTTAATAAGTAAGCTTGCCCTAACGCTGGTTTTAATGGAATCCAACATATATTGTTTAAATGAATTAAAGAACTTCAAGGTAAAATGTAGAACCACAGTTGAAACGTTAATTTGTAATAACGAATAATAAAATGATTAAATTTGACATAAAAAGGATTGCCCAAATTTTCGGATATATAGTCCTTCTTAAGAAGCTAAAAGAAAAATAGATTTTGAATCATCGACTGACGAGAACAGAATGACAAATACAGAATCCTAGGTACATATCCAGTGAAAAGATAAAAAAAAGTGTTTGCAAAGTGCGGAAAGTTCTGAATTACATACGTCATCAATTGAAATCCGGAACTTTGTTTCAAGATAAAAATGTCGTTTAACATGGATGCCAAGGGGTTATATGTTCCTGATATGTGACAATTTTCTGACCAAGAAATAGATTTACTGATGAGGCATCAAAAAGTTTAAAGTCCAAAAAGGCATAACCATTTAGTACGAATACAACCAGCAACACCAAAACACAAACATACAAAAACAACTTAATAGCAATCAACGTACAACGCGAACTCAAGTCGTATTGTTACGAAAGCAAAGCGTTATCAGCTCTTGATGGCTCTTTATGACTATAGCACAACCGTTTCGTTGCTATTAAATGTCTTTGTTTTCGTTAAAAGTTTTAAGGAATTGGTTTACCTGCATATTGCGGCCCATGTGATTCGGAAAACAACTGTGCTAACCGATCGATTAATCTTTTCATTGAAGTACACTCCATCTTTTCAGCAAATGTGTACTGCCCCAATCGACGAAAAGTCTCTCTTACGCAGATTTTAAACACTAAGCACAGCAACCATGTCCTCAGTCTCCCAGATGATGTCGCATGTTGCACGAATTGGCCAACCAGCACCCATTGTGCTTGAAAAATTAGAGCAAGTGGCATTTTCGCACGAGCTGTAAAGTGGATGTTTCCTCGAACTCCTACCATTACGGAATTCAGTCAGGGAGTTGGGGCGAGGTTAACATAGTCGACATAAGTTTAACCATCAGGACAATGGATTTGAAGTCTTCTATTGTTATACAAATGTATTAATTTTAAACGTTTTATTGTGGTTTTACCTGTTAAATGTGATTTTTATATAAAACTACTGTTTTTCTTATACGTGAGCCAAAGTGCAACATGTTTTATTATTTGATAAGAGACAGACCATTGTACTTGACTTGGTGCCTTTTTTTTTGTTTTAGCGCGAAATTTGTTGAATGTGTCACAACATTATTTAAAAAATTAATTTTTGAAGGCGCCACAACAGAATTTTGTTTTCATTATCATAATTATTTTATATAGCAGAAATTCTTTTTCAGAATATTTTTATCCACTGCTGCCAAAATATATTTTTTTCATAAAAAACCATTTGCAAAATATTTTTTTCAACAAAATAATTTTCATTTTTTAAGTAAAATACCAACCCCCATTTGAAGTTTAATGGTCGGTCCTGATTGTATCGCAATATTTGATGTTCCTGTCTATACTTAATACGGATCTCGTTACCGTAGATAACTGACATCTTTCCGAGTACAAGTCCGATGTGTGGTTTTTTGATGACCGTGACAACACGAAACGTTTTAGTGATAACAAAACTGTAGTCATTATTGTCGAGTGTTCGTTTATCAAAGTTTCGTTCACCCTTTGTTGTTTCCGTCATAAAATATATATACCTCAAGGATAATCACTAGCTTTTTTGTCAGACTTAACAGACAAATTTACATTTTTTTGGAAGTTTTCGATCGTTTTAGGGAATTACACAACTCTTTGGCTAAAATAAAATTGTGTCATATAATTTTCCTGAATATTTTTTTTTAAATAAGAACTTAAGTCAAACAAATTTAATTGCAAAATCTAAAGACAATCACACCCTATGTTTCTCGGGAAAACTTCTTTGAAAATGGAGTTTCAACATTTCATATTTTAAACACTGAGATTTCCTTGAATAAATATACTTGACTATAACGTTCAAATGATATTGAAGAGCTATAACCCTTAGCCTTACAATAGCAAAGAGTGGAGCATTCAGATGTCAAAAGTTTGACAGGCCAAGCTAAACCAGTAAACACGAACGAGAGCAGCATGAAGAAGCACAAAACACAAAAACAACGTGAAATCAAGTCGTAACGGGAGTGAACACATTTCCTGTTTGTTATATACACAAGTTGCACTGCCAATGATGGTCAATTTATTGTGTCAAATCCGTAAAATGGAAACTTTTGTAGTGCATGCTCGATAAGCTGAAGGTTTAAGCAAGCCCCAGTTTTTCTCCATCTGCATTACCTTACATTTTATAAGCCAAATACATGAGAAAAATGCAATTCTTGAAATTTAAAGGGGCCATAAACCCTACCAGGTATCATCTGACGTCTTTGACTTAATGTAGAGTTTTGTAGAGCGCACCGAGCTGAGTGCTTAAGCAAGCAACAGCTTTTCTTTATCTGCAATATTTTTCATTCTTTAGGACAAAACATGAAGTCTCGTGCGGGGCCCGGGTGGCGAATAGGCCCGCAGCAGAGCCAAGCTTGTCGTAAGAGGCGACTAAAGGTCTTGGGATTCTGACGTCGGGTCAGTACTCAGCCCACAGAGCGACCAAGTGTGTACACTTGGTGACTGAATAGGGTAGCCCTCGTCCACAGGGTTTATCAGATCTATAATACGGTACCCTGACCGCGGACCATAGTGGGCCAACGTGTGTGGAGAGTGCGACGCTTTAGCACGTAAAAGACCAATTTGTGGACCGCCAAGTAGTGCACCACATAGGCTAAATTGTCTGCCCCTCTCCCCTTTTTCTGTGGTTCTTCAAAACCGTTTCTTTGTTTCTCACCCCATCCTCATTTTTCATTTATCACCATCACTTCATGTTCATTTTATGATCCTTTTCATGTTCATCGCCTGTAAATAACCTACATACCGTTGCACGGGCGTAAATCACCAACTCACTCACTCACTCAAAAACATGAAAAAATGGTATGTTTGACTTTTAAATGGCCATCATCTATATAAAGAGTCATCAGACAACTTCGGCCCAAAGCACACTTTTTATAGGAAGCATAGAGGCACCAATGGGACCTTTGAGTGTCACTAGTATGAATGGGAATGACGAAACTGGTGAACAAAAACAAGAACAGCACGAAGAAATAAAAAAACACAAAATCAACCGAACGGAAATCAACAACGCGAAGGTCTGATAATGCTGTAAAAACATCAGTTTTCTCTTTCTCTCATACGTTTTTTTTTTATTTACAAGTCAAAACAGTAGTCTGGCCTACATGGGCCGTTCAGGTGAGCTAAAAGAACATCAAGAAAATCGGAAGTTGAATAATTTACTGAAAGAACAAGATACAATAGCATTTTGGACCCATCGTGGTCTTTGAAAAGATATATGTAGACAGGATAAGATTCATTTGAATGATACAGGTCTTCTAGTTAATGCCAAAAACGTCCGGGCGGATTTAATGGAAGATGGAGGTTGGGCATGCCATAAAGCATGGTTAAACCAACAATTTCTTTAAATATGCCCATTACTAGGCAAAACGATAAAACCCATTTTAATATGTAAATTTAAGGAGAGTGTTAATTTGACATTAGCATGATAAGAAATACAAGTACGAAAACAGGCATCAAATTAAACTGTTACATAGGTAATTCATGGAAATTTTAAAATATAAAGATTGGAAGGCCAAAGGTATTGAAAGAAAAGTTCTCAAGACCAAACACGTTTGGACAGAAAAGCCAAATCCAGCACGGAGAATATCGACTATTTAATTGCAGAAATGCTGTTACTTGCTAATAGAAAAAAATAGAATGTTGGCAGACTAGGAATTTCTAAAAATAGATAGTTATTATCAAATGAAACAAAACTATATTTAACTAAATTAAGTCTTGAAAACTTGTTTGCTTATGCACAAATTGGTACTAACAACATTAATTACCTAATGTCATTTATTAAAGTTCACATTGATAAATTAATAGAGGCAAAGTATTGATTTGTACAGTGTTTTCAATATCCGAGGCATTATTTCGAAATGAAAAAAAAATAATACAATTAAAAAGTCATTTGTTCAGAGAACAAATGTGAGGTCTTTCCCTGTCCTATGTTTTTGTAATGGTATTTTAAACAAGTACTAAAGACATTTGAGTCACTTTGTTTATGACAATATGTTGCCAATTGTTGTGATATAGGCTCCAGAATGAAGATCAGGGTACCTAGAGTCAGAAAAAGTATGGTTGCTAAGGACTTTTATGTCGGTTGCTATGGACTTAATGTCACTTCCGGTTGCAAAAATTTACATCTAAACTCAGAAAGTAGTCTTGTTTAAGAATATGTATGGTTGCTATTGACTTTTCTTTAAGTTTAACTTGTTGCTAGGGAATGACCTTGAACCATGACCTTTGACCTCTGACTCTAATTGTAGCTCTTTGCATTCTGGTTCATTTAAGTATACATGTTTACTATACTATCTGTTATGGTATTCAGTTATGGGCAAAAAACGAGTTTCGCGAAACTTGATTTGGCCGCCATTTTGAAACCGTTCAACCGAATCATGTACTGTTTGGGTTCAAATTGTAGAAAATTCAATTCTCTTTCAAATAAACCATATGTTTCATTCACCATCTTTTATGGTTAAAAAGTTATAAACATTTTTTTTTAAAAAATACGAATCAAGGGCGATAACTCAAACACGACACGTTTTACGCTTTTGCACCTTTTAGTAGATCTCGACAGGGCGAAAAGTTTTCCCATGTATTGTCCACTTCAATTTTGTACGGTTTAGGTGTTATTTTTTAAAAACTGTTTACGGTGTCTGCCATTTTGAAAATGGCTGCCTTTAACCGTTCGACTTTGGTCTTAAATTGAAGGACTCATAATGACGGTCACAAAAAACCCATATGTTTACTATATTATCTTCGATGGTTTAAAAGTTTTAAGCCAAAAACGAATAAGCCGAAACGCGTCAAGGGCCATAACTCGAAAACGGTTTTTCGTACAGTGTTCGACCCTTTATATCAAGTAAAGGTTTAAATGAGACGAGTATTTTCCTCATTACATGTCTGCTTCAATTTTGTATGGTTTTTTAGCTATACTGCAGACAAGGTGTACCATGACCTCTGGCCTTTAAAAGAATAAGGCAATTGCGAAGAAATCAAGGGTAAAAAATGCTTCCCCCTTTTTAAAAAATACGGGGAAGAATGAGGATATAGCCACCTTGAGATTTGACCTTTGACCCTGACATTTTTAGATGTAACATATGTCACCTAGGATGATTGGTGAATCAGGATATAGCCAAAATGGCGACCGGCTATATCCTGATTCTTCCCTGTTCGGGGAAATTTGTCACAATTAAAATTAAACTGTATTTTCTGTATCTTTTATGATATTTATGATTTATAACTGTTCGAAACATGTTTGGAATATGTTTGATTCAATCAGTATACTAGTTTATGATGAGGTTTATTCCGTCCTTTTACACAGGGTTATTAACGAAATGAAACGCATTTATAATTAAAATTGCAACAAACATTATTAATTTAAACATTTATTCTCCCCAAAAAAAAATCCATGCCCCTTTTTTTATGTCCTCCCCAAAGAAAACCCTTTCAGACGCTAGGATAAGCTTCTTTATGCCGAGTTAAACTATTGTATTTCTATAGAAAACGCTCTTTTATAATGTCCTGATTTTTCCCCGTATGGGGAAGATTATAATATACGGGGAAGAATGTCAATTATATCTTAGGTCCCGTAACTCATGAATAGGGGGGAGTTTTTCACTCATAATAAACGGAATACAACACATTACAATTATAATTACAATTACTATAAACAATTTGTTTTATTAATGGAATAAAACGTATGAATAAACTGAAAAGGTTGTTGTATTAATTGCAATTTATTTAATGCGGTTTATTCCGTCCTTATACAAGCAGCAAAAACCATAGATGGAATAAAACGTATTTATAAACTGAAAAGGCTGTTGTATTAATTTCAATTTATTTAATGAGGTTTATTCCGTCCTTATATTAGCAGCAAAAACCATAGATGGAATAAAACGTATTTATAAACTGAAAAGGTTGTTGTATTAATTTCAATTTATTTAATGAGGTTTATTCCGTCCTTATACAGGCAGCAAATACCATACACGGAATAAAACGTATTTATAAAAAAATGTTTGGGTAGATAGAAATTATGAATTGAAAACAATGCGTACATGATCGAAATTAGGTAATAACAGTACTAAAGGTTGCTTTATCATTTATTTTATTATGTCTATGCACAAACAAATATTAACAGAATAAAAGGTATAAATAAAATAAAAAGGTTGCTGTATCAATTTCATTTTATTTAATGAGGTTTATTCCGTCCTTGCACAAGCAGCAAGCACTATCAACGGTATCCTGTATCCTGATTCTTTCCCGTACGGGGAAATTTGTCCCAATTTAAACTAAACTGTATTTTCTGTATCTTTATGGTAGTTTTAAGTTATAAATTCAATCAGTATACTATTTTATGATGAGGTTTAATCCGTCCCTGTACGGAGGGTTATTAACGGAATGAAAAGCATGTATAAGTAATTGTAACAAACATAAATACGGAATAAAACGTATTTGTGAAAAATATTTGGGTAGATGG
Source organism: Arcuatula senhousia (assembly GCA_963971305.1). Lineage (NCBI taxonomy): Eukaryota > Metazoa > Mollusca > Bivalvia > Mytilida > Mytilidae > Arcuatula > Arcuatula senhousia. The sequence goes on along the minus strand of OZ020309.1, from coordinate 11,058,442 downwards.
AACCTATGAATGAAAAACAATGCGTAAGTGAATGAAATTATGTTATTACAGTACTAGTGGTTGCTTTATCATTTATTTTATTATGTCTATGTACAAACAAATGCATGAATAAACTGAAAAGGTTGTATCAATTTCAATTTATTTAATGAGGTTTATTCCGTCCTTACACAAGCAACAAACACCATCAACGGAATACCCGCAGACTTTGATAAAGTTCTTTTTATAACTTGTATTATGTCCTGAATGTACCCAATGCGAGGAAGAATGTAACTTATATTTATTATATATAGGGAAAAAGGTCTACTAGTTTTATACATTTTGTTTAGTCAATGATGTACAAAGTAATATTAACGGAATAAAACGTATGTTTACTATTAAAATCATTACTATAAGTAAGAAAACTCTTTATCTCTCTCTCTCTCTCCCACCCTCTCTTTCTCTCTTTATATATTAACAATTTTAATAATATTTAAGCTATATCTTTCCGAATATAATGACCATATCAATTTATTTAATGAGGTTTATTCCGTCCTTGCACAAGCAGCAAACACCATACACGGAATAAAAGGTATTTACGAAAAATGTTCGGGTAGATATAGAATATGAATGGAAAACAATGAAAAACAATGCGTAAGTGATTAAAATTATGTAATTACAGTACTAGTGGTTGCTTTATCATTAATGTCATAATGTCTATGTACAAACAAATGTTAACGGAAGACAACATATCAATAAACTGAAAGGTCTACTGTTGTAGGTATATGTCAGCTAATTGAATTGAGGATAAGCTTGTTAATGCTGAATTACACTGTTGTACTACTATAGAAAACGCTCTTATATATTGTCCTAATTTTTCCCCGTCCGGGGAAATTTGTCAACAATATTAAGTATATACGAGGAAGAATGTCAATTATACCTTTTGTGCCTTAACTCATAAATACAGGGAAGTTTGTCACTCATTATAAATGTAATGTTTTCATTCTTTTCTTTCCCCCCCAAAAAAAAAAATCATTGCCCCTTTTTTATATGTCCTCTCCAAAGAAAACCCTTTAAGACTCTAGGATAAGCTTATTAATGCTGAATTAAAATGTTACTATAGAAAACGCTCTTATATACTATCCTGATTTTTCCCCGTACACTATTTTTAATATACGGGGAAGAATGTCAATTATATCTTTGGTCCCCTTACTCATGAAAACGGGGAAGTTTGTCACTCATTATAAATCTTTCTTCCCCCAAAATAAAATTCCATGCCCCTTTTTTTATATATCCTCCCCAAAGAAAACCCTTTCAGACGCTAGGCTAAGCTTTTAAATGTTTAATTATACTGTTGCATTCCTATAGGAGACGCTCTTTTATAATGTCCTGATTTTCTCCGTACGGGGAAGTTTGTCAACACCAATTATAATAAACGGGGAAGAATGTCAATTATATCTTTGGTCCCGTAACTCAAGAATACGGGGAAGTTTGTCACTCATTATAAATGTAATGTTTTCATTCTTATTTCCCCTTTCCCACCAAAAAAATTCATGCCCCTTTTTTTAATATATCCTCCCCAAAGAAAACCCTTTCAGACGCTAGGATAAGCTTCTAAATGTTGAATTATACTGTTGTATTCCTATAGGAAACGCTCTTATATAATGCCGCATTTCTATAGAAAACGCTCTTATATAATGTCCTGATTTTCCCCAGTACAGGGAAGTTTGTCAACACTATTTATAATATACGGGGAAGAATGTCATTTATATCTTTGGTCCCGTAACTCATGAATACGTGAGAAGTTTGTCACTCATTATAAATCTTTCTTCCCCGCAAAATAAAATGCCATGCCCCTTTTTTAATATATCCTCCCAAAAGAAGACCCTTTCAGACGCTAGGATAAGCTTCTAAATGTTGAATTATACTGTTGTATTCCTATAGGAACCGCTCTTATATAATGTCGCATTTCTATAGAAAATGCTCTTATATAATGTCCTGATTTTCCCCGTACGGGTAAGTTTGTCAACACTATTTATAATATACGGGGAGGAATGTCAATTATATCTTGGTCTCGTAACTCATGAATACGGGGAAGTTTGTCACTCATTATAAATCTTTCTTCCCCCCCAAAAGAACATTCAATGCCCCTTTTTTCATATGTCATCCCCAAAGAAAACCCTTTCAGACGCCAGGATAAGCTTCTAAATGTTGAATTATACTGTTGTATTCCTATAGAAAACGCTCTTATATAATGTCCTGATTTTTCCCCATACCGGGATGTTTGTCAACAGTCTTTATTATATACGGGGAAGAATGTCAATTATATCTTTGGTCCCGTAACTCCTGAATACGGGGAAGTTTGTCACTCATAAATGTTAGGTTTTCATTCTTTCTTTGTTTAAATTCAATGGTAATAATTTGTTTACGTTTTTCCTTTAAATGAATAAAGCAATTGCGAAGAAATCAAGGGTAAAAATATGCTTCCCCTTTTTTAAAGAATACGGGGAAGAATGAGGATATTGCCCCAAGTCTCTAGGACAAACCGTTTTGAAGATAAAAATTTGAGGAGTCGTGACACTTTTCGAAAAACATTTTTTTTTGCGTAACGAATCATGATCAGGAGTCTAGCAACATTTTCTCTGCTTCCGATTTTTGATAACGGTTACGGTTATCTGCAGATAAGGTTTTTGGGTTCTGGGCATATAACTCAGTTACTAAAAATAGATCGGTTTCGCAGGCCGACTCAAGTCGAGCCCTGGTAGTGTCAATTCATAGTTTCGTAATGATAGGTCGCGACACTTTTTTACATCTGCGGCAGAAAAAAAATAATAATCATAAGAAATACAGTAAGGTCTTTCCTTCTGTGGAAGGGAAAGACCTTAATTAAAATGTCATTTGTTCAGAGAACAAATGTGAGGTCTTTCCCATGTTCTTGTTAGTTTTATGATACCGTTATGTTCGGTTGGGCTATTTGAGTCTGTTTATGACAATAATATTTAACTGTTAGGTGCGAAAAATGTTCTAGAGTAAAGAGCAGTGAGTCTGAAGTCAGAAAAAAGTATGGTTGCTAAGGACCTTTTTGACGGTCGCTATGGACAAAGGGTTACTTCCTGTTGAAAAAACTTTACCCTAAACTCAGAAAGTAGTCTTGGTTTAGAATATATATGGTTGCTACGGACTTTTCATTAATGTAACCTTGTTGCTAGGGAATGACCTTGACCCATGACCTTTGACCTTGGACTCATTTAAGTATACATATTTACTATACTATCTAATACGGTTAACAAGTTATTGGCAAAAAACATGTTTCGCGAAACTTGTTTTGGCCCCATTTTGAAACCGTTCAACTGAATCATGTACTGTTTGTGTTAAAATTGTAGGTATTTTAATTCTCTTTCAAATGAACCCATGTTTCATTGACCATTTTTTATAGTAAAAAAGTAATAAACAAAAAATCATTTTAAAAAATACGAATCAAATGCGATGACTCAAAAACGACAAGTTTTACGCTTTCGCACCTGAAACATTTTTTGTAGACATGGCGAATTTTTTCCCCATGTATTGTCTGCTTCAATTTTGTAAGGTTTAAGTGTTATTTCATAAAAAACTGTTAAGAGTGTCGGCCATTTTGAGAATTGCTGCCCGTAACCATTGTACTTTGGTCTCAAATTGAAGGACTCAAAATGACGGTCACAAAAAACCCATATGTTTACTATATTATCTTTGATGGTCTAAAAGTTATAAGCCAAAAACAAATAAGCCGAAATGCGTCAAGGGCCATAACTCGAAAACGGTTTGTCGTACAGTGTTCTACCCTTTATATCAAATAAAGGTCTAAATGAGAGGAGTATTTTCCTCATTACATGTCTGCTTCAATTTTGTATTGTTTTTGAACTATACTGCAGACAAGGTGTACCATGACCTCTGACCTTGAGATTTGATTTCGACCTTGACATTTTTAGATGTAACATATGTCACCAAGGATGATTGGTGAAGGTCCCAAGTCTCTAGGACAAACCGTTTTGAAGAAAAAAAAATGACGAGTTGTGACACTTTTCGGGTCAAAAACGCGTAACCAGGAAGTTGATCGAAAAACAATTTTTTGCGTGACGAATCATTACAAGGATTCTAGCAACATTTTCCCTGCTTCAGATTTTTGATAACGGTAATGGTGTCTGAGTTTATCTGCAGACAAGGTTTTTGGGTTCCGGGCAGATAACTCCGTTACTAAAAATAGATCGGTTTCGCAGGCCGACTCAAGTCGAGCCCTGGTAGTGTCGATTAATAGTACTAAGTTTCGTAATGATAGGTTGCGACACTTTTTTTACATCTGCGGCAGAAAAAAAAATAATCATAAGAAGTACAGTAAGGTCTTTCCTTCTGTGGAAGGAAAATACCTTAATTATCATAAGAAATACAATAAGGTCTTTCCTTCTGTGGAAGGGAAAGACCTTAATAATTATAGCCTTAAACATTTCAGTCAATACATGTTTTTATCTACTAAGAAAAAAATAAACATTTCATTGACTGAGGAAGAATATAATTTTCTTGAGTCAGTTAAAGATATATCGACCTCATCAAATGGTTATAATTGTATGATATTTTAGGTCTCATCAGCAGTATTTGAATCAAAGTAATTGAATGGATCGCCTAATAAACACCAAAAAGGTATCAAAAGAGAAGTACACTTACCAGGCGCCGATCAAGAATTTTTTGTTAGAGAGGGAGCGGGTAGTAAAAAAGGGCATTTTTGGCCATTTTTGATTGATTTCATAGTAAAAAATCTTTTTTATCACATATAAGGAAGGGGGCGCACCCGGCGCCCCCGCCTGAATCCGCGCCTGCATACGTAAATTAAGAGTTAAAAGAAGGGTAGCCAAAATCCAGGACTGTAGGTATCAACCATTAACAAAATTTGTATGTTTAAGGATTTTTAATTTCAAAATAACAAAATATACATAACAAAAATCTAACCCCCTACTCCTATTTAATTCAACAACAGAATTTGACCCCCCCTTTCAAACAAACAAAAATACGCCTACACTTTGAGCAGCTATCCCCACCGGATAAAAAATAAACGGTCCCAAATACAGATGTGAACTCTCAAATTTATGTTTGATCAGTCATCAAATATGAGTATATCACGGGAAATTAACAGGACAAACATCAAGGAATTCATAAGTGTTTTGGTTTGTTGTCCTACTTAAAGATCTATTACATGTATGTGTTTTCTCATAAGAAGTTGGACTTCAGTAAGGTAAAATAGTCTTTTGTAGTAAATATGATATGATAAGTTTTACACGGAAATATATGTTTTCTTATGTTCTTTCTTTTCATTAAATATTATTTTTTTTATAGATTTTGGACTTTTGACGCCATGAATCCCATTTTACTCGTGTTGCAAACAATATTTGCAGCGTTGTTTTTTACTCAGAGTGTCTGTCGGGCGGATGAATCGGTACTAACCCTGTTTCCTGAGTATGAGAAACAAATGACAGCAATAAAATCTGAAGTCAATGCATTAAAGCAGGAAGTGGAAGATCTGAAAACAAACGGTTATCTTACTTTTACGATTTTCTTTATATTAACATATTACTAATGCGCTATTTTTTTTTAGGTTTATGTTATAATTTTCTTTCTAAGGAACGATTACAAATCGGTACAGCATAGGATTAAAAGATACATGCATTCGTCTTTATTCCTGCAAATAAAATTTTATTTCGCAAAAAATAGTACAGTTGCAATATTTTATCTAAAATACACTAATACACTATTATTCAACAGTGCAACATGGCACCACTCAGGCGTCATCACTCATCACACATCACACTTTGCGCGTCAGGCGTAGCAAAATTTATTGTCTGGAACTTTGTTGTCATTTATATTCACATATTGGTTTGACAATTTGCTAAATAGTAAAGTTTTAAACTGCTGTTTCATTTCTATTGTGGTTTGTATTAAAACTGTATTATTTGACTTATTGTAGCATCGAAAAAGAGACAAGGATGTAAGTTAATTTATTAAAAGCATAGGCTAAACAATGCAGCATTCAAATATTGTAAGTCTCAAGATCTAATGAAAAATTCTTATCTCAATTGATTTGTTACTCCAGAGCAGGTGGGACTTAGCAAAGCGACACGTCTGGCACAGAAATTGCTCACACAGGGTTATGTTGCTCCTCGGTTGCTGTCTTCACTTAAGAAATTTTACGGAAGACATCATTCACATATAGACAAATATGGGATTTCGATCTCTCAGATGAGTGCAGATGTTGGTTTGTCATAGGATATTGTTTTGTCTTCATTTACCGGGTTTGACACGCTGAATATACTTTGGCAACGCGACGGGTGTGCTATAGCAAGGAGGAACTGCTTGTTGTTGATTGACATTCAGTTATTTTGTGTTTCCATGTTTTACATGTTGTCTGCTTTTGTCCCGTTTGTGTTGGTGTTTACTGGTTTTGTCTCTGCCCTTTCGGACTTTTGACATTCGGATACCTCAATGGTACCTCTGCTTCTGACAATACAAAAACACAAGGGGATTGTGAATGGAATCGCACAACTTACAATATTATGTAACATATATATATTACATAAATAAAAAATCGAAAAAAAAAAAACAACCATAGTGCAGTTATAAAATTGAATGTTAACGTAAGTAAAATCCAGTCATACCTGGGGGCAATTTTACCCCCAAAAAATCTTTATTTTCTAAAATATTTAACCCATTTCAGCTACAGATCCTTCCGAAAATATATTTCAAGACTGCGATTTTTTGACAATCTTTCGACATATCGTATTCGAAACTACAATTACTGCTTATTTTTTGTTACTACTTAATCATAATACTTTTCATTCTCAGCTATCAAAATATAACCATAGAGAAAGTTTATATAATCAGAATAATTATAACTATTATAATTTCAATCATTTGAATAAGTCATTTGAACTTTTGGTTTTAATTGTTTTGTTAACTTTCATAATAAAAATTACAAATAGTTATTTATCTCTTTTAAGAGGACATTATATAGTTCTATACAACCTGATTTAATCCACTATTTCAATTGAAATGCCAGCTCATATTGTTATAAAATAAAGGTAATAACAAAACTACCGAACTTGAATGATCAATCTCATAGTCCAGAGAAAATGACAAAAACGAATCAGTCATATTGGAGAATTGGTGGATCGCAATGGTCCTGACTTGGTACAGGCATTTCAAACGAAATGGTGGGTTCAACCAGGTTTTATGGCGCCAAACCTCCCTCTTCCAATGCGATATTAAGTCCATAATATATATAGTTACATAGAATAGTGTGACACTGTAAAATTTTCTTAACCCATAATATAAAGTTGCGTAAAATTGTGTGACACTGTTAAATTTTCTTGGAATTAGATTTCATAAGTCGAACATTAAAGAACAAGTAGGATATGAAAATTATCATGAACAAAATACAGAAGCTTTTGTCTGAAACTTTGTTGTAATTTTTATTTGAGAGAAACACAAAACCAGAAGAATTAAAAGAGGGTTGTTTATCCAAAATTAAATGTTATCCTAAAGAAATTGCAAGTGATAAATAATTAAATGATTTTGCTTTTATCTACAATTGTTTAACATTTTTCAGGCCAAGATGGCAGTTATTGGAAATACGGATACCCTAAAAGCCCTTTTCCGATATCGACAAAGATCAATTTTCGGCCATCTTTTCAGAGTCCCCCCTCAGTTTTGACAGGGATAATATATTACAAAAACGATTATAGATACAATGACCGTCTCTATATTAAAGTGTCTAACATTAACCGCTCAGGTTTCAAGTTGGAAATATTCACCACATTAAACACCAAATTGTATGGTGTAGCTATCAAATGGATGGCATGTCCAAAAAATGTGTAAATCTATTGAAAAAAAAATACAGCAACCAAAGCTTTTGCATGTACTATATGTTAATTTTTTTATACCTCAGTAATAAATTCTTATTTTCAATATAGTTCCTTTTTATTATTTCTGGTCAGTTTTTCGCCGCAACAATGTTTCCCTATTGTCGTCATTTTGTCTTCCCTACCCTTTCCGGTAAATCCTCATCCAAAGAAAAGGGGAAATTGCACATTGAAATGAGAATATGCTGATTGGAATGTTAAGTAGTTGTTGGTGCAGATTTGGTGTTGGTTACTATATAAGACCCTTAGGTTTTCATTTATGGGTATGATTTTACCTAGAAACACTTTAGGACTACTATAGAGATTGTTTGAGGTTGATGTTTTGAGGATCCTTATGATAGTGTTTGGTTATCACGAGGAATAACTGTTAGCTGTAGCGTACGCAGGTATAGCCAGTTCTAGTGTTATAAGATGTATTGGTGTTTTGGAACTGATGTTGTTAGCCAAATGGTATCAATGCAGTTCTTGATGTTGATGTTAATGTGAATACGGACTATCTTGCCTACACAGGAAGTATTGCCGTGGAGAGTTCCTCAGATATGTTAAAGTGCTAGTTGTTAAGTCTTGGATAACTAAGAACTTTTGGCGTCGTAATAGTTACTTTTATTCATAATTTTTATAAACAGAAGCAGTGAAATATGTTTTGTGAATTTCAAGATTTTTAAAGACTAGTTTAAATTCATCCTGCACTTTGTTTGACCTCATTGTAAATATGTTTGTGAATGCCGTTATTAAATGTGTATATAATAAACTGTAGAACTAGAAACTAGAAAGCTTAGAATCCTTTTACCATCAAAGACCCCACGATTAAATAATGATACTTAGCACTCAGTTGTCTTAACATTAGCCTAGAACCTTGGCCAAACTCGACCGCCATGGCATTATCACGGGATGCACGTTTAATATATCGGACTCTATTCGTACAGGCAAAAATAATCAGAATACGTAAAAGATGGAAAACATTTCGGAAAAGGTTTGAATAAGATATCGTAAGAACTCGTACAACTATCAATCTTGAAAAGCATTATACAACTCGAAAGAGAATATCGTAAATGTAACAGGGGTATAATAATAAAGCAGCAAAGAAAAAAAATTATCGCGAAACGGGAAGATCTTACCAATGAACAAATCATATTGTTAACAACTCAATTTTAAATCATCTTGTGTATTCCTATTTTTTATGTTTAAAACAATATCTGTTCTTTTAGGATTACAGTGGTAACCATTTGAAACCATTGTGCGCATAAATGATAACAAAACAGAGATTAAATATTATTGTGAAACTGGGAGTTCTGTGCAAAAAACGGAGCTATGCCATCAATTGGCGTACGTCGTTGTCGTTTGTTAACAATTTTCAAAAATCGCCATCCTCTGAAACCACTGAACAGAATTTAATGAACCTTGGTATGGTTGATCCTTAATGTGTCCTACACCAAACTTGAGTTTCGATTTTTGATCCGTCAAAAACCTAGCTACCGTTGCTTAAAATAAACCAGAGCGGTCAGACTACTGTTGTTTTTTTTTTTGGCTTGTAAAGTATGAGATATAGATAAATAAGATGCCACGCTACTGCTTCAGCATCAAAAGTTCTACATAAATATTTAATGAGTCGAAGTTGTCAGATGATCCCTTCAAGGGTTAACGGCCTCTTAAATGTAAACAATTACTGTTTCATGTTTTTGACCTATAGAGTGAAAACTACAGCAGATACAGAAAAGCTGATGCTTGCTTAAATGTTCAACTCATTCAGGTTAACAAATGTCTCAATTGGGTCGAGGTTGTCAGATGGCCCCTAAATGGGGTTATGGCCCCTTAAAGGTGAAAAATAGCAATTTTTCAAACTTTTTTTTTCAAAAATCTTCTCTGATAATAGTAAACAAAATTTAATGAAACTCGGTATGGTTGATTCTAAGGGTGTCCTGCACCAAACTTTGTGTTTCGAATTCTGATCCGTCAAATAACATACTGATCCGTCAAATAACATAATAGATGTTACTATAAATAGACCAGAGAGTCAGACCAGTGTTTTGTGCTTGTATATCAAAAAGTATAAGAGATAGATGAAATCCTATGCCATGCTACTGCTTCATCATCAAAAGCTCCATTGGGTCTAAATTTTCAGACGACTCCTTAAAGGATTTACGGCCCTTTGAAGGTCAAAAATGACATTTTTGCATGTTTTTGCCCTATAGAATGAAACTATTGCATATAGAGAATAGCTAGTACTTGCTTAATTGTTTAGCTCACTTAGCTTTACAAATGTGTTCATAGGGACATGGTTGTCTTAGAGCCCCGTAAAGGTAAGGCAATTGTGTGTCTGGCCTATTAGAATGACAAATATTGAGCTAAAGGATCCATCGGGTGTTTTGTTTTCAGAATATGTTTTTTCTATGGGTGATAGCTAATAAAGGTAATAACAAAACTACCGAACCTGAATGATCAATCTCATAGTCCAGAGAAAATGACAAAAACTAATAAGTCATACCGGAGAATTGGTGGATCGCAATGGTCCTGACTTGGTACAGGCATTTCAAACGAAATGGTGGGTTAAACCAGGTTTTATGGCGCCAAACCTCCCTCTTCCATTGCGATCTTAGGATCCGGTAATGACCACAGAACACAACACAGTTGTGAGACACAATAGGGATATTGAGGTGATCATCTCAGTACAGCAGACCAGTCAAACACTAATTAAAACAATTAACTATCATATCTTTTAACTCAGTTTTGAACTTTTCTACTAGTGGATGATAACGAAGAAAGTCTTATTTAGACCAGGTAAGCGATTCAGGCTCCTTGGAGCCTTTTCTTTGTGTTTAAAAACAATATTTGTTATTTCAAGCTTAAGTGGTAACCATTTGAAACCATTATGTGCATAAATGATAATAAATCAAAGAAAAAATATTTTATTGCAAAACGGGGAGGTGTGTGCATAAAACGGAACATATTGTAATTAACCCGTTTTGCAATAAAGTAGTTAAATCATATTAATTTATATCTAAAAATATTTTTTTTTTATCTTAAACTTCATCGATGATCATTTGGAACTATTGTGTACCTAAAACAAAGAAAAAAAATATTGCAAAACGGGGAGTTTATTGCAAAACGGATTGCTACCGTCAGAAACATGTTTATGAATGATCTACATCAACGGACCTTAGAGAAGAAGACTTATTTGGAAACAGAAGGGTACGACTACGTAGAAAAATGGGATGCGATTTCGACAAAGAGATAGAACAAGATTCAACACTTCGTACCTATGTAAATTCCCTGTGATGATGATGGGATGTCCTTTGGGTACCTTTCCGGTCTTGTTGACAAACGGGTAGAGTGATGTCACATCATATTAGTTGATACTGTTCTCTCCTGCCTCTTTATACAGGGTAAAGCTTTACAGTGTGCACATCTTCCGTCGGTGTCAGGTTGATTCCAGCCTTAGAACCACGAGTTGACTTCTACGGAGGGAGAACAGAAGCAGTTGCCCTGTACAAATTGTATATGACAAAAGTGTGATTATGAAGGATTTAACTTCAAGACCCTATGGATATTATAAAATGTTCTGCATGACTGCACACGACTTAACATGAAATAGAACTGAGGCGACAGTTGTCGCCAAAAAGATTTAACCTTTTGTGTATGGGAAATTAAAAGTACATTCTTACCTAGAGTGGCACACCTTCCTACTTATCATGTTAGGTTGGCCCTTTGTTGTAGAACTTCGTTGGCCCAACGTGCAAGTTGGGCAAACGTAAGCCCAAAATATTCATTGTTGGCCAAAGTTGGACCAACGTTTGGCCAACATTGTTTTTTAGAAGAACAGACAAAATATGAAACGAATGGTTTACTTTAAGTTAAAAATATAAAATTATCGATTATGTAATTTATATGACTGATGGAACATGTATAAGGCTTTAATAATTTGTGTTCAAACTGTGAATAAAGACTCTTCCTTTGTCAAACGCATGACCAACGTTAGGCTAACATAAGCATTCAGGATTTTCAAAAGCTTTCTGAACAGTTATGAATCAGTGTCAGGATCTTTATCCATAAACACTATTAACAGAACTATTCAAATCTTCAATCATTAATGGTAGAGTATTTTATTATCCAATGTTGGGTATACGTTGGCCCAACGTTTGACAATAGTTTTGCTCAAAAAGTATGATAAATTTGAACTGTCATCATTTTGTAATTTAATCCAACTTAATTCAATCATTCTTTTGAAAGGTGTTCGGACAAAAAATAAACCTGACCATCAATTCTCAATTACTACTTAGTGCCAATGTTGGCACAACGTTGCTTTGCCAACCGTAACATTTTGCCAACCTGACGACCAATTGCCAACGTTGGCCCAACATAAGCATGCTAACTGGGATATTACTGGAATAACGAATACAACTAGGAATAAATTCTTACTCGTACTTATCTATCTGTCTTGTTACCTAACTGGTATTTCATTTCTGTGTGCTATAAATTCTTACTTGTACTTTTTTATGCATCTTGTTACCTAATCGGTATTTCTGTTTGCTATAAATTCTTACAGTCTCACTTATTTATGTATCTTGTTACTTAACCGGCATTTCTGTGCGCTGAACAGTTTTCAATTGTGAAATTATAGTCGATCGTTTGTGGAGATTTGTGGAAAAAAAACATTTACTTAAAACATTTTCTTTTTAAACTAGGCGCCAACAAAGTTTTTTTAGTGCTTTTGGGTGCTCATCTTTTCAGTCGAATATAAGTTTTCTTTTTACAACCGGTAACTTGTTGCATTTCCCTCCGGACGCTTTTTCTGCTCTACCAGGCGCTTTTTATATAAAGCCGGACATTTTACTCTGCCGGACGCACTCGGACGCAGCCGGACGTTTATTAGTAGGACCGGACAGAATTGAATCGTTCCAATAAGCCACAGGGACTTGCTCCCCTCTATCAATATATTGTTAGAGTCACTGTGCGGTACGGAAAAAAACTGCCCGTTCCAAAATCAAAATCTCAACTACATGTATTATTTTAAACCTGAAAACATGCTATTGAATAACATTTCTTTGTACAAAACTGTGAATATCAATTACTTTTACAGAAAAAGTCAGTTTTTAGAACTCATTTCTCTTCTACAAAAAAGTTTGAGTTTTGGGAAAGCCTTTTTCAAATTACATGTCAGTGATGTTACCATCTTAATTTCCATCTTCTTAAAGCGAGATCTTCATCCATTTATTGAAAATAAAGATGCCGTCTTTTTAAGCTGGGTATATTACTTTATAAAACAAAAACACCTACTGTGAAAATAGCATGGTATGATGACAAATGTTAGAAATGTATAGCAGACCGTATGCATATTTTTTTATTGTCAGTATTGTTACTCATAATTCTATACACAAAGAGAGGGATTTGTCTGAAACCAGTACAAATCTAAATGAAGCATGAAACACACATTGTTTAACTACCATGACTTTTAGTGATTCTTCTGTAGTTGAAGTATTAAATCACTTTAACATCAAATTTGTCAGTGATGTAACCAACATCACTGACATTTTGTAGTAACATCACTGACACTTTCGCATCATTTGTGCTTTTCATAAATAACTTATTTTGAATATTAGTTGGTTGCTTGATAGACAATGTATTATCTTACAGAAATAGACTGTAACAATATAATATCTCTAAGTAGATTCTGCCTAATATTGAAAATGATGTTGGTAACATCACTGACAAATGTAACATCAATGTCAATTGAAAGTAACATCACTGACAAAGTGTCAGCGATGTCACCAACCAAAATTTAAATAGCTTTTTATGCTCTTTTTTTCTCTTCCACAATTTTTTAAAAACATAGAAATCGATCATAAAAGTGGGAATTGTATAGTTGCTGTCAGTGTATAGTATACTGAATTGGGTAGGTATTACATATAGTGTTGTGACATATTTGCGTCAGTGATGTTACAAATGTCAATGATGTTACCGGATGAAAAATGTCTGTAAAAATTTAATGAAACACTGATATGCTATGAAACTTTTCTTAGTTAAACTTCACAAGGCAATAAATCTATACATATGAGGAAACTGAGTGATCTTTCCATTATATTAGTAGTTATTTTTGAAATTAAAGAATGAATGTTTTAACATTTTTTAGGTAGTAGGGTTTTTTATGATGTTTGAATAACAAAGCGCTATTAATATACAAGTAATTTGTCAGATCCATCAAAATTGACAAGTTTTATTTTCGGAAATAAAATGTTTGATGATTTATTTGTTATTCCATTTTTTTTTACATTTTTCTAAAGTAACATCACTGACATAAAAGAGCATGTACTCCCTTTTATCATTTTGTTTTCAAAACTAACGAGGTGCCATTAAGCTCTCGAAAAAATATATATGAATTACCAAGACTTTGAAGTACTTATTACATAAAAATCAGAACAATTAAAGTAAAATTAATTTTTCGAGTTTGGAATTGGAAATTCCTCCATTTTTTTAGAATGACCCATAAACGACTGAAATATGTTGAAAGTGTACAATTTTCCCTCTCGATTGATATCAAATATAGGCGTGTGTAATGGAGGGACATGTTTTTCAGGTCACGGTATTTGAAAGGGTTTGTTTGTCTCTACTCTCTAGAATAGTTTTTGTTCAAATTGAATGCGGAAACTGTTCCCGAAGATAATTTTTTTTCGGATACAAGTGAAGTTTAACATCTGCTTGTCGGAAGTTAATATGTAAAATAAATCCGCCCAAAACAAGTGACTTCAAATGCTTTATCTTAAGATTATTGACGTATTTTCCGATTATGTAAAAGTGCAAAGTTATGATTCAACTATTGCTGCTTCAGCAAAAATAATTTCAAACATTTAAAAAGGTGTACTTTTCAAGAAATCATTAATAAAAGTCTCGCTGATCAGACATGTCAGAGGTTCACCTCAAAATATGACCAAAAAGTCGCCTACGATCGATTAAGTGTTGGTCAAATTGGACTAAGGCTTATTTTACGACATCTTTGCTCATCTTAGAGACAGAAATCCCGTTTTTGCTAACGAGCACATTCGCTGTCTTCCAAAAAATTCTTTTTGTACGTATGTCTTCGGACATATTCACAAGCCTGGACGGAAGACTTGTCTGAAACACAATGCACGTTTGAAATTTTCTCTTTTCATTCCAAAAATTGTTTTATAATGTGGTACATGAAAATATTATGAAAGTGTGGATGTGGTTTAAAGAATAGAGAATAATGGCTAATTTCTCAAATAGTGTTTACTAAATAAAGGTAATAACAAAACTACCGAACTTGAATGATCAATCTCATAGTCCAGAGAAAATGACAAAAAACGAATCAGTCATACCGGAGAACTGGTGGATCGCAATGGTCCTGACTTGGTACAGGCATTTCAAACGAAATGGTGGGTTAAACCAGGTTTTATGGCGCCAAACCTCCCTCTTCCATTGCGATCTTAGGATCCGGTAATGACCATAGAACACAACATAGTTGTGAGACACAATAGGGATATTGAGGTGATCATCTCAGTACAGCACACCAGTCAAACACTAATTAAAACATTTAACTATCATATCTTTTAACTCAATTTTGAACTTTTCTACTAGTGGCTGATAACGAAGAAAGAATTTTTTTAGTGATCGTATGAGACGTATTTTCTTATAGCCCTGCTTCAAAAGTCGGTCACGAAGAAACCGGTGTCTGATAAAAAAATCTGTGAAATGTGTGCAAGCTCTGGCATATCGAATAAGTTGAGAAATATAAACACCGTATGCAGGAGAAGTAGGTATATTGCTCTGTAGATTAGGAAAATTAATAATTTGAAAATTAAAATCGTCTCGTTTATCGTAAATTTTTGTACTGAGATGACCACCTGGGTCAAATTCGAGGTGCAAATCCAAGAAAGACGTGAAGCAATTAGATTCGGTGGTCTCTTTAATCTCCAATTCCGGAGGATATATTGAAGGAATCCAACTACCAAATGAAGTGTTATTGATAGAAAGGACATCGTCAATATATCTGAATGTAAGATTAAATGACCTTGCCTCTTTCATCTTCTTGTTCTTTACGAGTCCCTGAAGAAATTCAGTCTCGTAAGAGTATAAAAACAAATCGGCGAGGAGAGGAGCACAGTTTGTGCCCATTGGAATGCCGATTTGTTGTTGAAAAATCTCTCCTCCGAAGGTGACAAACATGTTGTCAATGAGGAAATCAAGCACACTGCAAACTTGTTCCAGTGTGTAACAAATTTTATCTTTGAAAGATGTTTTGGAAAAGAATGTAGAATTATAACCCAAAACAACAAAATTCCTTGAATTTGAAAAGGCTTTTTCGAGAAGTTTTTTCAGGCGACATTTTAGTTTTTCGTGTGGCAAGGTAGTGTATAAAGTTGAAAAATCGAACGTTTTCAAAGAGTGAACCTCAGAAAATGATCTAGATTTAAAATGATCTAACAATGAAACACTATTTGAGAAAGTTTGTCCCCAAAATGATAATGAAGAATAGACAATAAAGGCACTGAAAGTAACTAAATAACGAGTAAAAAAAGAATACAGGTAAAAGGACAGCCCTACCCTTTCCAAGAATTTTTTTTGACAATTTTTAAACAAAGATAATTTCCATAGGTAGTTATGTGGCATACCGCATGATGTTTGGTAAAGGTATTTGGTCAAGGTATGGTAAAGGGAGGTTGTTCAAGTGACTTTCTTCAAAAATATATAAAGATCCACGGGATAAAAATACCTTAATGTTAGTATGAAATGGTGTGGCGGGCTGAAAGGAATCGAACATGACGAAAAGGGTTTACTATGGTAACTTTTAATCTGCTTAGTTGTGCTAATTTACCAAATTTAAATTATGTCATGGTGTGGTAAAGGGAACAGAAAATTGTCCTGGCTGATACCATTTTGCAAAGGTTTATCATATTTCTATAGACTAGAATTTTCTCATATTAGATGGAGGCATGAGCCGAAACAATAATGTGGATATCCAAAATCAGATCGATAATACGAGCACATGGCAGTCAAACTTAGATATCCAAATTCAGATCAATTATGATATCAATTTTTGACTATCTAGGTCACATCGGAAGTTGATTCCAAGAACATATTAGAGGAAGTACATGTATCTAAACTCTGAGCAGACATCCCAAAATCCGAATTCTGGATATAAAGTGACTTTTATCTACCAGATATTGATTGGGAGAGCCTAGCTACAACATATAACAAATACCCTACAAACATGTCATTAGAATATCTGAATATACCAAGCCCATGTGGAGTAGAATAGATTGTAAGTACTCCAACAAGAGAAGACAACATCCTTGACCTCGATCTTTTTCACAAGTCATCCATGGCTTATTGATAAATGTAAGATCATCTCTGGTGTATAGGAGACCACGATGCTGTGCTATTCAATAACAAAAACGCTAACAACTCAAAGAATAGTTAAGGCATCGGATGATACAAACGCCTTGAAGCTTAATTCGAACGTAAAATTAGAACTGCACACAGACATAACATCAACAATATCATCAGCCCAGAAGCCAAACAGAATCCTGGAAAAATTGTGGTCTTTTGTGAAAAGCAGGAAGCAAGAGGAATCTGATATAGCTCCACTACGGAACTCTGATTGGCTCATTCACCATATAGAATACCAATTCAATGCCAGATAAAAAGCCAAGCCCATATCCATCAATGTCAGATACTGTGGTAGGAAAGAACTATGTAGAGAAGCTCCTTGAGAATATGAACACCCACAAACTTAATCTCAACCTGCCTGATCTAGGAATTGGCAGTTAAACTAGTACCTGCTCTGAAATACATCTTCTAGACCCCACTTGACAGTGGAACTGTCCTTCGAGACTGGTGCATGGTACATATAATTTCTCTGTTTTCAAAAAGGCAACAATAGCTCAAAGACCAACTATCGATCAGTAGCACTCATCTCGTTTTGCTCAAAAGTAATGGAACAAATTCTGCATTCACAAATAATGAACCACCTAGAACAGCAATCGATGCTCATTACAGCTCAACATAGTTTCCGCTCCATACGATCCTGCGAGACTAAATTACTCACTACTATTCAGGATCTAGCCAGTGGACTTTCAGACGACCTGCAAATCGATACCATATTTTATCCTATTGGACTTTGCCAAGGCGTTCGACAAGACCCCCACTAACACCTTCTGAAAAAAATAAACTTCTACAGCATCCGGAACAACACCAACAACTGGATCCAAAGTTTTCTTTAAGAACGAAAACAGCATTTACTAGTCGGAGGAAATGGATGTAGTCTCTGCAGTTCCACAAGGCACAGTCATTAGACCATCGCTATTTTCGTCTTCATCAACGACTTGCCTTAAACAGTCAACTCAACAGTGAAATTAATTTGCTCAGTAATTCTGGAGCAAGACTTTGAAACTTTAGAATAGTAAGAAGACTGTCAGATTGCATTCCATCCAGAAATGCACCACCATACACAACAGCAAGAAAAAGGTCCTACTAATGACAAGCTACAAGCTACAAAATTACACATTGAAAAGCGTACCGGGAGGGAAATAGAAATAGAAATAGCTTTATTCCAATCAAGGACCCTATACAAGAGCATACAATTACATATATGTGATTGATATGATTTTTTGACATTCAATCTAAAAAAAATACAACTTAATTATTACAGTATAACAACCTAATTATGTGACTTGGACAGATCCAAGTAGTGCATATACAGATAAATTCACTAATTGAAAAAGACTGTATTATGTATTTGTGATATACAGATTTAATATATTCTATGACTAAATAGTTATAATACTATGTCCATGACCAACGAAGCAAATATTTAATCGCGTTGGTGATTAATTTTTAAAACCGAATATTCAATTTCAAGGATCTCATTATAGGTTTTATGCCAAGTATGGGTAATTATTTTTTTTCTTTAGGTGACATGGAAACTTGTCGATATCTATATGTCTTAATTTTCAAATTTCTTCTTAAGAAAATTAAAAAAAACATATGTTGCCTTCATATTCAAGCATTATGCAAGATAATGAGAGTTTGAACAAGTGTACAAAGCACAGCCCACAAAAACAAGTGACATTAATAAGAATTAGTCAATTTTAACAATCAGCAGCCTCCAATGAGTCCAAAAAAGTTGCTCGTTGTTTTGCAATTCGACAACGGTCAGATTAAAAGGAATACAATTCAAACCGAGTCGCACGTGAAATAGTAAGAAAAAATACCCCTTCAAAACATAAAACAAGTATTTACAAAAGCTAAAAGATTTATACCTGAGGGCATATTAAATGTGACAGTCTAAAACAAGTTCTATAGTTCTGTTGGGAATGCTCCATTGTATTTAAAGGAACTTTTGAATAATCAAGTATCAAATCGTAATTTAAGATGATCTAAGTCTTCTGCTTTTTCTTATGTTGTTCCCTTCAATAAGAATAAGACATTTTCTGATAGAAGTTTCGGCACCGTAGGAATTTTGAATGGACTTCCTCTTATCATACGACAGAGCTAATCTTTGGACACTTTTTAACAGCTTTTGTAAACATTTTTCTTTAAGGACTATTTATCACTTTTTTGAACTGTTATTGCTTTTTGGTATATTTTGTATCTAATGTATTGTACAACGACATTGGTATATATTGTATAGTATGATTTTGTATCTTATGTATTGTACAAAGCCATTGAATATATATTTTGTGTGTAGAAATAGGCGTTTAATCAAATATTAAAGTTTCAAGTTTCAAGCAGGCCGAACATTCCCCCTATTGATAGAACACTCGATGTTAAAAAGCTAGCTGAGAATTAATCATCGACTGACGTTAAAATTATCTCGAATTGAAAATCGATACGAGACTTCAAAAAGTAAATTATTTGATGAAGTTTCATTACCCCAAACAGACAACACTTTAACACAATAATGACAAAAAGTTCACAAAATTAGTTTAAAGGCTTATGAACGTTTTAAAGCAAGAATCGAGTGATCACTATTTCTCTCAAAATATACTACAATGAAATATTTATTCAAAATGCTGAGCCTATTCCTTTTTGTAATGCACATGGTCGATATCCTCGGTGCTGGATTTGGCTTCCTTGTTCGAACGTTTTGGTTTTGAGTACTTTTCGTTTACAACAGTTTTGGAATTTGACCTTCCAATGTTGTGATTTAAATGCTACTGATGAGAAGTTATCGATATATAGCTTTTCCATATTAACCGTTTATATCCGCATATTGGTATTTGTAATTTTGAAAACGATTTTAAAGGCATATTTTCATTTCCAAAATTTTTGTGTGTGCGCTCTATAAACAACATTGCCATAACATTAATTATTTGATACGCATTTCACTATAAAAATGGACATGTGAAATTAAATGTTCTAATAAGAAATAGATTATTCATGGAAGAATTTCTGAAACGATATGACTAACTTGATGTTGTACTTGTTTTAATTTCTAACTTTAATAAAACGATCTGTTATAATGTGGATTCATTTATTTTCGTGGGTACCAATTTTCGTGGTAAATGTTTCTACCGATTTATGTTTGCCTCTTCATTCCGGAGCAATGCGATGCAATGTTTTTTTTTCCATTTATTTAAAAATAAGGCTTAGGGCAATAAATTGGTTGCCTTTTTGTCGAAAAAGCATGTTCATTAAAAAACATTCTAAGATTTAATTAGTGTGTAATGGCTGCTTTTCCGCACATGAAAATGATATCATCATTAATTACGTAATCACGACAAATAACAGGATATTAAATATTATAATTTTCCTATACGTAATAATTTGGGTGATGTTAATTTCCTAAACAAACTTGAATCGAGTAAAGGTAAAACTTATCCCTAGATTGATTATAATTATTTTTCTTTTGTAAAGTTGTATTTTCTATTATATGTCTATTTCCTATTTTTAGGAGTTTTGCAATCCACATTGACGCCATGAAGCGCTTATTTCTCGTTCTGGTGATCACATTTTCAGTGATGATTATTTCCCGGAGTGTTTGTCGAGCAAAGGAGTCAACACTGAGCCAACCTACAGATTATGAGCAACAAATGACAGGAGTTATGGCCAAAGCCAGTGAGTTGGAGCGAAAAGTCAATGGGTTGGAGCGACAATTAAATAAACAAACAAAACCTGGTAATTTTACTTTATTTCATTTGATACATAATTTTGCACGTAAACAAAGGAATGAACATGTCAAGGAAGATTATAATTAACTAAGTCGCATTGCGTTACAACATAATTATATAATGTTGCAGAGACAGGACAGGAATTTCTTGCTAGAATTAAAAGGTTTGAGTTCAAACTGTTTCCCAAGCTGTACCCGTCCACCGTTTATTTTTATTTCATATATAAGAAATAATCACATGATTAGGTAATGTAGTTAAATCATAAAATTATCAACAATTGCAAGCCTTTGACATTGTATATATCCAGACCCTATTTCTATAGTTAAAATTGATCTCACCGCTACTAAGTTTGTATGATCGTGTAAGAACCAAAGAGGTACAAATGGGACTGGGCATTCGAGTGCCAAAAGTCCGAAAGGGCAAAACAGCACGAAGAAATACAAAACACAAAATCAACCAAACGAAAATCAACAATGCGAACTCAAGACATAACAAGAGTGAACTCAGGTGCGCCGGAATATTAAGCGGTCCCTGTCTGCCTTCTCTGTGATATAACAACGCAGCCAATACACATTCTAAGGACCAAGTAAAATGATATTGTCTGAGGACGAAGTATTGTGTAAGGACTTCGTTAAAAGTCCATAATTGATAAATAAAAAACGCATTCCCTTTATCATATATTTTGCAACCTGGTTCTGTAAAATATTTTATTGCATCTTTTTGTTACAGTTTTTCTTACTGGCTGTGTATCAAAATTTAAAAATTATCCAGCTGGATACGTTTTGAAATTCGACGACATCAGATCATCCTTCGGCATAAATGGTATCGAAAGGTACAAAGCTACCGGGAGGTTTGAAGTAGAAGAAAAAGGAATGTATCTTGTTATGGTTTCTGTATCGGCTTTGAATGCCAATGGTGACATAGGGATTTACAATAATGGGGACATAGTAACAAAGACGTTTAAAGGTTCTTACAATGCCTGGGGAACAGAATCAACGTCCGCTGGTGTGATTCTTGAAAAGGGGGACAATGTCTGGTTAGAAGTGATTTCTGCAACATATATTAACCCTAGTCAATATTCGTGTCTCACAATCGTAAAGATTTATTAAAACATAAAGGACAGTGTAAAACATGTCTTTTCAAAAGTAATGTTATTATATCGGTTTTTTTTTACCAGAATGCGATCTGTAGAATGATTACAGGTATACAAGTTTCTGTTAATAACACATGTAGATTTGATAATTATATAACTATATAAATTGCAAAACACAGCTCACATTTATATCCGATGACCAGCCACGAGAAATAAACTTAAAATCGTTATTTGTAGACCATGTTATATAATGTCTTAAACTGGGAAATCGATGTCCGACTGTCATCGAATCGTAAAAATTAATGGAAATACAAATGATCTTTGATATTTTTTTCAACAGGGAAGTCAAAATAACGAAAGTCAGTAGAAGAGCTTAACGTTCAACACATTAATGTCACGTTGCTAGATTTTCTTAAAATAAAGTAGCATTACAATTTAAACATAAAGTGCTTGACTTAAACTGCGTTAATTCACGTTTTGTCATTAAAAAAAAAAAACGCTTTAGCTAAAAGTACGTGAATGCCAGTGATCTGTAAGATGATGCATAATCATAAATTGTGATTTTTACATCACTACATTGGGCGAACAACTTTGCCTCTGATAAGTTTCAAATAAATTAATAAACAAAGACAAAAAGAGACAAAAAAGCCTGATTTGCTTTCTTATCTCTAATGCTAAGGTTTCTAACTTAGTGTGCAACATGGTCTTCATGTTCCGTTATAGAAAAAGTGTTATGTTATAAAATACTATAAAGGTCAGGTACACTAAGATTCGTTGAAAATTGATGGAAATAGTATAAGGGAAAACATTCTAAAACAATTAATCTGACATTTTTATCCCTTATTCATTTTTTAGATTCTTTGTGCGCTAACCAATTTTCCTCCGCTTACCTTTTCTGTAATACTTTTTTAGAATTCGTAAAAAAAACGTCAAAAATGGTCAGACGATTAACGAAAATAGTGCGTTTAAGAAATCGTCTCACAACTCGGACTCAATTGAGAGTTTTGTAAAACTTTGGATGCTGAAGATGCTGAAGATGCTAAGTTGCTTAGGTTTTTATCTATCTCTTAGTTTTCGAGCTAAATAAAAAAAAATATTGTCTGACACGCTGTTCTTTATTTAGGAACGGCGGATATGTTGGAAGAGGGAGGTTTGGCGCAACATAAAATCTGGTTAAATCACCATTTCCTTTGAAATGCCTGTACCACGATCTATAACTATTCCGGTGTGTCTTCCATGTTTTGTCTTTTCTCTTCGACATTGAGATTGATCCTCCAAGTTCGGTAATTTTGTTATAACCTTTATTGGTATGTCAGCGAGCATACATGTAAATTTCACTAGTTTCAAAGAGGACATCATGAATTCGAAGCAAAGAACGTAGAAAAGCAATTATATAGTAGCTTCAGTTAAGGTTGATGGACAACAAGTTAAAAATGACAACTGTGTAGTCAGTCATTTATAGATCTCAATGAGCTTAACATTTTTCCAATGCTAACTTATCCAGTTGTTTTGTGTTTCCATGTTTTACATGTTGTCAGTTTTTGTCCGGTTCTTGTGGGTGTTTGCTGGTTTTGTCTCTGCCCTTTCAGACTTTAATTCGGATACCCAATTGGTTTCTCTGCTTCTTTCCTTAAGCACCTACAGTTTTCAAAATTAAGTCCAAAAGAATGGTAGAGGACACCCTATAAAAAGTGAAGAATTTTTAAAAGCATTTATAATTCAATTTCGACAGTTCTAATTTCTTTTCGGTCTTTCGATTTCTTTAATATTTAAATGCTGCTGATGAGAGATAATCTCTTAAGATATGCATATACAGAAAAAAAATGAACAGTTTGACATCATATTCATATTTAACTAAAATACATTTTCTCATCAAAATGATATGTTTTACTCATGCAAAAAAGTTCTATTGAAAAAAAAACATATTTTCTCACAAGGCGAAATAAATTATGTTGTATAAATTTAATTAAATTCGTACATGTATGTTGCAATGCCAACAGAATATGCAATACATAAAGTGTACGTTTCACAAAAATATTTTTCTAAAAATGCTCATTTACGTACGTTAAGTTTTGTTTTACTTTCAAACAAATAACAATAAATCAATTTAAACGTTGACAATGATCTAATATTTTACTTACCAACAGCTGTAAACATTATGTAAGTAAGCGATAGATGCGACAAAAATGATCTTGTTCTGTCATTTTGATTCGCAATGTACTTAGTTTTATTGATACGAATACATATTGAATAGAGCTGCTTTATTTTAAAACAAATGATTCAAAGTAAATACAGTATAAGTTTCTTTGTCGACACGAATACCAAATTTATATTTATCACTTATGATTGATCACTACCTAATTAAATCAAAATTTGCAAATATTAAAGTTACGTGCACTGCACAATATAAAATCAAGCAAATGCTATATAAAGATATGATACTTAATATTGAAATTGTAATGATACTTAAGGTTCATCTGCACCTTTCGTTAAAAATAGCGAAATTTTCTACCTATTTTTTTGGTATATGCAGAACAAAAACTACAAATAAAATAATAAAATGAAGCATAGCTGGACCTAGATATGGTAATTTCTGATTCAATTTCTATCAATTTTTCATTTTAAGTTCCTTAAAAATAAAGTTTTCTTTTTTTTCCTGCTCAGATTTTAAATTGCAAAAGGACAAACTATCCCTATTGTGCCTCTTACATGAAACGAAGTGAACACTTTTAGTTAAATCCCTTTTTGAAAGTTGCATGAAATTTGAGGCCACAAGAAAGGGTGAAAGTGATATTAGCCTTAAATCGAGTGTTTTTAAAAGCGGAGAAAAAAAGAGATCTCTAAAAAGGTAAGAATTTTTAATATCTAGGTCCAGCTACACTTTATATTTCAATTTTATGTGCAGTTTTGGCTGTGCATATACTGACAATAGATTAAAAATAACGCCATGTTTTAAAGAAAGGTACAGATGAACCTTAAGCATGAAAGATAAATATTAATTATATGTAAATTGAAAAGGTTTTGTTTTGATTGTTGAAACTGTTTTACGCAAAACGTTGTACAAAAGATCGAATAAAATGTCCTGTTTCAAACCAACTAGTATGCAAAAACAAAAATACATTAATTTTTTATTTATGTTCTAAATACTTATATAATGTATTAAAAAGTTAAGGAAAAGGTTATTTGCAAAGCAATTCGAAGCAAATTTATACCATATAATGATTTACGCGTTGTAGATTCTCCTGTTTCGACTGGAGTTCGCGTTGTTGATTGATATTCAGGGATTTTGTGTTTCCATGTTTTACATGTTGTCTGTTTTTGTCCCGTTCCTGTTTGTGTTTACTGGTTTTGTCTCTGCCCTTTCGGACTTTTGATATATCGGATACCCCATTGGCACCTCTGCTTCTTTTGTATATAAATTCAAGTCTTAAACCGCAAAATATAATGAAAAGTATAAATGTTTCATTTTAATTTAGTTAATGTAAATATTACATCTAAACCAATCTTATGAATCATAGCAATACAAATTCAACAAAGTTTTAGACAATAAATTTTGCTACGTCTGACGCGCGTTTCGTCTATTTACCACTAATTAGAGGCACACTATCCAATATAATGAAAAAGCCAAACATAATATCCAAATTATGAAAATCATTGAATTATATAGAGTACCTTCCATGAAAGCTGATCAAATATCTTTAAAACGTAAGGTAAATATATTAACATGGATCAGCCTTGTATCAGCAATGGACATTAGAAATGATGAAGTTTTTTCAGAAGTTAGGTTAGGACCAAGCATTGTGTCAACGATTTTAGTATTGGTTGATGGTAGGTCACCAGAGGTTTGGCCAGGACCGAGCGTTGTGTCAGCATAAGTAGTGTGGGTTGATGAAGGTTATCAGAGGTTTGGTCAGGACCGATTGAAGTGTCAGCGATGATAGTAGTACTGGTTGATGAAGGAGTATCAGAGGTTTTGGAAGGAACGAGCGTTTTATCAGCGATAGTAGTACTGGTTGATAAAAGGTAATCAGAGGTTTGGTCAGGACCCAGCGTTGAATCAGCGATAGTAGTACGGGTTGATGTATGGTTCTCAGAATTTTGTTCAGGAACAAGCTTTGTTGTAGCGATAATAGAAAGGGATATTGAAGTCTCTCCCAGGCTGTTTTCAGCAATAAGCGTTGTGACTGTAGTGAAGGATGAGGTTTCATCTGAGCTTAGAATCAGGACGGTGGTAGATTCGAAACATATTGGATGAATCATTAGAGATGTTGTAGATACTTTTCGCTTACCTGCAAGCAGAATTAAGCAGTAGTGTCGTTTTGTGGCATTTTCGGGATCTGGTCTTAGTATCACGTGACTATATCTTTAATTGAAAGCACTCAGGTTGAGTTAAGAAAACTAAAGTTTAAACATTTCACCATGTAGTTAAAAAATGATATTTGGACAGTCTAATTGAAAAACTGATTTTGACCATGTTTGATATTTAAAAATTTAGTTTTTTTGTTAACACCTATTTTTTAAGTTTTATAAAAATTATACACGGTCGTTCTTTAACTTAATATTCAGTTCTTATCATTGGAAATGTATCAGCTGTGTTGCTATTGTTTACCCTTTTGATGGATATGATTCACCCCACTTTTGGTTCAGTTTTAAATTTGCGTTGTTGATAGCAATTTATAACTAAATTTACCAAAACAGTAGGCAGATTTATCTATTGGACTTTGCTTTAGTTCATATACCAAATAATCCCCGCAGCAGTATTTAATGTTTATTTTCCACGTGTGCTGACATGGGTGAGTGAGTGAGTGAGTTTATGTTTAACGCCCGTGCAACACTATATAGGTTACTTACAGGCGATGAACATGAAAAGGATGATAAAATGAACATGAAATGATGATCATAAATGAAATATGGGAATGGGGTGGGACGCAAAGGACCTGTAAATTTTGAAAAATCACAGGAAAAGGGGAGAGGTGGGTAGGGGCGGAAAATTTAGCCTATGTGGTGCACCACCTGGCGGTCCACAAAGGGGTCTTTTACGTGCATGAAGCGTGGCACTCTTCACACACGTTGGCCCACCATGGTCGGCGGTCAGGGTTTCCGTATTATAGACCTGACAACACCCGCGGACGAGAGCTACCCTATTCAGCCACCTAGGGTACACACTTGGTCGCTCTGTTGGCTGAGCACTGACCCGACGTCAGAATCCCAAGACCCTTAGTCGCCTCTTACGACAAGCTAGGCTCTGCTGCGGGCCTTTTCGCCACCCGGGCCCCGCACGGGGTTGCTGACATGGGCCTTCGAGTGAAGCAACACAGACAGGCTGAAATAGTTGAGTCTCTGGTGTTGTTGGCAACGTACCTTTGTTACAAAAAAAACCCAAAACATTTAACGATGTTCTCGGGTCATTTTTTAGATTTCCGTATTTTACTATCAAATGGTTCAGAGTTTTACCTACAAACTTACTTTTTTATCTAAATACAGAAAGGTTAACAATAGTGTAATATACCAATTTATATATTTTCGTGCATACCTTTTTGATTGCTACTCGTGATTAATTATTGTAATAAGGTGAACAAATTTTCTGGTTTCGTTTTAAACTAATGTGTATAATTGTGGTTATATATGAGGATGTTAATTGGAGTTTAAAGGATAGAGAATAATGGCCTAAAGTAACACATACAAAATAATGACACAAAATAACTTAAGAATAGGGTATAGTGATAAGAACAGTATAAAAATGAGAAAAAAAGACCAAAACATTTAAAAAATATAGAATAAACTTAAAGGGCAAAATTTTGAAGAATAGATAATTAGCGACGACCTCATTCACACTTTTTTTATACTGTAACTTTATTCAAAGTAATTAAATTGTTATACATGCACCATAGATTGGTTCTAAACAAAAGATTTTTACTATACCGTTGATCATGAGCCAGATAGGATACATGGTTCCGCATTTGAAAATATCCGGCATAACGATCCAGCATTTAGCTCTATTTTGTACCACCCTTTGGTTAAGCGGCTGTCTGATATTGCAATGTCGTTTACAAAATCAAGCTGGTAATCTGTGGAACGTTTTTCCTCATTGGAAATGACTGTGTATTCATCACAAGGATTAAAGGCTTTAAAAATAAAGATAATTGATATCTCTTTCAAAAGTTCCATTTCAAATGATTATTGAACTTTGAAGAACACCAATAACTTTGCTTAATATTTTGTCGGATTAAAAGATTTGTCAGTATATTTTTGTTCTTGTTCGTGGAAATCCTAAAAGAGTGCTTTGATATTTTACATTAGGCTTACATGTTTGTTTTATGTTTCGGTATAATTGTCTATTGGTGTCAATAGAACAATAATTTTCATTAGGCTATTGCATCGATAAATGCTAGAAGTATAAACGTTAATCAAATTTTAAGGCCTTGTTCAGATATATGAGTTGTACTACAGAAGCAATATTACTCAACAAACACAGCCTCTTGCTTAATATGTTCATGTTCTTCTGTGTGTTTTCTGTTTACTTGCATTTAAGAGTATTTTGTTTAATTTGTCTTTGAATTCTTTACTTCACTTTTTTCAGCGATCTAATATGTCGGTTTTATGTGATAATATAATACCAAATCATTAGTTGTTTGAAGTATAATTTTTGATTTAGAATCGATATGTTTGATTTTTTACATCAGTCGTTACATGCTTCTTAGCTAGCTATCAGAAACTGCAAGTGTTCTCAAGTGAGTTCCTTTACCTCTCGTTATTCTCGTATAGTACTCTTGTCTCCGGTTCTCTTTTGGTGAATTGAACTTTTATCGATTTGATTTTTAAAGTGTGTTATTTTTTGTGCTTTATACAAGATTAAAAATAGGGGGAAGGTTGGGCCCAAAAAACTAGTTTAACCCCGCCACACTTTATATGTGCCTGTCCGAAGCCAGGAATCCTTGTCAAAGCTTTTGTTTGTCCCTGTCAACTGTCTGGTTTTTTTTTTTTTGGTTTTACTGTCCAGAAATGGCTCTTTCGTTGATAATCTAGGGATTTGTTTGAATCTTATGTATTGCATTTTTAGTTTTTGGCCACTGCAAGACAGCGAGCAGTGACCTCTGGTCATGTTGAAGACTGCTGGCTGTTTTCCGTTGTGATTTTTCAAAATGCCCTTTCTTTAATGTTGGTTGTGTCGAGTACATTTATTCCACATCTCTTTATCGTCTATTCATATTAAAAGACACATTAAACTATCACATACTAAATAAGGTTGTAATACATATAGTTTTTGGTGTTACATATGTTAGAAGATTAACTTTACAAAAATTGTAATTAATTCTGTCATTTTGTCTTTATTTACTAAAACGTGCACATCCTATTGAAACCATAATGCTACATGTAACTTATTTCTAACCTTGTGAAAATAAAAATATTTTCCAAAAGACGGCGACACAAAACATGATCCCTCTCTTCACCATATTGAAAACATACACATATAAGATAACAAGGAAGTCACCATGACAAAAAAACCTTTTTTTAAAATTTGGACTATTTTGGAGTAACAATCATTGTATGCTTGAATAACTCATAAACAATGGTCAATAATACTTTTAAACTATTTATGAAAACAAAGATGATCAGATCGTTTGAAGGATAAATTCTTCTGAAGGGTCGAAAGTTTCCTTTATCAAGTATTTTCCCAAATCTACATTTTTGAAATGCTTAGACAATGGGAAAACCATATTTATTGAGAAACAATATTTCCGTTTGGATTGTCATTCGTTATAGCCCTTTGGAAAAAAACCTATGTTGATATTTTGCCTTATATCATCATCTTTGTCTATTTTGATGTAATGATATCCCCCGCAAGCAAAGTTTGGGGGTCGGGTATATAGGAAACACCCTGCATGTCTGTCCGTCTGTCCACTCGTTAGCGCTTCTCCTCCTAAACCGCTTAACGGATTTTGATTAAAGTCTACATGCAGGAAGTACATCATATGTAGATATGCGTGAATAATTTTCGTCGCACTCAGAATCATTCAGGGGAGATAATTGGACGTAAACGTTTTAAATACATTATTCAATTGGCGTCCTCCTAAGTGCAACTCCTCCTTAACCGCTTGACGGATTTTGATTAAACTTTAAATGAAGGAAGTACATCATATGTTGATGTGCATGAAAAAATTGTTTTCATCTCCCTCGAACATCATTCAGGGGAAAGAATTGGAGGAGTATTTTTTGGCAGTACAGCTCGCTCACAGTACAACTTGTTTTCATTATAAAAATCATATGTTAAAGTAAAGTTACAAATGTATCTCAAATACTGATTTTTCCGAATGCCATAAACTTTAAGGTATGTATAATCATTACAACACGTTTGTAAGACATAATAGGCATACGTGTACAGGAGATCATCTCAGTACGACAACCAGCCAAACACAAATTAAAACTATTCCTTGCCATGATTCTGAATACCGTTACTATGTTAATTATTTTCTTCAACAAGAAGCTGTTTTATAAGCGATTAAAGCTTCTAAACATACTTATAAAGTCACATTTGGTAAAGAAACAAAGCAAATCCCCAGGACAAACTCAACATCTTTACTCATTTGAGAGCTGTAAAGCTGATTTTTGTCAATGGGCACTGGATGTGTTTAATTAAGTTTCTGTAATAGTTATTACATGAGTACGCGGTGTGTCAGTAAAAGATCACCCCGAAGGTTTGAGGCCGGAGGGAGTGATCTTACTGACACACCAAGTCCGAATGTAATAACTATTTTACATCCCAGCCTTCAAAATAAATCATGTAAAATTTAAATATAAAGATTAGAATACATTTTGTGCATTTAGAATCAAATTGAAAACATTTTTATAATATATATTATAGAGTATCCTTATTGGGCCCCTTCAATATTCTTTATGTACAATTTTTAGCGCAGATTTTCCATCGGTTTCGTGGTCTAGTGGATATGAAGGTAGACTTGGAACAGTGAGATCCGATGTTAAACCCCGGTGGAAACTATGTTATTTTTCAATCTTCAAAAAAACTTTGTTGTTGATTTTATAATTTTCCTATGTTCAACTTAATGAACATTTCTCAAAAAAACGTGTTTGAAAAACAAAAGAAAAGGAACAATAGAGTTGATAAAGTAGAACAGGGTATTCCGAGGGATGATCCGGCTCAGATCACCCCTGTTAGAACAAAGGAGCTGGGATGTAAAAGGTGAAGACAACAAAATGCATTTATAATATTGTGTAAGCAATTTTTGTGTCAAACGTGACGCTCTATAAAGGGAATAGTATTTAGTCTCAGAGACTATGATTTAAAATATAATATTACATCATTGAAAACATGGTTGATGTTCAGTGTTGTTTAACAAGTATTCAAGTTATTAGGTTTTAACTCATTAAACGTACAAGCTGATATTCAGAGTTTTCTGTCGTTGTTTTGATGAGACAATTGAGATCATGACAAATTTAGAAGGCAAGTGTTAATTTATAAGCAGAAAATACTAAAAAACTCTAATTTTATATAGTAAGTTCAAAAAATGTACAGAATTCAATAAAAACTGTAAAATTATCCAAATATATGGATGGAGTACGAGTTCACACCGGGTGTTTGTCGATGAACTAGTCTCTCTGGTTTGCCTAAGTACCACAGATCAACCCATGAGTCGATAACTCCTACAGAGCAATATTGATCACAATCTGCAAACTCGGGTGGCAACATGGCGAATATTTCTTTGGCATTTCTTTTCTTGGTTACATTAACACATTCACCGTCTGGAAAATGACCGTTTTTGAAAAATCTGTCTATTTGTTTAAAGATATTTTTCGTGCATTCATTATATGTAGTTTTGATATTAAAGAGTGCTTCATTTGCAACAGTCATATTAACCAATGGCTTAGTTTGGTTGACGCTAGTGACTATAATGTTACGTCCATTGGTTTGGAATCTCTTATAACCTCCACAATCAGAAACCGCATGCTTTAAATCACCCGAAACTGACTTATACACAATGACTAACCAATCACGCCAGTCGTATTTTTCTTCCAATTTCTTAAATAGTACTTCAGCAAACTTTTTATTGGAGGCTTTATTTGTTGGAAGAGATATTGCAGTTTCATCTACATCGATCTGATATTGGTATTGACACTTATTCATTATATCAAGGTTAACTTTCTTAAATTTTTCAGTGACTTTTGGCATTTTAGTCGCCCAATCTTTAATTGTATGGACGTAGTTTTCGTCTCCATATTTAAATTTTCTAAAGGCAAGTTCATTTTCAATACCATAAGTTAATAATCGCAATACTCCAAGCATAAATTCTTGTGTTTTCATGCGGTCATTCTTAAACGAAGTAGCTGCTACGGAAAATATATCGCTAGTAAATTCACCATTTTCCCCAACTATCGCAAAATAAAGATCTAGTGCACAGGTTGTGCACGAATTCTCGAACGAATTTAAGAAATAGTCTTTTTGACTGTCTTTTAAAGTTTCCTTGGCATCAAAGAAATTTTGTAGATACTTTCTGTTTGATTTGACCTTCCTCTCCAGCTCACCATATTCAAATTTGACCAACTTCCAGTTAATTTCTCGCTTTAAATCGTTCAACTTCAAATCTATTACATCGAATCGGAGGTTCGTCTCATTATATAATCGTCTTAATACTATTGTTTCTGGTGAGTCTGGTTTGGTCTGAATGTCTATGCCTCTTGTGATGAAGTGCAGTATTTGGTCACCAGCAAAGCCCAAGAAATGTTCAAATACAGTTACAGACATTCTCTCCGTCATTTTCTGTACGAAATCCATTGAAGGTACAAATTCTGTTTGTACACTGCTCTGATGGGTTGTTGAAAATGTACATAATATCAGAAATGAACGGACAAACGCACTTCTACAAGGTATCATTATTGTATCTGTAAGATGAAAAAAAGACATCTAATTATATAATGGTACATTAAATGCTACCCCACCACAATAATGTATTTTGCCATTTGAGGGGGTGGGGCTTGACAACTCCCTCAGATCCTCCTATGGTACCAAATGATTCGTCTTACCGTAAAGTATAATAAGATATATGATAAAAGGCTGGAGATCCCAATGGTTTTCAGAATATTTAGTATGTTGTCATTTGAGGGGGTGGGACATGACCACCCGTCAGTCCCCCTATGCTTAGTCTTAACATACGGAGTTATAATATATATGGTTATAGGGTGGTAATCTGAATTGTTTTCTGATTATTTAGTATTTTGTCATATGAGAGAGGTGGGGCATGACCCCACTCGGACCAACCTATGGTACCAAATGATTCGTCCTATCATTGGGAGGAATAATTTATATGTTTTTTTGTCATGAGAGGCTTTGAGGCATGACCCCTTTACCCCCTTATGGTACCAAATGAATTGTCTTATCACAAGGAGTTATAATGTATATGGTTACTTTGTATATGTTGGGGATCTCAATGGTTTTCAGAATATTTAGTATTTTGTCATTTGAGGGGGTGGGGCATGACTCCCCATACCTTCCTATGGTTCCAAATGATTTTTTTCATCATAAAGAGTAATAATGTATATGGTTATTTTGTGAATAACTCATCTCATCATAAGGTGGGGATATCAATGTTTTTTTTTAGAATATTACATATTTTGGTATTTGAGGAGGTTGGGTATGACCCCACCCCTCAGGATACCAAATGATTTGTCTCATCATATGAGTAATTACATATACATGATATATGATGATAGGGTAAGAATGTGATTTTTTTTTTACCTATTGAAAAAATAACATGAAATTCAAATATTGAGTTATCTTTTAAAGATTGTGTTATCTTTCTTAGCTCAGAAAATTTCAACATGCAATGTTCTTCCAACCTTAAGCAAGGGCAATTTCCGTGGGAAAATCAGGGCCTGAATTCTACAATGTTTTGGCATTTTCATATATTTAGCTAGAGTAATTCTGACAAGTCTTAAAAGAAGAAAACACGCGTCAGGTGTACATGTAGCAAAGTTTATGTTGTGGTTTGAATTCCTAACTCAAACAATAACTCTAGGGGGTAGGTCCTACCTCTCAATGGATATTGTAAATCACCAAAATTATCTTTATAATCCCTAGCGGGTAAATTTGTTGTAACATTAATTTATCCTTAAGCAAAATTTTTCAACCCGTGATTTTCCTTTTGCTTTTCGATATTCGTTACAAATATGAAAATAACTACCATAGAGGCAAGCCGACATGTGATATTTTTGATGGGTAACTATCCTTTCATATTCCAAAATGAAAATTAAAATCTAAAAGTGAAAATATGGGGTTTATGTAAACATTTCTAGATACATGTAGTAACTATTATCATTAATAATATCGCAAATATATTATTTTTATTAATGAATATCATATGTTTCGAACAAGTAATATCTCGAAAAGGAAAAGCGAAAATAGAAATCACGTTTGTTAGGTTTTTAACCAAAGAAAATTATATTGTGTTACCTCGCATTATTCTACAAAACATATCAATATTGGATACATTGCATCAAATGACAGAATTCTTACCTTGAAGTTAGCAGAAGGTTTGCGGTAGTTCGTCAGAGGGAGACGGCTTTAATCCTACATTAACTGAAAATTTTCAGTTATCATTGTGTTACACTTTAAATCAAGAGTGAGATACTATTATTTGATCATTTATAATTTACTACACCGATAAATAAATATAAATATTATCAGCCGAAATCTTGTCAGAACAAAACAATATAAATGCACTCTTATGTAAGATAAGTACTATAAAATTTGATTAAGGAATGTTTATCAAAAAAGTAAAAAAAAAGGTAACAACAAAACTGGAATGAGTAACCTAGCATGTTCAATAATATGTGCATATACAGCATAACCACATTAACTATTTTCATACACACTTTCATACTTGGTGTTTTCATCTGCGATCACGACTACGTGACATGGTCTTTCATATTTGTCTTTACGACTGTTGCAAACTAGACTTTATAGTCTAGCAATTTCAACAAATTTGACAAACCATTACAGTTACACAAGTTTGCAGTTGATATCCAAACAAATTCCAGATAGTTGACTTCTTATTACTGCAACATACGACGGCATTTTTTAATTGTTATTGAACGTCCCCAACATAAATCCAAGAATTTTTCTGCTGCCAAAAATGTTTTGATCTAAAATATTATTCAAAATATATTTTAAGAAAACAAATGCCACCCCAGTCCCGAACACATATTTGTCTGAAAGGGTTGCGTTTACATGGCTTATTTTAAATTGAGGGGGTGCAACTTGGGTTGCAGCAAAACAATAATGTGACGAACAAATTATAGGAATTTTCAGCATTGTCTCTAAAACGGGGATACAACCGTATCACATGCAACCCCCCAGTATTTTTTTTCAAATTTTAATGATTGGTCCCTAAAACATGCACAAAGATTTAAGTTAACATCTGTCATTCATTTTATTTTATTTTTGAAGCATGCTAACACTTGCATTATAAACCAACAAAAATGGATGTTAAAAACATGGACTTCTCAATTATGTGTTTTGTTAATATGGAACTGTAAATACTTTTTATCAAGAAACTTTTTTTACATTTTTGGGTCACAAAAAATATTGCAAAAATATAATGGCTAATTAAAGAATGATAATCAATGCATTCTGCATATTTTGAAACGTTCCAATTCCCAAACTATCGCCATTTAGAAAAGAAAGCCACTCAAACTTGTGCTAAGACCTTCCTTAATATACAGTGTGGTGCAAGCTTACCTCCACGTTGAAGGCCTTCGGTGACTAAGCTTCTTCATTTAAATATGTATTAAATGATTATGTGTCATGCAAGTATGCTTCGTGTTTATTTTTTTCATTTAGACAAGAAACAATGGTTGCTAATTGAAAATATAAAGACGCTTCCTGTTTGGGATTAAAGCTTCACAGTGTTTTTTTTTTGTCTGTCATGTCTGTGTGTCTATTGTAGGATTTGTTACTGATAGATGAGATGTCTTCTTGCAAAGCGCCCTAATTGCGACATTTTTGCTAAGCAGTTTGAAAAATTGCATGATAAAAATAATTGACGTTTTGACATTGTTTCACTAAGTGTAAATTAAACCAACGCGAAAATAACCCGCTATACGGTATTTATTATATTTGTGCTGACCAAAATTTATTCCCTCTTTTCAGTGAACATAGGTTATCTCCCATATGCATGAGTTATCTAACTTTACAGCAGGTATGAAATTTATTTTCTCTGGATTTATTGTTGAAATCCTTTGATAAATTTGAGGGTTCAGAAAGAAAAGGAATTTCCCCACATTTAGAGATAGTTATGTAATTTTTTAAAACATTTCCTTTTACAAAAATACTTATTAAATAATCTGCAATACAAATGTAAACTTTAAAGATTTTATATAGTAAAGTTCTTGTGAAATTTAGGGAAATCCCTAATTTCTTTCAGATCTCTCTAGATTTTTCTTTCATTTTCCATGAAAAGAACAGAGGGTTAAGAAATTACACCTCCTGCAAAGTTAGATAACTCCTGCTTATGGAAGATAACCTATGTAAACTGAAAAGAAGGAATTAGTACATGAAGAACAATAAAAATCAGATTGACAATAAAACTATCATTTTTTTATTAAAAGAGGGAGGTTTGGCGTCATAAATCGGTTTCTTTTGAAATTAAGAACCATTGCGATCTTAAATTTCTCTGGTATGGCTTTGCTATGTGATTTTTCTTTCCTCTTGGTTATAACTGTGCCCTGTGTTTTATCTTTTCTCTTGGATATATACAATTGATCAGCCCATTTCGGTAGTTTTGTTGTAACATTTAAAACAAAGGAATGCACCTAGCTGATATTGAAATTTATAAATTCCATGGCTTGAATGCTTCGTTTATATTGCAGACGTTTTAAAGAAACAGTTTTAAAAAGGCATGACAATTATTCCAAACCGACATTCACACAGTTAGAACCGTAAAATGAATTGTTGCAAAATTTGTTTATGAGCTTTTTATAAATTTTTACACAAATTAAAAGAATTTAAACCAAACACTAAACAAAATTATGCTTAAAGGACTATTTACGTTCACAACAAACAAACAGAATAGTTAATGAGAGAAACACAAGCAGACCAGTGGGTCTTTATATAATGCCAGCCTGAGATAAGGGTATACTTCACCTGGTTTGCAATCTATGCACACACGTTGTTGATTGATATTCAGTTATTTTGTGTTTCCATGTTTTACATGTTGTCTGTTTTTGTCCCGTTCCTGTTGGTGTTTACTGGTTTTTTCTCTGCCCTTTCCGACTTTTTATATTCGGATACCCCATTGGCACCTCTGCTTCACTCAGAGAGGAAAAACTCAAAAGACATCTAATACTAGTTTATTGTGATCATTGAATGCACCGATAGCATTATCAAAGTATTCGAGAAGGGAGCAATTAAGTGAAGATGAAGAATATAAATATAGGCCGACTCAGTCACAATAAGGAATCTGTGAGCTATTGCTCACTCAGTATACCCCCGCTATACCCAAAATTAGTTGTCGCTAAACAGGAAGTAGATATTACACAGACCTTATTTCGATACTCGAAATAAAGAACCTCATGCTGAAGCCATATACCAAATATCAAGTCATTGTGAAATGCAGTTTTTGAGAAAAAATGTTACAAAAATTTTCCACAGTTGACCAGTAATGTTGAAAATTGACTAGGTCGGTAAACAGAAAGTAGATATCCAACAGACCTAATTTCGAGTGCTCTCAAGAGATTTCCTTTACGTTTCGTTGTTTTCGTATAGTACTCTAGTCTCAGGTTCTCGCTTGGTGAATTGAACTTTTTTCGATTTGATTTTTAAAGTGTGTTATTTTTGTGCTTTGTACAAGATAAACAATAGGGGGAAGGTTGGGCCGAAAAAAACTGGTTTAAACCCGCCACATTTTATGTGTGCATGTCCTAAGCAAGGAATCCTTGTCAAAGCTTTTTTTTGTTTTATGTCAAGAAATCGGTATTTTGTTGATAATCTAGGGATTTGTTTAAATCTTATGTATTGTGTTTTAAGTCTTCGGCCAATGCAAGACAGCGAGCAAGAACCTCTGGTCATGTTGAAGACTGCTAGCTGTTTTCAATTATGATTTTTTAAATTGCCGTTTCTTTAATGTTGGTTGTGTCGCGTACACTTATTCCACATCTCGTTTGTCTATTCAATTCATATTTTATAAATATATGTATTAATGTCACAAGTTGTGTATAAATTGGTCTAAAAATACCAAAAAAGAAAACGTTTTTAACCATTCAGAAGTAGTTCTTAGCTCAAATAAAACATGCTTTTTAAGACACTAACTTTTATACTTCATTCTTCTATAAACAGAAGATAATGTACATGTTATATGGAATAAGTGTACGCAGCATAACCTAAGTTTAACGATAAACGACAATTAATAATAATTGTTCTAATATGGACCACGTCTACGAAAAAAGGAAATCATGACGACAAGCCGTGTGTAAATTTCCAATACACAGCGGGTCGACGTCACAGTTACTTTTACGCTATAATCAATAACGTCATAATTTATCTTGTGCACAAAAACAACAAAAATGGCAGACATTTTGTCTTGCAATATAGGTCTACGGAAAACACAAAAATTGCATATTAGAATAGAAATAATCCATGGCCGCCCGTGGTTTATGGTCGATTTTAACATGGGTATCCATTGTATTCGTTAATTTTAGCCCTTTCTCCGCTGCGCTCCACTCAGGATAAAATAATAACGACAACAATGGGAATGTTTAAATCTCCAATAAACCACGGGCGGCCATGGATTATTTCTTAATCTAAAAAAGTTGACCCACAAAGGGAAACAGCCAGCAGCATTCAATGTGACCAGTGGTCGCTTCTCGTTGTTTTTCAATTGGCGCTGAATCGAAAATAAACTTTATATGAATTAAGCCCAATCCTTAAGTCTCTTCTTGACAAAAACTAATAACATAAAATCGACGAATACAAACATTTAATTGTTAAATTTTAATTGATATTCAGTGGTTTCTGTGTTACCGTGTTTTATATTATGTGTCCTGTCCTTATTTGTGTTGTCTGGTTTTTTCTCTGCCACTTCGGACGTTGATATTCGGATGCCCAATAGGTACCTCTGCTTCCATCAGCTTTGATAAAGATTCCTTGTACTTCAAAGTACAGTGTATATATGCCTATAAATAACAATGATTTCAAAAAGTCATTATAACATATAAACGTAATCTGCAATCCTTTTATTTGAATATCTGTATTCCTTTTTAATACTTTCAATAATTCGTTGTTTAAAATGAAGTAAGCATTTGCAGTTTAGGCGCAAAATTAATGACAATTCATTTATTTAGGCATTGAGTTCCTATACCGGTATAGAGGTGTAACAGCCTTTTCTAAACAAGTTTTTGACAAACTTGAAACTTCAAAATTTTCAATTCAAAATTTTTATATATATTATTTATTACGGCTCAAATGTTTCTACGTTTCGGCTAATTTTTTATTTAATGAAAAAAGATGAAAACCCTTTTCAAGCACTTAGTTTCATCACATCTTAAATAGCAAAACTACTGCCAATTTGTGGCTAATTTGAAGCCAATTTTAAGTGTTGAATGGAATTTAAAATCGATACTTTTTTTACATCAGTCGATTGATGATTCTAAGCTAGCTGTCAGTAACAGCGAGTGTTCTATAGAGAATTCCTTAATCGTCTTTTCGTTTGTTCTTGTTGTCTTTTGTCTAAAGTTCTCACTAGTGGAATTAAACTTTGATCGATTTGATTTTAATTATGTTTTTAGTTTTTGTGCTTTGTCTAGAAATATTGATAGGGAGAAGGTTTTGCCCAAAAAACTTGTTTAAACCCCACAACATTTTATATGTGTCTGTCCTAAGCCAGGAATCTTTCACAAAGCTTTCATTTGTACTGAGATGATCACCTCAATATCCCTATTTTGTCTCACAACTATGTTGTGTTCTATGGTCATTACCGGATCCTTAGATCGCAATGATAGAGGGAGGTTTGGCGCCATAAAACCTGGTTTAACCCACCATTTCGTTTGAAATGCCTGTACCAAGTCAGGACCATTGCGATCCACCAATTCTCCGGTATGACTGATTCGTTTTTGTCATTTTCTCTTGACTATGAGATTGATCATTCAAGTTCGGTACTTTTGTTATTACCTTTATTGTACTTGTCTCTTGTGTACCTAGTTTAAGGAGGTGAGTGAGTGAGTGTGTGAGTGAATGAGTTTGTGTTTTGCGCCCTTGCAACGCTATATAGGTTATTTACAATCGATGAACATGAACTGACGATGATAATAATTAAAATATGGGGGTGGGGTGGGAAACGAAGGAACGGTAAATTTTGAAGAACCACAAGAAAAGGGAATATTAAGCCTATGTGGTGCACTACTTGGCGGTCCACAAAGGAGTCTTTTACGTGCATGAAGCGTGACACTCTCCACACACATTGGGCCACTATAGTCAGCGGTAAGGGTTTCCGTATTATAGACATGATAGACCTGACAAACCCTGCGGATGAGGAAAACCTTATTTAGCCAACTAGGATACACATTTGGTCGCTCTGTGGGCTGACCCGACGTCAGAATCCTAAGACCCTTAGTCGCCTCTTTTGACAAGCTTAGCTCTGATGCGGGCCTATTCGCCACCCGGGCCCACGCACGGGACGAGAACGAGGTTACATATTGGTTCGGTGAAGTAAGTGACC
Source organism: Arcuatula senhousia (assembly GCA_963971305.1). Lineage (NCBI taxonomy): Eukaryota > Metazoa > Mollusca > Bivalvia > Mytilida > Mytilidae > Arcuatula > Arcuatula senhousia. The sequence goes on along the minus strand of OZ020309.1, from coordinate 11,017,587 downwards.
CTTGAAGCACCCGTTGTTGGTATAAGTCATGAAAACAAGATCAAGTCAGGTAGCATTAACAATTTATCCACCTGACAATTTGATCTATATCTATTTGATACTGAGATTGTTTAGAATTTCAACCTAACTCGACCGGGCGATGCATTTTCCGGCTGACTGCATTTCGACTCTCGACCAAAATGTCGGGAGCTAGCCCGTGTGTGATTTTTCAAGCTGGTTGCACTATGACTGTTGGCCCTGAATGCCGGTGGAAGCCGCTGTGCACAGTATGTAAAACTTGACAATATATGTATCTATTGGAATATGCTTTTGTTCATTGTGTTTTCTAATGTTTATGCATAAACAGTAGAGTGCAGAAGTCGCACGCTTGCAAAGTTTAAACCCGGGTTATACACAGCGAATACTGGACACAAATTGTTCTGTGACACGATCTTTTTAAAAGTGAACAGCTTCTTCTGTTCCGATATGACGGTAAATATGTAAGTTTTTCTAGAAATGTAGAAATGGAGTACACCTGTCTTCTCTGTTCCAATGACATTTGGGCTTAAATTCATAGGAGTTTCAGTAAAAGTGTCAGTATTTCGGGAAAATAATTGAACTTTGTTTTTATTTGGATCCGATGCAATGGTAAATGACCAACCACCAACCTCGGAACTTCCCGCATACTCTCCATTATCTGTGTTAAGTGGCTCTGCCAGTCCTACCTCGAGTATAAGACTTAGTTTCAATTTGTCTCAAACTGACCAAATCTCGTAATTGTATTGAATCGAGAAAGACATTTCTTGATCCTTACCACAACATTTGTCTGCTATTACACCTCTATAGTTTTGTAATCCAATACCAAAAGAAGCAACTGTTTCGTGTGTTTGAACATTACTTATAAGAAAGTTGTCATTGGATATATATCTGTCTTTGTGTAGAGATGATCTCTTGAATTTAAAGTCAAACTGGTATAGACCTAAAAATAAAAAAAATAATTAGCAATGTGGAAGCAATATGCTCGTTGTGCATACAAGGAAGTAGGCAAACACGAATAAGAACAGCACTAAGAAACAAAATCAACCAAACGGAAATCAACAACGCGATCTCAAGTCGTAACAAGAGTGAACTCAGGTGCTCCGGAAGAGTAAGCGGTTCCTGTCTGCTATAGCACACACGTCGTGTTACTAATTTCCAATTTAGAATGTCAAATCCGTAAAAGGAAGACAGAACAAATTTCTAGGACCAATAAAAAACAGCTGATAGTAACCCCATATGTGTCTACGAGTGGTACCAATTGGGCACTCGAATGTCAAAAGTCCAAAAGAGTGAAGACAAAATTAGTAAACATTCAAAAGAGAACAGACAATATATGAAAAAACACAAAATACAACTAAATAGCAATTAACCGCACGGACACTAGTCATAACGAGAGTGAACACAGGTGCTTAGGAAGGGTAAGCAATTCTGCATGACAAACAAGGGGTTGCACTTAGTCGTGCTACATTGTAAGAATACCCCCACTCGGCCACTCAGAAAACAGGAAGTAGATGCGGGACTGATCTGGAAAGAAGAGGCACGATACAACATATCATTCTCAAGCTGTATACCAAAGAAATCAATCCCTTGTATAGAAGCCGAGAAATTGTATATTTTTGACTCTAATAAAGTCCAAGTCGGCTCAGAATACAGGAAATGGAGGCGCAAATTACCTGGAAAGGGGAGGCACGATACAACGTATCATGATAAAGCTATATACCAAATTTGAAATCGATCCCTTCAGTAGAAGCTGGGTAATCTGTTACGAAACTTTGTTACGGACGGACAGACGGACGGAAGGAAGGACGGACAGACAGACAGACAGACAAGATGATTGCAATATAGCCCCCTCTCTTACGAGTGGGGGTATAATTTAATCTGGTAAAATTTTGTCAGTATTTGACATGTAGTATAGAAATAAAACGTGATGCAAAATATACTCGATATTAAAGTCCAGATCTAAAAGCTCAATCAAGATCCAAGGATGAATTTCGATAAATTTATAACCAATCGGATTTCAGATTTCATAATATTGTAACAATCAAAATGGTTCTTGTAAAATACGTAAACACATGCATTGTTGAAATTTGAGATTTGAAATTCGATATTTGCGATTTGAGATTTAAAACTCCAGATTCAAATTTTGAAATTCGATTTACATGTACTAATAACCAACTAAATAGGCCACAATTAATTTCCAGTAAAACAACGTTTTCTTTAATTTTGGTAAACTCAATATATTAATACATTTTTGGTATAATTGGTAATTTAAATATATATATCCGTCATGTTTGTATGTTATATTTGGCAAATAATATACGAGTCTTAGTCTTGTTCGTTGATGAATCACCCAACTGTTGAAATTAATACTATTTGAATCAGATGCTTCAATAACAGAAGCAGAGGTACCAATGGGGTATCCGAATGTAAAAAGTCCGAAAGGGCAGAGACAAAACCAGTAATCTCTAACAAGGAGGGGACAAAAGCAGGCAACATGTAAAACATTGAAACACAAAATAACTGAACATCAATCAACAACGCAAACTCCAGTCGAAACAAGAGTGAACTCATGTGCTCCGGAAGAGTAAGCAGTTCTTGATTGCTATAGCACTTACCGTCGCGTTGACAATTGTCCATTCGGCGTTTCAAATCCGGTAAAATCAAGAAAGGGTCGAATAGTTGGAATCCTCCCATTCTTAAGGGTTATAAAATAGTTGCGCGTATTTTTGTAAAAAAAAGCTAAATTATACAGAAACATTTCTGTTGCACATATAAGTCCTATATAGTATTATTTGTTGATATCATTATTAACTAACTTTTTAGATTTTATGTAAGTTAATTTAAGTTAAGGTAGTAGACCTAGGGTAAGGGACATAACTCTTTCAAACAGATGAGGTCATTTGAATGTTTTATACTCAAGTTATTTTCCAAACATTTAGTTGATGCTGATCAGGCTTTGTTTTCAGAGCATTTTTGTGTATATTGTTTCCTTGCATTTCCACAATAAAACAAAACCATAACAATTTGTAAACAAGTCTTTGTATGTCTAAAATTCCAAACTAATATTAAAAGTGAATGAAATTCAATGGTTGAATAATAAAAAAGTCCTACCTGAACATAAGCACAACACAATGAATATCCACGCTTATTTCTGCCAGGTTTCTAAAGCAACTTTCTCAAGTCAATAGTCAGAACATTACATTAATTTTGTATGGGGAAGGAAATGAATTATTATGGTTCAAGTTGCATGGTTATCTCGCCCTAACAAATGATGTCCCTTATATTATTAAAATACCAGAATTGTTTCAAATATTTTGTAAATCGAACAAATAAGTCATAATTAATGGTTATGTGTATTATAAGACATTTTTTTAATTCATTCTTTATGAATTTGAGAGCATTTCACCCCTATTCTCTTGATTTTTGGCATGCCTAGGATACTTTTAAAATGAAATATCTTTACAAATTGACGGTAAATTTGTCTAATTTTTGGTGTAATGTTGCATTTTCATAATACTAACAAAGTGTTAATTTTTCTTAAAATACGAATGATAGGTTTTTAAGAGAAATTGCTTTATTTTGTCCCACTAGCTGTTCTTTTGTGTTAATTTTTTTTCAAAAATTTAACATAATTTATATTGTATTGGTAATTATAAATGAAAAATCATCAACAAATCGTTGAATTTATATTGCCTCACCAAATATTTTTTCATGTTCGCCAAAGATTGATTATTCTAAGACCTATTTTTGAAAATAAACCCCTCAATTCAAATTTGGGCATTTAAATCCGCAAAGGTCTTTAATGCTCATATACTGTGGTTTCATTATTATTCGGGGGGTATTAATTTTCGTGGTTTTCGTGGGTGGTCTTGACCCACGAAATTTGATACTCCACGAAAAGTAGATTTTATACTGGTTTGTATGTTGCAAACTACAGAGCCCCGAATTCAAGAATCCACGAACTGACAATTTTTCATCAAACCACGAAAATTGGTATCCACGAAAATAAATGAACCCACAGTATTTAAGACTTTACAGTGCCCTAGCGGGGAAACAAGATGGTGAAATCTTCTGAAACTTGTTTATTTTATGCATCTGTACTAGTTAATAACAGCATTTAATTTTTAGAAAAAATGACTGTTGGGTAAATTTTGGGGTCAACCAGGCCTACTACCTTAACAGATGATATGATTTAACATTTTATGTCCGTCCAAGAACTGTCCAGGGACGTATGAATCATATTAATAGAAAGTTTATAGTCGTTACTATGGGCCAAAAAGGACTGTTAACTTTGATACTCGCTGCAAGACCTGAGTCTTTCAGCGCATGACACACCTTCACCAGAGATATAAGATGCTTAAGCTACAGTTAACTTGGAGGTTCTTGTCGGGATTCGGGAGACGTCCGAATCATATCAATATCTTTTTCCTATTATCTAAGTGATGCTTTTTAATTACATTAGGCACGCTTAATGACTCATCCATTTGAGAATAGAAAATACAATACCAAATAGGTATAAAACGGTTATTTTGGTTATGCTGTTTCTCGATATTTCAAGGAGTAACCTCTCGTCAGCAACACATTGGAAGGTTAAGTATTGAATGAAAAGTTCTTGAAGCCAAATGGTTCGAACAGGGAAGCCAAATCTAGCACCAAGGAAATCGACCATGTGCAGTACAAGAAAAGCAACCTAGTGTTTCACACAATTTGAAGCAACTTAAAAGAAAAAAAAAACAAAAAGCGTGAACTTAATGACACATGGGTACAAGCCGCTAAATGACTCTGATTAATAGATAATTATGTCACAAGCAATCTGTTTGGTTAATCGAATTTCGAATCTGTTTTCAACTTTTTTATGTCCCGATGATGGCTGCAATATCGCCGACGGGACATAAAGCAACTAACAATCAATCGATCAATCGAATCTCGTATGAGCCCTGTGGGCTTTGGCAGGATATTTTTTGGATCTTACATATTAATTAGGTCAACAACCAAGCATGTTAGGCTTAATTGTGTAGAATTTGAATGGTTAAAAAAATATACATCATCTTATAGATAAAACATAGCTATAATTAGGTATTGACCATTTGATTTTCAGAAGGGGGGGGCTATGGTACAAATTGAAATAAATAGACATGATGACAAAAATCCAGAAATACAAAGGCAGGAGACAGTGCTTTGAATTATTATAAGATTAAAGGAAGGTATTTTTTGCTGAATATTTTATAGTAGCTTTAGAAATAAAAACAAATAGTGCAGGTTTTTTTTCGAAAAAAAAGCAGGACGAAGAAAATATCCATAGCCCCTCAAGTCAAATGGTTACTCCCTAATTATATTGCACATAGCATCCTACATTTTGACCCATAGTATATACTTTTTAGTACCTGGCGCAGATTTCTTCAGCGTTATAATGTCTTCGATAATCCCATGAATCCCATCCACTATCCACTGAGTTTCAAACAGGTTGTACGAATAATATACGCATGTAACAATACACATTGTCAATAACATCGCTAAAGCTCATCTTTTCTTATCAAACCGAACATACACACTTTAATTATTAAAGTCTAATAATAGCATGCCCGTTCATCCGCTTTCTGTAAAGTAGATACATAAACATTGGTGTGCACTTAAAACGCATGGTGTATTATAAAACAAGTACCTTTAAACTGGAATGGAATAAAGATAATATCAATTAATATACACCGATGTCGGCAACTTGACTGCACACAAAAATAATTAAGAAACGTTTTATAAGTATTTAAAACTGCTACAGATAATAAAAAAATCATTCAGAGTCAAAAATGGCCAGATTTCGTTAAACAGGAAGTAGTTTGAAGGACAGACTTGAAATCAATCCAACGTTATGGGAACCCACACTAATGCTGTATGCAAAATATCAAGTGGCTGTGATTAGGAGTTGCTGAGAAAACTGTAACGAAAATTTTCATCCCGCGCGCCCGCCGTTCACCATTTCATAACCCGGTTTTTCCAGCCCGTGAAATCCGGCTAATAAATACTAAAAAAGAAACATTATTATATTCCATATGATTGTGATCAGTACACAAGAATATACTGATGGTGATGATAATGGTTGGTATGAATTATTTGCAGTATAAAATTTCTACAAACCAATTAATGTGTCTTGGGGCTATCAGAATTCCACTATAGATTTTTGTCATGTTTGGCACATTGATAGACCTTAACAAATAGATGAAAAAATATGAAATAAAAAGAGGGGGTCACCGTTCAATTAAAAGCTCTAGCAGCTTTCTAAAAATAGCAAAATTTCAATATTTCTATAGAGAATATATAGAAAAAAAAGCTATAGAGGCACCTAAAGAAGAATTCCTACTATAGAATCAGCTCAAAATATGAAGGAAAGTCCCTTTTCTAAAGCTCTTCGAAATTGTATGAAGAAAACATAGGGTCACCGTTCATTTTTTCAAGAAATTTATGAAAATTGAAAATTTTCTATTTATTCTATATAAATTATCTCCCTTTGATTTAGTACGGGAAATTCTACAAATGGTTAAAAATACCTTATTTGTATTACAATTGCTCGTTCAAAATACCAATATGTGCAAAAAGATGCTCAGTAGAAAAGCCTCTAGCCACCTTAGGTCTCTCATGTCTCTAAACGCTTTACATGTACATTGTTGGAATTATCATGTTTTTTTTTATATTAAAACACATAAATTACCTGAATCGTCCAAGGACAAAAAGGCAGAGCATACGAGTAAGCCTAAGAGTAAATGCGAAAACAAACCTAAGCATTAATTGGAAAGTCGAATAGAAAATATAAAAGTCTAAGCATCTATTCGAAAACTCAGAATCAAATAAGTAAGCATCGCGTACTTGTTAGCCTAAGCGCAAATCTGTGACTTATTGCGAACGTAAAATTGTCTATTGCGTTGCGTAAGGGGCTAGGCATAGGCAGTACCAAGATTAGGGGTTTTATGGCAGGGGGAACCTACTTTGACCATAGAATTCGGAACAATGAAAATGTGTCCAGCTGGGTATTTTCAGGATGGATTATGCTAGCATAGATCTAGCATATCCCTAAAGGTCGTTCCAAACTTTGCCGTAGGGGCTAAGTATAGGCGGTACCAAGATGGAGGGTTATTTTACTTTGACCATGGATTGTGGAAGTTCTTTTTTTTTTTAATTTGACTTTCATGTATTGAAAAGATATCCTCTATTGATGTTGATAATTAAAAAAAATATAGGTTAAAAAGATGCCGACCTGGAAATGAAACATGCTGACCCTTGCGTATGCCATAGATATTTGTTTCAATTGTTTTGTATGCAAGTCTTTTAAATTAATATTTGACATATGTTTCCGATGCCTTTAAAAGAAAAAAAATGAACTACTATTTATTAGTTAATATATATACAATAATTTTCAATTTTAATACCCCACGCAACGAAGTTGCGAAGGGTATAATGTTTTTGACTGGTCCGTCCGTCCGTCCCTCCGTCCGTCCGTCCGTCTGTGATCAAAGTTTGTAATCGCAACTCCTCTTAAACTACTGAACAGAATTAAACGAAACTTGGTATGCAAGAAGGACATCATATGTAGTTGTTCATATTACAAGGAATTTTTGATCAGCAAATTTTTGTGGGAGTTATGGCCCTTTGGACTTAAAAATTTGCAGAAAATCATGATTACAGTTTGTAATCACAACTCCTCTTAAACTACTGAACAGAATTTAACGAAACTTGGTATGCAAGAAGTACACCATATGTAGTTGTGCATATCACCAGGAATTTTTTATCCGCAAATGTTTGTGGGAGTTATGGCCCTTTGGACTTAGAAATGTGCAGAAAATCACGATTTCAGTTTGTAATCGCAACTCCTTATAAACTACTGAACAGAATTTAACGAAACTTGGTATGCAAGAAGTACACCATATGTAGTTGTGCATATCACTAGGAATTTTTTATCCGCAAATGTTTGTGGGAGTTATGGCCCTTTTGACTTAGAAATTTGCAGAAAATCATGAGTACAGTTTGTAATCGCAACTCCTCTTAAACTACTGAACAGAATTTAACGAAACTTGGTATGCAAGAAGTACACCATATGTAGTTGTGCATATTACCAGGAATTTTTTATTCGCAAATATTTGTTGGAGTTAAACTACTGAACAGAATTTAATGAAACTTGGTATGCAAAAAGTTTAGTATATGTAATTGTGCGTATCACCAGGAATTTTTGATCCGCAAATTTTTGTGGGCGTTGTGGCCCTTTGGACTTATTTGACATAACTTTGTTATGATACATGTATTCAAATACTTGCACATTCACTTTTACAATCATTCAATATTCTTGATTCCTGTAGCTCGATACTAATTCCTCTTGGATAACATTGATAGTCCAATAGCCGAACGCGTGGGGTATGTGAGCGTGCTCACTAAGGTTCTTTCATTTTTAAAGTCTGTTCCAAGTCAGGAACATTGTGATCTTCAATTTCGCTAGTAAGTCTTTCTTGGTTTTTTTATTAACATTTTAGATTGGTCCACCAAGTTAAATTGTAGGTATCGTCTTACTACCTTTATTTTTCATATGATTACACTCTATATACACACAAGTAAGAAGTCCGACAAGTCCGGAAGACACTTAGGAAGAACAGTGTATCTTACTGAAACAAAAAAATATATTTTATACAATTGCAATTATACTGTTTTAAAAAACCGCTCGAAAAGTCATATGGGCGGATATGGGTGATTATATGCGTCAGGAAGTGCCGCTGGGAGTTTGAAAACCCATACTTTTCATATATTTGGAATTTAATATACCCCCAAGTACCCTTATCCCATATATGACGCTGAGAGCTGTTCAACTATTCAAATATGATTATTCAATCAACATACGGTTTTAAACATGTATGAACATACGAAAAGAATTTACAAAAAGATAATGTTCTTTTTTAAACTGTGATAGAATGTTTCGGCTTGTCATATGATTAGCAAGTAAATGTTTTTGACCTTATTTTTCATTAGTTTTTTTTCCGTTTCCTAATCACCATCATCACATTTTCTCAACCTGAACAATTATATTTGATATTATCTTCTTATTGAATAAAAATCAATTAATTTCATATTGATACTTTCAAAGAGCATATGAAAGGAAGCGAATATATTGTTTCAAAATTTCATGCGCATTCAAGAATTTTTGCAGACGATAAAAATTCTACAGGCGAGCTGACTCCATGATTCAAATTTCCCAATTACAGCCACCCTTACTTTAAGGATACATACAGTTATGAATTTACACCAATTCTTCCTGAAAATATCCAAGTATGCTTCAAATTCTACTGCAAAATTGTTTTCTGACCCATTTTTTGTTCATGATAGTCATGGATAAAGCTGGAGAGACCCTAAATTGTTGACACACTTTTAAGGTTTGACTAAAGGAAATATGAAGTACAAATACGGGAGGTGCTCTGTCTTGAAGGAGTTCTCAACATGACAAAAAAGTTGTCCTTTACTCCTCACCTTTATTTTTCTGTCATGGCTGACAAGTTTGTAAGTAGATTTTATTAAGTAAATTTGTGTATTTCGTTCTTTTACTTAAAATTTAACAAAGCTTGGTCAGTATCATGCATCTGGTATGACCATGGACGATTCAGTTGCCCAAAGCTAGCTCGGTAATTTCCGGAAAATCGTTTTTCAGCGGAAAAGATCGAATGGTGTTGAAATAAAAATCTGTGTGTAAAAAAAACAAGTGGATGAAAGAGGGTTTTATTTATCACTGGTTTTAAATTTTTGAAAACAGATTATGATGCATTTTTATAAGCTTAGATGGTTTATTGTTTAACTTGCTCCGTGCCTATTATTTATTTTGCTCCGTAAATGTAGACATGTTCTTGTTTTCTTGTCAGTATATTTATAAATTTCTGCCACATCTAAAAAAATGCACAATGTCGTATGGCTCGCATCTGCGATGCTCGCTATTAATGTTAAATATCTATGCTACTTTCTACCTAGATGCATTTACTTTGAAAATTGTTCATAATTGCGTCTGGTGTATGAGAAAAATTGTGTACCATATAGAAGATTGTGCCATACATTTGCTTACTTAAACGCTCAGCTTTATAGAGCTTTTCAATGGTTTTGTGTCATGACGGACCCTTGCAATGCCTTGGCAATGTTAAATATTGTTACCTTAAGTCATTGGAGTCAGGTGAGCAATCCAGGCTCCTGGGAGCCTCTTGTTTTATTTGACATTTTATAATAACGGGTTAATAGAAATTTAATCCATGCTACCTAACGGAATGCTATCCTTGTAAATTAAATTATTTAGATTATTTGCTTACCAACTGTTATTACTCTAATCCAAACACCAAAAGGATATATATTACCAAAGGATTTTTTTTTGTTACGTTCAAACATCAAACTGCAGTAAAAACGAAAGGACCCTAAAAGTAAAACAAATGGGTTTGTTTGAATCTTTTTTATTTACATACTATACATTAATTAAGTTTTAAGGAAAAATACAATGTATTGAATTTTGAAATATTTACGATGTATCCATTATTTGGAAGTACAAATATCGCACACACTTATCTTGAACGGAAATTCCAAAGGGTGCTTAAATGTACTATGGTTTGAATACTAGTATATGATACAATAAACATAATACATGTATATGTAGCATGAAAATATAAATGATTTATTTATAGTCGACCGATATCACACATTTCCATAGTGTGACTTTAGATGCAAAGACGTTCCAATTTGGAAATATCATGTCCATTCGTTAGTCCGAAATGGCAAGGTCACAATCAAAAGAAATATATATAACACATTACATAAAAAACAAATAAAACATTGTCAACCTTATTAACCGGCAATGTGAATTCATGAAGAAACGAAATTGAATTCAGGTGCTGCGGAAGGACAATCACTTTCTGGCTATCGGGTAAAGGATGTTGACTGATTTTTACAGGTTATAGCGAGCACAGCTCGCAAGCGGGCACAAAGTGCCCGCTCGAGCGGAGAGCTCTACGGTATTTGTTCCCGCAAGAAATTTGCATAATGCTGATATTGATTTTGCATGGTCCGGAAAGGCTCTCAAATTTTACAGGGACGGAGTGAATTTGAAAATAAGTACCCATTTTGCTAGTCGCATTCCAATAATTATCTATGTAATAATGTATAAAGAGAAAAATATTCTGATGACGATGAGTTGCTACATTTTGTTGTAGTAACCAAATTTAATCGATTTTTTCTTGCTTTTCTATTTAACGTTCAATCGCCCCAGGCATCTCGTCTCAAATTGAACGGTTTAGAAAATGAACCAAAACAATAATAACTACGTTGATTTCAAATCTTATTTGACTGCATCGATTTGAAATAAGATCTTTTTTATCCGTTCATTAAACAATGTTAACGATGGCACTAAACATGTTAACATTATATTTATTTTACAGAATTATGCTGTGCTCGCATTTAGGTAATGCCTATTTCATGTTATTTATCTTATACTATGAATAATAAACACGCCCGCCAATCGCACTAACGCATATTCGAATAGTATGCGAAGATTTTCTTTAGCGGCACTTCCGGATTTGTCATGGTGGAACCTTTTTTTCTACCTCAGTCAGGTAAGAAGATCTATACTTTGTATATTTTATTGTTTTTAGGAAAACTTTTCCCCCGAGACCTACCGATTTTTTCATTACAAACTAGCGGCCTGTCCATATAAAATGTCTGAAAAGGAGTTTTTATTAATTTTCCGAAATGGCCATACAGCTCATAAGAATTAATTGCAGTTGGAGCTAACATATGTGTTGTAGTCTCATGTTCATTTACTCCATATCTTTTCTTAAATTATTTACATACTATGATAATGGAATTATGTCCAAAAAAGTGATACAAAATGCATAATAACTGGAATAGGCCTCTCGAAACCCCAATAAAGAATATCGCTAAAAAATAAAATAGTATGATTTAGCGGTAAATAGTATGATTTGGTGGTATTTTATGTCTGTTGTATTCCACGCGACGGATGACTTTTACACTTACAATATTAATATTGTACAACTAGCATGGTAGTCCGAGATTGGTCTTTGGTACTTGTTTCCAGTAATTATTTAAGTTTGGGCCTCGGAATATAAGTCCTTATATTTCAGAACAACAATTTTTCAATACTATTTGACGCATTCAGTTATTAAGAAGTGGTATATATGCAGTAGGGTTATGATATTTTAGTAGCAGAATGTGTCATTCATGTCAGTATATCATTTTGAAGATGATCGGGTTAGTTTACTAACTTTCTAACTCATTTTACAATTTTCCATCCTTATATTTAATTTCAGAATGCCAATGAAATTCAAGTGCAAAGACTTCCCTAAAACCTTTACTGAGTCTGGCAAGCTGTCGCAACATCAAAAGAATGTACACAGTGAAAACCCTCCGCAATTCAAATGTACATGTATGTATTGCCCTGAAGTATTCACCAGAAAGGACAGCAAAGGAAGACACGAATTGCGAACTCATCAGGGTGAAAAAAAAGTATAAATGACAGGAACAGGGATGCTTTTATGAGTGTACAACGGCCTATCAACTGAAAGGACATGGAAGAAGTACGCATGTGAAAAAAAAAATGCTTACCAGCATTCGTTCAACGAACACTATAGGTGTTGTGGAACCTTAGGAGATTTGAGCTACGAATGTGCAGGTTGTCATTCAACATATAACACAAGGCGTTCCTTAAAACTGCACATGCAGTGTGTACATTTGGGACATTAACATGTTTGTGAGATGAGTAGAAAAAATACAAATACCCTGCAGGTTTTGCTTCACATAAAAAAGTCACCATAAGAATGTTTATAAACATATGTATGCTTACGTCTCTTTACTTTTGGTATACAATTTGCACTAAAAGTTTATTTTACTTGATTTAAACGTCCTTTTATTTATCAAATCAATTTTTTGTACGTACAGAAAGATGTTGCAATACAAATATTGTATGATGACTAAAATCATGTTATTACAGACAGTAGCTTCAGTAAAGTATACAGCCTGGTGTATTGATAGTATTTGTCTATGTAGAGTCCGGGCCAAATATGACAATTACGAAATTTGCGGGCGTGATACATGTAAAGGTAATAACAAAATTACTGATCATAATGTGCCAATGAGAAATGACAAAACATGGAAGACATATCGGAAAAAAATTATAGATTGCAATGGTCCTGACTTGATACAAGCAACTCAATCATAAAGTGTTTGGCATTTTCAATATTTTTGGTAGAGCGCCTCTGATGTGTCTTGAATAGACGAAACGCGCGTCAGGCGTAGACAAAATTATTGTTTGGAACTTTGTTGTCATTTTTATTCGATACAAGCAACTGAAATCAAATGGCGGGTTTAACCAGATTGTATGGAGCGCAAAACCTCCCTCTAGCATTGTGATTTTAGGGTCCGGTAGCAACACAAGACACAACACGATTGTAAAGACATTTTAGGGAAAATAAGGTGATCATCTCAGTTTAACGGTCAACCAAACACAAACCCTTACGATCAACATAAATTTGAATTTATCCAACAGTGGCTGATAACGAATGAAGATTTCTTAGGAACTGTTTGGGACATATTTTCTTAGGAAAAGTATGAAATAACGTAAACTAATTAATAATATCGTCGACCGGCCAAATATTTGCACGTGCAATGCAGTTGAGACATTGGTAGTCGTTAAATAAATTTGAATTACACATCAGGTATATACCTTGTATAAGTGATAATTCAGGAAGTTATTGCGTAATAAACAAAGTTGAACTTCAGGAAAGGACATTATCAGTTCCCTTTACTTGTGTCCAATTCCTTATTGAAATTGTTAAAAATAAAATATCACAGGTAGTAATGTGTCATATCGTAAAATGTTTGGTAAAGGGATTTTGTCATGGTTTAGTCAAGGGCGTCATGGTTTGTACAAGGGAAATTTGCATAATGTCGTCTGCAAAAATGAAATCATTATTTTTCCGGACACAAAAGGCGTTTTCGGGCATTTTTAAGGGTAAGATATATTTATACTAAAATATGGTACATGTAAATGATGGAATGTACTCGCTAAATCATTCAGGAAAAATAGTTTTGTTCAATTGATACAATAACATCATTTTATGTTTCAAGCATAAGTAAAGGCCAGATGTTGCTCAAAAACAATCATTCACTGTTCATACAACCTTTTGACACATTTTTCAGCGTAATTAAACGCTTACAAAGCATATATCGCAAAAATACAAATTTTTACTTGTCATGGTTTGTACAAGGGACGTCATGGTTTAGTGTAGGGTGGTCATGGTTTGGTCAAGGGATATTTAAAAATGATATTTTGAATCTTATTCAATCATATGAGCTAATAATTATGTTTTAAACCTTAAACTGGTCATATATATATATAGTACAATGTACCAAAATAATGCATACTACAAATATACATGTCAACCGCTCCTGGAAAAAATATAACAGAATAATTTGTATGCCATTCATTATACCCCCTTCACATATACGAGATTTCCTTACGAGTTCTTACGAGTTTTCAACTCTTAATCGATCGCGAAGACTCGTAAATCACTCTTTGTTACTCATAAACAGGTCTTTCTAGTTCGTGTGCAATCGTAAGAACTCGTGAAAGTTTTACGAGGATTTTTGACATGACAAAAATCCTCGTAAGACTTTTACGAGTTGACAAAACAACAATGTCATAATTTTACACGTAAACACATCGCAAATAACTCGTAAAGAACTCGTAGAGATCGTAAATGACTCGCCTTTACTCGTAACTTATTCGGGAAGACCTCTCAATGGAATTCTTTTACGAGTGTCTTGCGAGTTAGTTACGATATCATTTCCAATATCGCAATTCACTCGTAAAGACGTCGTTAAGGCACCGTAACATGCTCGTAAACACTCCGAAAAGTAAATTTGTATCGTGTCTGGACGGGAGTGCGAAAAATTTCCGCACAACTGACGAAATCGTGACAACTCGGAAAAAGATCGTAAAAGGTTGGAAGAAAATCTCGCAAGAACTCGTAAAACTAAAAATTTTGAAAATCGTAACAACTCGTAAGAGAATATCGTATATGTGAAGGGGTAAGACATGTTAGAGTAATCATGAGATAAAGACCATTATACAGAAATTGCCATATCAGGTTCCATATCATTTCGAGACTCCCATATTAGATATAGGCATAAGCTGAGACAATAACATCGCTCGAGAAATGATATGGGATTTAATATGGAAACTCAAAGTCAAAATAGATACAAAGATATACAGGAAAACACTGACTAGGCATTAGGTTTAATTCATGACTTTGCTTATTGCCGCTAATATATATACTAAAAACTCTCTACTCCCTATCAATGAAGCTTTTCCTTTCAGTATTAATAGAAGGACATTCCATCACTTTTATTCCATATTCTTTCGTTTTTAAACTTAAATGATATTCAATACCAACTGAATTATTGCAAGGGGCATCAGATGAGTGCAGATGTTGGTTTGTCATAGGGCTTTGTTTGTCTTCCTTTACCGGTTTTGACGCACTGAATTGACTGTTGGTAAATCGACGGGTGTGCTATAGCAAACAGGAACTGCTTACTCTTCCGGAGCACCTGAGTTCACTCTTGTTTCTCTGGACTGTGAGATTGATCATTCAGGTTCGGTGGTTTTGTTATTACCTTTATTCGACTGGAGTTCGAGTTGTTGATTGACATTCAGTTATTTTGTGTTTCCATATTTTACATGTTGTCTGTTTTTGACCCGTTCCTGTTGGTGTTTACTGGTTTTGTCTCTGCCCTTTCGGACTTTTGACACTTAGACACCCCATTGGTACCTCTTCCATAATAATATTATTTAGTGCAACAGCAATGTTTATAGTATAAGAGAAAGGTTTGCTCAATCCATAATCTATATATTTTTTTTTATATTGTCATACAGGAGTAGCTTGTACTGTTTTTAGAAGCTTATACAATAACCATATTCATATTTAATTGTTCAATGGTAATCTGGATGGTTAGTATATGTTGTTGACTTAGTGACGGTCTAGGGCAGAAGTTAAAATGATATAAATAATATATATAAAAATATATATCTTTTATATGCTATTACTGAAGGTAACGATTTATAAATTCCAAGAAACGAGCAAATGATTATTTCGGGGGTTAAAGATGCGTATTAAGAAACACTTAAACACAGTATGTCGTCAAACACAATAAAACAGCAGAAAAAACCCTAATATTTTGTCCGATCTCCTAACTTTAGAAAATGTGATAAACCATGACATAATGGTATAAACCATGACAATTTTCTGATCCCTTTACCAAACCATGACAAAATTTAAATTTGGTTAATAAGCACAACTAAGCAGATTTAAAGTTAACACAGTAAAACTTTATTGTCATGTTCAATTCCTTTCAGCTCTCCACACGATTTGATACTAAAATAAAGGTATTTTACGTATTTTAGAAAAAAAATCCCTTGTTCAAACCATGACCTCCCTTTACCATACCATGACCAAATCCCTTTACCAAACATTATACGATATGACACATTACTACCTGTGAATATATTTTAAAATCAATTAAGAGGCAGACTATCCATCATCGGAAACCCAGGGGTTCTTCTCTTGCTTACTCATTCATCGCCCCTGGGACATTACACAGTAAATATCAAACACAGGCTCATGTACATGTGGGAGTGGGCTACTATTGAAACGGATGTATTAAGTTACACGGAACGAAAATGGATAGCAATGGAGACCATAATTCTAATGATTCAAACTGTGACATTTCTAATGTACTTAATACATAAATGCATAAGATAATTGTATTCACAGTGCTGTTAAATGTCTATGTATAGACGGTGGAATATAGCAGTTGCACGTTTGCAATAGTTATACCTGGGTTATACACTGCAAATACTGGACACAATTCGTTGTTTGACACGACATTATTAAAAGTGTACAATTTCTTCTTTTCCGAGATGACAGTGAATTCGTTAGTTTTTCTGTTAATGTAGAAATGAAGAACACCAGTCTTCTCTGTTCCGATGACATTTGGGCTTAAATTGACTAGAATTTCAGAAACCTTGCTGTTGCGGGCATAAAATTCAAAATCCTTTTTACTTGGATCCGATATTATAGTAAATGACCAGCCACCAACTTCAGAACTTCCTGCATAAAATCCATTATCTACGTTAAGGGGTTCTGCAAGTCCCACCTCCAGTATTAGTTTTATATTCAAATTGTCTAATACTGACAATATCTCGTACTTGTATTGTATGGCGAAAATCATTTCTTGGTTCTTACCACAACATTTGTCTGCCATTACACCTCTGTAGTTTTGAAATCCGATTCCAAGTGAAGGAACTGTCTCTAGTGTTTGAACATTACTTATAAAAACGTTGTCATAAGATATATATCCGTCCTTATGTAGAGATAATCTCTTGAATTTAAAGTCAAACTGGTATATACCTGAAATGAAAATTATGATTCGCAAAGTGAAAGCCATACACTCATTGTGCATACACGAAAGAAGTAGAGATGAACCTATTGGGCATACTGTACACCAGCTAAAAGTACGAAAGAGCTAAATCACGAAAGAGAAAAGCATGAAGAAACAGACAACAAAATAACACACAAAATATCAAGAAATACCACTCTATTCCTTTTAGCTGGTGTACAGTACTTGTATGGTAAAAGCTTCTCTCTCCCCATTTACCATTGCACCATAAACCATCCCTATACACCATATACCATCCCCATCCCCATACACCATTTACCATCACCATCCCCATACACTATTTACCATCCCCATCCCCATTTTACTATTCCATTCCCGAAACATCAAATATTTTCCCCATACCCACAATGCAATTGTTTATTATCGACAATCTCAATTATTTCAATTATTAACTTAATCATATACAGCTAGGAATTATTCTTAGATCCGGAGACAATCCCCTTATCAGGAGACTGTCTCCTGCTTATCAGGAGACTGTCTCCTGATCGGGAGACTTTTCATTAAGCAGTTATTCCTTTTCTACCTCTAAATCAGAAGAGTGTCTCTTGATTGGGAGACGGTTTTCATGAAATCAGTTGTGTGCAAAATTTGGTTCCTTGGGGCATTTTTTATAGTAAATGCAGAAAGTAACATAGATATTTAACATTAATATATAGTTTAATGCCAAGGTTTACTACTTCCGCAACAAATCAACGCAAATTAATTAAAATCTGGAAATAACAAAATTGAATAGTGTTTTCTATAAACATGTCACATAATCTCAAAGACTTCTTTTGGTAAAGAAAAGTCTTTTCAGAAAATGTAAATATTTTGAGATGACCACGCTTGAAAACACTGATTTACAGGAAGTACAATTAATATGAACAAGATGTCTTCGAAAATGGACATGGTGGAATGATCTAGTTATAGAAATCGATGAAAGCAAAAAGTATCATATCTACCATGTCAACAGTTGGAGCTCAAAATTCGTTAACATAGCTTTTAAAAATCATTTTAAATAGTTAAACAATTAAAGTCAATTTCAGTTAATAAATGTGGATTATAAACAAATATACATTAAATGTTTGTATCGAGGCGACTGCATCAGTTATCTGATAACTATTCCCATCAGCTATTTATAAAATTGACTAAAACGACCTATTTATAACTTTTGATTGCTAAAGTATGTATTGTTTATCCCGGGCACTTTCAATAGTTGTTTTGCTTTCCCCATATATAAAAGACAAAAAATAAACAACAATATTAAAACGTGAACTGTGCAACCTACCTTTAGAGTTAATAGTACAGTTCAAATGTTTAGAGAGACAATTGACCTCAACTTTAACGGTACGCTGAAGGAAAAAAAACATTATATCATATGTAACTTATTTTCATGTTTTGTTGCTTAATTGTGAGTCTCCATAGAGTGATCGCTTGTTTCATTGTTGAAGGTTTTTATTACAAACTATTAACGCAATTTATTTATCACAGCAATAAATTTTTCTTGCCGTGGACCAACAGAAAAGAATTTTCTTACGGCATTCCTTTTGAAACGATTGTAGCGTTTTTTCTATGAAAATGTGTGTTTCACTATATATTTATATTTCATTGTATCAAAAAATGCGACGGACCATCTAAAAACAAGAGGTCGGATCAACTAGAGGACGGAAATACTACATTTGCAATGGGAGTAACCCCCCGGGGGACGGAACAACCGAGAACGAATCAACCTGGGGAGGGACCAACCTTCAATCTTTCTTTTGAATAAATATTTTGTAATATGAACATATCGTTTTAAATGGAATATTTGAAATGATTGTTTTACAGCGTTTATTAAAAATTTAACTTGATAACGGTCCTTTATATTAAAATATGAACCTAACATAAAATCGCCATGGCTGGACACTAGCTTTTTTGAAAAGCTAATCTTGTTGCATTTACTTCAAATTGAATATAAAAGTCTTTCCTTTAGTCTAACCTTAAAAGTGTGTCAAAAATTTAGCTTCTCTCTAGATTTATCCATGACTGTCATGAACAACTCCAAGTACAAAAATGGGTCAAACAAATTCTGAAGTAGAATTTGAAGCATACTTGGATAATTTTAGGAAGAATTGGTGTAAATTCATTCATGGAAAAAGTCTAGACTTATAACTGTTTGTATCCTTAAGGTTAGGGTGGCTGTAATTGGGAATTTGAATCATGGAGTCAGCTCTCCTGTAGAATTTTTCATCGTCTGCAAAAATTCTTGAATGCGCATGAAATTTTGAAACAATATTTTTGCGTTCTTTCATTCGCTCTTTGAAAGTATCAATATGAATTTAATTGATTTTTATTCAATAAGAAGATAATATCAACAAACAAAATATCGTTCGTAATTGTGTCCGTTCGTAATTGCGTCCGGTGAGGCTATATTTTTATTAGCCAGAATCTACATATGAATTTTCTTAATAAAAAACAAAAATCAAATAAAAATGTCTAACGTAACGTTAAATACATGTAGCATTAAAATGAACACATTTTTTTTCAGATAAAAAGCTGTTCTTTAACAGTATGTTTAACGATTTTATTATTTATTTCGAAAATTTTCATATAAATACATATATAAGGCTAAGTACTGTCTTGTGGACTGAATTAAAATATGAACTAAAAAAAGTTTTATTTAAAATATTGAAAGTTTAAATTAAAATTTGTATGACCATTAACAATCTTAATCCACTATTTAAAAATATGGACTAATCAAATTTGAAATTCCATTTACCATCCCCATTCAATGGACCAATCAAATTTGAAATTCCATTTACTACCTCATTCAATGGACCAATCAAATTTGAAATTCCATTTACCATCCCCATTCAATGGACCAATCAAATTTGCGATATCATTTATCATCCCCATTCTTCATTTAGCGTCATATTTACTATCCTCATCCCCATACACGATGATATTCCCCATATACACGTACCATATACTATTTACCATCCTCATCCCAATTCCCCATCCCCCATATACCAAAGATTGGGAAGCTTTTACTATACAAAGACTGAAATACATAGAAAAAATTATTATCTTGCACACATAAAAGAAACAAATTTTCCCTATACTCTTTTGCGACAGTAAACACTGGATACATGTACCTGCAGATTTCTTCAGCGTTATAATGTCATCGATAATCCCATCCACTATCCTGTTCGTTTCAAATAGTTTGTACGAATAGTATAGAACAATACACATTGTCATGAAAAAATCGCTGAAGCTCATCTCCTTTTTTTTTCTTAAACCGAACAAACACACGTTATACGTATTTTTTGTCTAATAATATCATATGTCTCCGCATCTGCTTTCTATGGTGGCATATTTCTGCCAACACATAATCATATACATAACTAGTTAATAAGTAGATATCTAGTTACTAGTATCTAACTAGATAAATATCTAGTTATTTAACTAGATAAATTATCTAGATATTTAACTAGATAATTAAGTGGTTATCTAGTTATTTAACTAGATATTTAACTAGTTAATTAAGTAGTTATCTAGTTATTTAACTAGATATGTAACTAGTTAATTTTAATATCATAACGTGAAAAAATGCATGTTAGCGCTTGTAACTGCCATTATTATATTATTATTCACCTCTATTTTAAGAGGTTATCTAGATATTTAACTAGATAACTACATATTATCTAGATATTTAACTAGATATTTAACTAGATAAATATCTAGATAACTACTTATTATCTAGATAATTATCTTAAAATAGAGGTGAATAATAATATAATAATGGCAGTTACAAGCGCTAACATGCATTTTTTCACGTTATGATATTAAAATTCACTAGTTAAATATCTAGTTAAATAACTAGATAACTACTTAATTAACTAGTTAAATATCTAGTTAAATAACTAGATTACCACTTAATTATCTAGTTGAATATCTAGATAATTTATCTAGTTAAATAACTAGATATTTATCTAGTTAGATAACTAGATATCTACTTAATTAACTAGTTATGTATATGATTATGTGTTGGCAGAAATATGCCACCATAGCTTTCTGTGTAGTTACATTGATGTGCACTTAAAATACAATGATCAATTACACAACACGTAAAAATAGATTATATAACTAGCAATATAAAGCTGGAACGGAAAAAAAGATAACATTAAGTTAAATACACTGGTGTCGGCAACTTGATGGAACACCAAAATTAATATCCGTGTTAGAATATCAAAACTTATAAAATCGGACCATTTGTCTTGAAGAATTTTTTTTCATTATTAGACAGAAATCTTTTTTCAGGATATTGTTTTTCTTACAATCTGCTGCAAAAATCTTTTTTCATTAATGTTAAGTTTCAGAATATTTTTTTTATGAAAAAAAAACAAGGCCCCGTCCCCTCTTAAGTTAGATGGTCGATCATTAAGCAAACAAGTATATCTGAAATTATACTAAAAGAAATATTATAGAAATATTCCATGTAACTGCAATCAATTAACAATAATATACTGATGATGATGATAATTATTATTGGAATGCATTTATCTCCTTAATTTCTTCGAACTAATAGAAGATTGTGTGATGTTAAAAATGGTACTCGATACAGCCTGCATTAACAAGCGGCATGCAAATAAAAAAGAAAAGAAAATAGCCCGCACCCTTTAGAAATCTTTTTTCCTATGACACCAAAAATCAGCCGTTAAAATAAGTTTTTTACATGTTTTACACTGACTTTTTTCCCGGTTGCTTTTAAATTAGAATCTTAGTTACGTAAAATATTTCAGCTATTCCTATTGTCCCGCGACAGTTGTTACAGCGTTGTTTCGAATTACGTTTATCTTAAATAAATCTTGCAGCTTTGTTCGTGAAATATTCTTTTCGCTGAAGTGTCTTTTTCAGAGTCTGTTATTTCTTTGATTGGTATGTGTCATGACCTTTGTGGTCTTCAATTTCCCAGATGTGTCTGTAGTACTTCCTCTTTTCTCTCGGATATTTTTTATTGATCCACCAATTTCGGCAGTTTTATTTGTTATAACCTTTCACTTTTAAATTCAAATCTTGTAATACTTGCTTATTATTACTTTTTTAATTGTAAGAATTAGGCCAAAACAAAATATATGTTTGTTTCCCTCTTCCTACTCTTGAAAATTAGGGTAGGTAGGTAGGACAATTATTTAATTTTGCAAAATTATTTTACATAGAGTCAATGGGGAAGCAATCCTAACTTTTACGGTGCTTGTTCCAAAATGCCAATAAAAACTTTATGGTAGGGCCCAATAAAATAGGAATGGTAGGGAAGCAGGAAACAGACATATATTTTTTTGGCCTTATATTTCTCATATGAAAGAAAAAAACAATAAACAACTATAACATTTGTTTACGTTTTTTTTTAAATTTAGAACTCCATCCTTATACAAATATTTTTGTTATACTTTAATACAGGTATTGCTGTTCTTGGTATATCCATCCGGACATTGACAAGTGAACCCTCCAGATGGCCATGAGCCATCCGGACATTGACAAGTGAACCCACCAGATGGCCGTGAGCCATCCGGACATTGACAAGTGAACCCTCCAGATGGCCGTGAGCCATCCGGACATTGGCAGGTAAATCCTCCAGATGGGCGAGGAAGGCAGAGATGAGAGCATCCGCCATTGTTATCACTGCAAGGATTTTCACCTGAAAAAAAAAACACCACTCAGTATGATTAACGGTAATAACAGAAAACAGGAATAAGCCAGTGGCGGATGTACGCCCCCTTTTAATTCAGAATTTTCATTTTTTTTTCTGAATAAAATTTACCATGCAACATAAATTTTCATCAAAATCTGACATTTTAGGTCATTACGCCCACCCTTTCACGGACCTCTGGATCTGCCTCTGCAAGGATGATCAATCAAAGAGACCAAAGGAGGGAAAACATTACATTACAACATAATGTGCCCGAAAGTTAGAAACTACCTGTAACTTGCTTAGCCATTTCAAAGAAAAAGATGGATTAAACGTGTTTTGAGGCGATAAATTAAACCTAAGTGAATCATTTTAGATGTTCGTCATAAAGGTTATAATTGCGCATTAGCAAATCCCGGTCACCGGTAAGTTTTTGAACCCAACATAAAGTGTAGGAGAAAATACAGAAATGATTTCCATTGGTTGATATATTTGTTGTTTCTAAATATAGCACCAAATAAGCTTTTGGGTAATACTGGCAAAGAAATTCTGAAGTCACCTATGTGCTCATAATAATGTAAAAATGTGCATTTGAAATAACGTTAAACGAGCACCCCCCTTTTTTCGACTAAAAATTACGCCCATAAACGCCGCACGAACCCCTATTTTTTATTGGCTAAAAATAAACATATGCATGTCAACACAAAAATTCTGTGCCAAAGAAATTAAAATTTGGGTAAGATCTATTTTTAAAAAAATCGAAAACCAGGGTACCCCCTATGGAAAATGCATTGTAAATCAATACGCTATTGTAACCTAAAGCGATGAGATGACTAGAACACAAACGCATTAATTTATAAAGAGGGTATCTATCTACATGTAATAAGAAGAGCAAGTCTGTTTACATGTATTAAAATGATTTGCTAGGTTAGAAACAACCAGTTGAACGCTTTACATTTACATTGTTGGAATCATCAGGATTTTTAAAAAATAAATTGTAAGAATTGTTTAAGGACAAACAGGCAGAGCAATAATCCTAGGCGTTAATCTCAAAACAAAACTAAGCGTAAATTCGAAACCCAAAGAGAAAATAAAAAAAGTATAATACTTAGAATTAAATTAGAAAGCCTTGCGTATTTGTTAGCCTAGGCGCAAATCTTTGACTTATTGTGATAGTAAAAATGACACTTGCACCATGTGCACCATGTGCACTGCGTAAGTGGGTGTGTTTTACGATTAGTTTATTTTTGTACACATTGTATGATCAATCAAGTATAAACATGCATACATGTACCTGGTTTTTGAGCAAAGGGGTGGAAGATCCTGTAGTCCCCTAATAAGGTTTCTAGGGGTTCTTCATTCCTCGTTCTGTCTGTCGGGCTGTATCTAACCAGGGTGTCTAAATCATGCTTCTTACCGAGGAAGTAAAGGTTGTTCTTAATAAAAAAAAGTTGTTTTGCAGTATATATAAATATCCTTACAAAGTAATGGGACGTCAAGGTGCAATGTTTTTAAACTTAAAAAAAACTTCTTTATATCAAATTATTTTTGTCTCTTCTACAATAAAATGATTATTGCATGATTAATGTCCTATGTAGAATAAATATTGCACACGTGAATTCGTGCAAAATCAAATTCAACTCGGTATAATTAACTCGTTTGTTGTGTGTTATTGTTTATAATTTTTGTCAATTAGATATGTTTTTGCTTTCTCGAATTCAACGACATTTATAAATGGCCCCTTTGGTCCACATTTCTTTTCAAACATCCAACAATTTGAATATGAGCTATAAAGTTTACCTGGTAGTATGTCATAAATTTACAGTCATAGACACGGGCTAATTCTGTTCTAAGGTCCGTTCCGTCTGCTTTCACCGACTGTATATTAGAGGCCATCGAGCCGTAAAAATAAACTCTATCATGATCATAATCTGGAGAAAAACGAATGAAAATTGTCAAATACTTATTTATTGATTTGTGTAACAATATTTAGCCGGATATAATCTATAAAAAAAATACAAATTCACAAACCAAAAAAAGTTTCGTTTTTGTAAAGCGGTTTTGACTAGCGATTTCCGTTTTTCTTTATTCCATAAAAAGGTGTTATACGAAAAATAAGCAGAAAGATTTTATTTCACAATTAGCGCTTTAAGCAACTTGAAGGTAATCATACATGTAGAATGTATAGAAAAGATGCATTAATAATGGCCGAAAATAAAAAAGACCAAAAGATAAGACAAATAAAAACATACTCACAACACAAATGCTACACTAGAATAATTTCAATTGCACAATGCAATTTAAGTTTAAGAAAGACGTAGTCTTATACCCTTTTTGAGGGTTATTCAATGTGCAATATAAAAACTTGGGTTAATGGTTCAATACACCAAAAATAAATTACATATTAATCTTAGGTAAACTTATTTACACAGACCTACTGTTATTTCAATCTTGTTGAAGACAGTTTTCATCATTGGTGTAGTGTACACTACTTCTCTATTGGAACCATCCAGTCCTATTCTCTCAATGCCATTTCCTGACGCAAAGTACAGGTACCTAAAATATATAGGTCAATTGTTTGTTTGTTTTTCACCCTGCAGTCGAAAAATAAAATAAGTCGTAAGTTTTCCGACCATTTTTAGATGTCTTTTTTGTAAATTTAAGAAAGCTCGTGCGGAGCCCAAATGGCGTATAGGCCTGCAGCAGAGCCTAGCTTGTCGTAATAGGCGACTTAGGGTCTTTGGATTCTGACTTCGGGTCAGTGCTTAGCCCACAGAGCGACCGAGTGTGTACCCAAAGTGGCTGAATAGCGTTGCCCTCGTCCGCAGGGGTTGTCAGGTCTATACATGTAAAACGGAAACCCTGACCGCTGACCATAGTGGGCTAACATGTGTTGAGAGTGCCACGCTCCATGCACGTTAAAGACCCCTTTGTGGACCGCCAAGTAGTAAATTTTCTGCCCCTACCCATCCCTCCCCTTTTCCTGTGGACGTCAAAATTTACTGTTCCTTTGTGTAGCACCCCACCACATATTTGATTTATCATCATCATTTCATGTTCATTGTATTATC
The DNA here is from genome assembly GCA_963971305.1 of Arcuatula senhousia. Taxonomy (NCBI): domain Eukaryota; kingdom Metazoa; phylum Mollusca; class Bivalvia; order Mytilida; family Mytilidae; genus Arcuatula; species Arcuatula senhousia. Next base: position 10,991,322 of record OZ020309.1, on the reverse strand, counting down.
ACCTATATCATGTTCATCGCCTTTAAATAACCTATATGGCGTTGCAAGGGCGTAAAACACCAACTCACTAATTTCATGTAAATGGATATTTTCAGAAATGTAGACTCTATGGTTATGAGTGGATTAAGGTCGGGCATTAAAAATAATAATCGAGGGACGTAGAACGGTATATCTATTGTAACAAGATTGAGCATTAATTGTATCTTAGTCGCATTCATGAAAAATGAAATTTCAAATATCATCTCTGTAAGATTAGCAACATTTGTCCAGACAATCTTTACAATACTACAAGATATTCTGAATTCACAGCAATCTGCCATTCAATATCTCTTTATACATTAAACTGTCTTTGTTCCTACACTTGGTGTGTCAGCATTTGGAACTGCATGCATATACTTGTGAACGAATAAAAACTACGTTATGTTTTGAAATCGATTTTTTTTTAACGGAAATTGTTGTGTACAAGATGTAAGACACCAGAAGTAGCCAGCTTAATGTCACGTATGCAAAATGAAGACAATGAAACACTTACAGTGGTTTTGCTCAACTTACTTGTTATTCGGATCAATGGTTAATCGTAATATAGTCCTATCTAAATTCAACACGGCTAGGGCTTTTGTCATTTGTCCAGAAAGGTCGGACACATAGAGAGTATAGTTAAGATTGTAGTCCAGCCAAAATATCTTGTCATCAACCCAGTCTACAGCAAACTGGGAAAATAGAACCATATCTTTCTCGAATAGAACAAGGTCGGGTCTTGATGTCCCAAAATCGGAAAACGACTTTCTGAAAATGAAGTATATGAATAACAATTCTCAGTTTTGCCAAATTGAATTTTGGGTATTTTTCTTCGTTTACTGTATGGACAACCGTTGTAGAGTCGCTGTGTAAGATATCACAAAAAGATATAAGATGTATAATTATCTCAATGTCTTATTCGATATCACTTTTTTTCATTAGCTCAAAGGTAAGTAATGGAGGAATACATGATAATTATGATATAAACATACGGTTTGAACGGGTTTGTAAATTTTGCTCATTGCTTAAGCAGTTACACAAAAGACTTTATTGAGGTCCATTGCGATATCTAATTTTTACGGAGTGTTGCTCGTTTTGTCATTTGTCTTTGGTTTATCCAAGATTGGGCGTTTTACTATTACCTTCAATCCAACATTAACTTATACCTGTAAAGTTTACCGTCCATTTTGGTGTAATACAAATACTGCTTGTTCCAATGGTAATCAGCTGCCATATATGTACCCGTATCTTTTGAAGAGGTTAGAGTCTGTTTTGCCCACGTCTCGGCCGCAAGTTGATAAATAGAGCCTGTTTCCACCATTAACATCGGGGGTTTGTCTGAAAACGAACAATTGTAAATAAATAAAATTTATCAATCATCGTATATGTTAGATATTTTTGCAAGATGTGTTTAATGAACATCTAAATGTAATTTGTAGTAACATCTTTCGATTTTTGGCAAAAAATCCACTTTAACCGGTGTAAGTTATTGTTTTTACCCAAAGCAGCGCGATTTCGGCTTGGTCCGAGAGATGAACATTCATGAGAGGTGATACAAAGAAAATGGGATGATGATGAAGTGGAGGAAAGGGTGACACAAGTCCAAACGGAAAGATTTGACTGCCACTATAAATGAATGATGGGTAGGGACGGACAGTTTATTCCAATTCAAATTCTTTATTTAGCCCAATTAGAGGAGCCAATTGAGGGCATATATACACTCCGCCATAAGTTAAGCACCACCCTATATATTTTTATAAGTACTATTTCAAAGTTAAAATGCAAACGTCAGTTAATGATTTGATATATTTTAAATATGTATTCCTTAAACACACATTTCGAAGTTATGTTACACCAAAGGGTATTTGCCAGTGATAGAAATCTTAAGAGAAAAGACACTTCAAACAGAACATGATTTAATTTTTTAAATGTTTCTTAGAAAAACTTTCACAACAAATTCAAATTTTGTCCAGTTTAAGTTGTGTGAATACATCAAAGCTTTAAATTATCCGTCTAAATTTCAAAATTGTCTGAACCCTAAGGTTCTTCCTACCCCAGACATAGGATGAATATCTTAGTAATAATTTGGTTCCCCAGTTTGGTATTTTTGGTTATACCGTTCTATGCTCTTCATATTCATACAGTGTTTGGCATTTTCAATATTTTTGGTAGAGCGCCTCTGATGAGTCTTGAATAGACGAAACGCGCGTCAGGCGTAGCAAAATTTATTGTCTGGAACTTTGTTGTCATTTGTATTTCTTTAAGTTGGCTTGATGTCTTACAGTAAAACATAATATTCATTTAAATGACAAAACAAAACCGAGCAGAAAATGTTGAAAAGGGGGATAAATCTTTTCTTGTCAAATTTTAGGCCACAAACTGAAAAAAAGGATGCTGCCCTTAAAAATTGAATTGGTATAGACACTTTTTCATCAGAATTTTCATCATTTAATGTCGTGTTAATTTGAGCGAGCAATGGCGTTCATTTTCTGTCCAAAACATCATTTTTCTTAAATCTCATTTTCTGTAAAATCCATTTTTAATAGAAAATATCCTTCATCACTATAAAAGTTCACCGACATGTTTATCCTTCTCCACAAAAAACTGTTACTTAATAAGTGTTATGATCACCCAATTTTTATGACAGGAATGTCTTTCTGGAAACAGTTTATTATTTTTTTTTGAGTTTTACGAAGAAGACATTTTCTGAAAAACCATGAAAAAAAATGTTTGCCTTAAATCTTTGATAAACCTTTAAAACAACCTTATTTATTCATCATTGAAAAGTAAAAAAAAAATATTCCCATTTGGTTTAAAAAGAAAAATTAGCATTCGGAAATAAACATGGTCAGAAATTCGGGAAAAAGCAGGCATTTTTAAGCAGGCCCCAAAAACCTGCAAAACCCATTAAAAACTCATATGTGTCGCTTGATGTGATTGACAACGCAACCCATTAAGGAAGTGTCATGTGGTAGGTTCTTTGAACAAAAGTTTTGCTTTCATTCTCTGCTTCTTCTATCGATCTCCGAATCTTGAATTCAGGATGTGGTAAATTCAAACAATACTATGTACCAATGTTCTGAAAATCTGTCTTTATTTTCAAGTTTTGTAGGATGCAAATTGCTCTAATACCCTAAGGTTCATGCGTGCAAAAAATCAGAATATTTCAATAAAATATAAAAAGAGGGTGCCATTTTAAAATGGGTGGTGCTTTACTTTTGGCGGACTGTTTACATGTAATTCAGGACATATATACAAACAAGAACCATTTTACAATGATTATGTTGATTTGAATTAATATATATAAATAAACTAGGCAAAAAAAGAAACGTTACACTTACATTTTATTTGAGTTCCTTTTAATAACAAACGAAAAAATGTAACTTCCATTGCATAAACGTATCTTTGGTCATACTGAAGAGACGAAAATCCAGTCTTACTGATTTTCAATCGAATTTTACATCTCTTTACAGTTTTACCTAGATACATGTATTGTAGAAAATCAAGTTTACACAGTATTACTATCGTTATTGAATAAGCATTCATTTTGCATATCTGACAGCATTTCGATGAATTTGACTAATACCTTGGGCAAATTCGAAAATCAGCACTTTTCGATAATTTTTGTAAGAGTTGTGGGACTTTGACCATAAAAACGACTTTGTTTTTTTTGGGCAAAACAGACCTTGTAAGCGCTCTCATCCCTACAGATGTTGATGGATTTTCATGACATTTCTCCCAAATGTTTATATCACTAATACCTTGGTCAAGATTGGCAATCATCATTTTACGATAATTTTTGCTTCACCGGCGGAGGACCCTGGAATTCCATTATTGTTATTTATGAATTTTCATGCAGTGTATTTCGTATATAATTTTGAAATAAATTTGGTCTATAGAAATCAAATAGTGGACATTCAAGGGTAAGATGAAATTCAATAATTCAGTTTCTATTTTATTTAGGTTACACTATTGACAAAGTCCTTCTCCCCCTGCATGGGAATCCTACGGGTCGTTCTCTTATTGAGACCCGCAGGAGGTTTCTTTAACGTGCGAGGAATTAAACATTTTTTTTTCCGAGTGAGTGAGTAAGTTGGTGTTTTACGCCAATTCAACGCTTTATAGGTTATTTACAGGCGATGGATACAATGAACACGAAATGATGATAGTAAATGAAATATGGGGTTTGGGTGGCATACAAAGGAACGGTAAATTCTGAAGAACCACAGGAACAGGGGAGAGGTGGATATTGAGCATATGGTTTTTTTTCCGCACACGGTGCACCACCATTGTTTTGCAGCCTGACGACCCCTTTTTATCATTCAGAAATACCAATGCATTGTACATATATCCATATTCCGGTTAGTGAGTTAGATCTACTCCGTATCAACAGCAGCACGGATTCTGCTGCATCAAGGAGTTGGACATGAAACGGGCGATAAATGAAAATGAAATGATAAAGTTATGGTAAAACATGTAGGAACACAAGGTCATTCGTAGGTGAAAGGTTTGACTGCAACTGTAAAGAAAAAGGGATGATAGGTTAAGTGCAAGGATTATTACACCCCCCCAAAAGTATAATAGTAGGGCTACTAAATCAACCAACCGTCCCGTGCGGGGCCCGGGAGGCGAATTTGTCCGCAGCAGCGCTAAGCTTGTCGGTAAAAGTCCACTAAAGAGCGCTCAGAAACCTGACATCGGGGTCAGGCCGCTTTGCCCACAAAGCGACTGTGATGTGTGCCCCAGGTGGTTGAATGGGGCAGCCCTGACATCAAGAGATGCGGGGTCGTCAGGCGATAATGCGGAAAACCTGACCGCAAACCATAGTGGTGCACCGTGTTGGGAAAATGTCGCGTTCCTCGCACGTTAAAGAACCCTGCTGCAGGTCTCGGTAAGAGTAGGACCCGTAGGATCCCCATGCAGGAGGCAAAATTTCTCGTCCCTACCCATCACTCCTTTTTCCAGTGGCAGTCAAAACTCACCTACCCAATTGGCCTTGTGTTCCCATTTTCTCTACTTCATCATCATTTTATGTTCATTGTATCACCACTTTCATGTTCATCGCCCGGATATAAACGAAATCGCGCTGCTTGGGAGTAAAGCAATAACTAACTAACTAACTAACTAAATCAACCACAAGGGGCGCACATCCAAATCACTTTGTTCTGAGTGCTCTTAAGTAGATTCTGACTGACAACCCAGATAGCAAGGCACTAATGGCCCACTGCTGGATTACTGATGACACTGTTGGCAAACTGATGGCTATGACGAGTTAGTGCTGGGCCATTTGTGGCCCAGTAATCAGTCGCCATCAGTTGGATTGTTCCTAATGATACTTAGATACCAATACATGTTTTTGAAGCAAATGGGCCATTAGTGGCCCATATTATGCTAAAAAACTAACTTGCATTAATTGCTTAATTGGTTTAAAATTATATTAAAGGTTTATATCTTGTTTTCTGTGTCCAATAATAATTTTAAGTTATTGATCGCTCGAAGCATTAGAAAAGATCTATGTTAAAAAATTGATAATATGACTATTAATTTTATTCCATTAAGAATTCTGTTAAATATAATCTGAAAGCCACTTAGTACTTATCCATAAAAAGGGGGACAAGTTTGACCCCGGAAACTATAGAGGTATCTCCATTACTTCAAATTTAGGCAAACTGTTTAACAAAATAATATTAGGCAGGGTTTTAAAATTTATCGATGATAATCAACTTATTAGCAACCATCAAATTGGGTTCAAAGAGAACCACCGAACATCTGATCACATTTTTACATTAAAATCAATTATCGATACAAAAAAAAATCTTAAGCATAAAAAAGTTTTTGCTGCTTTCATTGATTTGCGGAAAGCATTTGACACTGTTTGGAGGACAGGTCTTTTTCATAAGATTCTTCAGAAAAATTTTCCTCATAAAATTTCTAGGATTCTTATTTCAATGTATACTGATACATTATATCGAATACAATTTGGAAACGGTTTAAGTCAAAGCTGTCTATCTGAACGTGGGGTTAAGCAAGGAGATGTGCTGAGCCCTATTCTGTTTAATTTCTTTATAAATGACTTGGTTAATCATTTAAATCAGCCCAATACTGATCCAGTGGTCATTGGTAACTCCTCTTTTAATATACTTCTATATGCTGATGGCATTGTTTTATTGTCAGAAAGTGATTTAGGTTTACAAAATTGTCTGAACAATTTAGAGTCCTACTGCAAATCATGGAAACTTGAAGTAAATACAGAAAAAATCAAAAGTATTAGTATTTAACTCAAATGGTTAAACATTCAAAAATGCATTCAATTTTAACAATTCTGTAATTGAGACTGTAACTAAATATACTTATTTGGGAATATCTATGAAATATAATGGTAATTTTAATGCTGCAATCGATATTTTAATCGATAAAGCAAGGAAAGCATATTTTAAGATTAAAATATGTCTTGGTCTCAATAATCCCTGTAGACTCCTAGAAAAACTATTTGACTCTCTTGTTTCTCCTATTTTACTTTATTGTTGTGAAATTTGGGGCATAGATTTTTTTTTCTTAAAAATGATACATCAAATTTTATTGAAAAGTTCCATATCAAATTCATTAAAGCAATTCTTGGAGTTCGTTGTAAAACTTCTAGTGATGCGTGTCGAGCAGAATTAGCTAGATTACCCATCACAAGTAAAATAAGCTCTGCAATTTTAGGATTTTGTAATCATTTAATTAATAATATAAACAGTCTAGCATATGACATTTATAACCTCACAGAAAAAGACAAACCCATTGATCAAGAAAGTCCACAATATTTTAAACTCACTGGGTTTTAGTTATTTGAACAGTAATAATTTTATGCTCAAAGCAAATTTAAATCAAGTCAAGCAAAGAATTAAAGATACGTGCCAACAAACACAAAATTCAAATTTAAAGAATAATGCCAAACTGAATTTCTTTATAGGAGTCTACGAAAGTGGGGAGAGACCAGCTTTTGTTGATAAACTGACCAATGTATTGGATAGGGCCATGATTTGCAGACTTAGGACAAGCTCTAATCAGTTAATGATTGAAAAAGGGAGACATCTTCAAATACATGTACCTTTAGAACAAAGAATATGTCCAATATGTTATATCTCTGTTGAAGATGATTTTCATTTTCTTTTTTATTGCAATTTTTATAAGACACAGAAAGATGATTTTAGTAACAAAATAATTTCCATATACAAACAATACAAATTTATGAGCAACAATGAAAAAGTAAAACTTCTACTCAATAACAAGTTTTCATTTGTACTGAAGATGTCTTCCAACTTTATATCAAACTGTTTACAAATAAGAAACCACAAATTAATATAAAACCAATATATATTTACATTGTAAATTGTCTAAATTTCATCATCATTGTGTTTATTATACTTTATTATATATATACTTCTATTATCCATTGTGCCTTAACCAATTATTGTAATTGAGTTCGAGCAATAAATAAAAAAAAATGAAATTATAATCAATATTTATACGCAAACAAAACATTACATAAAACCTTCAACCCCATTTTGACTGAATGACAAATTGTTTTGATTTGATATCATAATCTATGTATTTATTACATGATCTTTGAAAATTACACCATCTGCAAGTAATCAATGCCCGAGTTCATGCCATGGTCATGGTTGTACTACCGCCACACAAGACTTCCAGCTGAGTTCCGAATTAACAAGATACTTGAACTTTAGTCATTTCCTTTTTGCATTTACACGTACACAGGCTAATTTTTCAAGAAGTTTATTAGGAATATTTTGAGTCTTTACATTAAAAACGAAAGGATATGGAATATGTGCCAAAAAGACACGATCCACATATTGAAATGATTTTAATAAATGTACAAAAGCAAAATTTCACTGCGTGTGAAGCGCTTTTCTGGATTAACCTTCATCAGACACGCTAGGAGTAGAAAACAGTGTAAGTACGATAATTTAACTTTATTAAATACATTATTACTATTAATAATTGAACTTTGATGAATATATCATTAAAGTCTGTATATTTGGTATACCTGCCCAAGTCAAAAACTTCCCTTACCAAATCATCCTTTCAAATCATTTTCAAATCAGCAATTTGAAAGTGATTAGGAGATGATGCAAATTCACATGCAAATTAGTTACCAAATCATCTTTCAAAATCATAACCAAATCAACTGATTATAATATCTTCATCGAAATCATAACCAAATCACCCCAAACAAAATTATCCCTCCCCTTAATCCCTTTCCAAATTACATTCAAATTGTTACCAAATGATTTTCAACTTGATTCCTAATCCATCAAATAACTTTCAAATTGCAACAGAATCATCTTATAAAATAACAAAATCACAACCAGATTGTTTGTTTTTAATTCATAACAAAATAATTGAAAATATGTTACTTCTCAATAAATGTTATTCCTCAGCATATGTAAAATATATATGGTCATCAACAAACATCAAATCTTGCTCAATGTCAATATATTCTTGGTGAATTGAACCTAAATAATTCTTCCATCAGCCTTTCTGATAAACATGACCCCTTTCATGTTATAGCTAAAACAGGCCTGCAATTGTGTTCGATTAAGATTTAATAGGAATATTTATGTAAACCCCATTTAACATTATAGGTGCAATTTCAATACTTTCTGCTCTAAAATATAAGATAAATAACGTACCAACATGTATTAGGGCAATATATAGCAATTTTGTACATTCCATAATAGAATTTAAGTACTGATACATGTACTTATCGCAGAGGCCGTTGTTGTGCTTTGTAGGTTAAATTATAGAATTTGTGGTGGTTAGTTGAAACAATTAAAGGTTCCGGTTATTATAAGAATTTCAGTTTCACAAATACATCGTCCTGTCTGAAAATTTATTGTAATCTACATTGAGAATCGATCTAAATGCTTAGGAAAGTATTTAATTATATAAAATTGATATCAGTCTTTCATTCTAACATAATTTCAAAAATGGATGGAACGATTTCACCTTTATTTCAAGCTACAGGTGTTTGTGAAATGGTAAACATCACAAAATCACGCCGATAATATACTATTTCAATTACATTGTTTAATACCCACACATTTTAAACACAATAACAGATTATAATCATTGAGGAAAGTGGAATTGCGTTTATTGAAACATAAATGATTTTGAATATTAATTACACCCAATGTGACCCTGCTGAACTTTACATAACTGACATGCACATGTACAAGAGCTACATTAGTAGTTCATATACATGTATAATTACGCTATGATGTTAGGCAGTAAAGCTTTTGTCTACGAATGTTTACGCTTTGTGCTTACTGTACTTTGCATTTCTTTTATTATTAGGTCGCAGCAAAAAAAAAAATCAATAAATAAATAAAATTAATAAATAAATAAAAAAAATATCTATAATTAATGCATTTATGTATTTCATACTTATGGGAAATCAAAGTCTTGTAGCCTTGTATGAGCTAATGTCAGATACAGAGGTAAGGTCCATGTTCACAAGGGAGATGACAGCTTACTTGGTCCAAACAGTTGACAGGGGCAGGAGGCCTAGCTACCCAAGTTTTATTTTGTCACCTCACACACACAGACAAAGAACTACCAAAAGAAGGACATTTTAGCAGGTAATGAAGTTTTGAATGAATTCCTGGATTATAATAAAGCCGTGTAAGTCAAAAAAAAAAAAAAAAACAAAAAAAAAACCTTTAATAGTCATAACCCTTTAATCAAAACCTTTTAATCAGTCATAACCATAAAAACAGGCAACTCATTCAAAGTTGGTATGCACTCTTGCACAACATAATATAAAACATTAACAGGCCTGAGGCACAACTGGTATTAGCAAATTTACATGTCAAAATGCATAATTTGTTATCAATTAAGAATGTCATTGGTCGAAATCAAATGCAGGTGAAATCGTTTATAATTATTGAATGATCAAATCAGTAACAAAGTTTCATTAAAAATTTCATTCAATGCGATATAAAGAAATCTGAATTGTCATTTTCATAATAATCCAATTTGCATTTTTCATTCCTATTTAAATTGTCCTTAGTTATAAAGGTATGTATAGTTATTTTATCTTATGTCTGTTAAGTGTAGTGTTACTTAGCACACTGTCTGTGAACTCATAACTTGTGGTTGGCTCAGTAATGAAGGGATCACTACTCAATGCTCTTTTCTTCAACTATTCACATGCTGATTGTTTCTCTGATAGTTAAGGGCTTGGTGATTGAGTGCTCGGTCTGTTCTGTGAAGGGGTACGCGTGCTTTTAAATAATGCATGTTGTCTTTAATTTTATGAGCAAGCAAGTCAATAAAATAAGTTATATCAATACATACACATACTTGTACAAATTATATCAAACTTAGTTATCAAGCCAAGCAAAATAAAATTAGGCAACAGCTCCTTACTTAAATTCTAAATTTCTAGATACTGGTACATGTATATTGGCATACATGTACATGTACATGTATGAGCCAGTATAAAATAAGATATATTTGTTATATTACACGCTTTGGTTTTCTGGTTTTGTTTTTTATTCTGAGTTTCAGCTACACTAATTGTTGGAGTTGAAATAGGATCTTAATGGTAAAAGATCCTTACCAAAAACTTTATGGTATAAGGTTAGATAAAAAGATACAGTTAAAGATAATTATAAAATAGCAACTCAAATTATGATGATCTAAGGCATGCATGTAAAAAAAAGGGGGGTTCTATATATACATGTAGTACAATTCAATTTTTAAATAAAGGTTTTTCAAAAGGAAAGGCCATCACATTGCACAAAATAGCGCAGTTATATCATTTAATCTGACTTCTTAATTCAGAAAATTTAAATCTGATATTGGAGGGAAAACATATTAATTTGGAACTGAAATTGAAGAGAAAAGTAAATTAGTGTTATTAATTTATTTTCATAGATTTTCACTGATATTGGAGAAGAAGCTAAACTTATTTTATACATGTAATTTAGATATTTCAGATCTTATAATATACTGAAGAAGAAACTAGACAAATGTATTTAGATATTTCATATTAAGCAATTATAAATGTTTTACACATGTGATGCCCATGTCGAAATATTTATCTATCTATCATGTCTGAAGTTGTGGTTGCCATAAGTTGCGGTAACCAAATTATTAAATAAGAAACAAAATTTATCCTTTATTTAATTTAGATATTTCTAATCTAAATTTTAAGAGGGAAATTAGATAATGATCTATTTATTTTCATTAAATCAGTTGTGATATTGAAGCAAGAACTAAATTTATGTTTTACTCAATTTCAATTTATCATATTTGTTGCTGAAGGAGAAACTAAAACTAATTAATGTAATAGTTAATTAGATGATTCAAATCAAGTTTCATGTATTTTATAATATATTTCACCTGTGATGCCCACGGTGAAATACTATATCTATCTATCTATCTACCTACCTACTGATATACCTTATCTTACGTTGTGGTTGCCATAATCTGAGGTAGCCAAATTATTGAAGAATAAAATTAAACTCATATTATATTAAATTTAGATATTTCAAATAAAGAGGGTACCTAACTCGAACTGGATAATTTACAGATTTCAAATTTGGTCAAAAGACAGAAGCCAAACTTATGTTATATGGAATTAATCTATGTCACAGTTGAAATAAAGGGGAAGCCTTATTTATACTTGATTTACATATTTCAGATTTTACCATGCTGTAAACTATACTAATGTTTTACTTATTAGATATTTCAGGTTAATTTTGAAGAAGGAACCCAAATTATTGTTTATATTATTTAAGATATTTTAAATCTGAATTTCAAAGTGCAACAATAAGAACCATGAGCTATTTAGATATTTGGGATTTGAATTTGCAGAGGAAATTATACTAACATTTATCAATGATTTATTTCAGGTTTGATTTTGAAGAATGAAACCAAACAACTGTTACATTTATTTCAAAAATTAAGTATTGTTTTTAACTATCTAAGAATTTACTTTATTTCAGGTGTGGTTGCCATAGAAGAAATTAAACTGTTTCATGTTTTTTCAGATATTTAAGAGATGAAGAGGGATTCAAATTAAGTTCTATTCAGTTTCAAATATTTTGAATCTGGTATTAAAGGAAGCTAAATTAATTTTGAGTTTGATATTATATAGTTTGGATACCCTTCAATTCATGCTGGAGAACTCAGATGCATTCTTATTTAATATAAGTCATACTTACATATTTGAATATTATTTAACAATGCTAATTATCATGATTATGTAAAGTCATAAGTGTTAGGTACAAAATTATGATTCATTTCAGCTTAAACGATTTTGATAAGAAAAGGGAGGGTTAGCACACACACACACACACACACACACACATAAGTGTTAGGTACAAATTATGATTCATTTCAGCTGAAACGATTTTGATCAGAAAAGAAGAGGGTTAGACTATTTTGATAAGAAAAAGGAGGGTTAGCACACACACACACATACACATAAGTGTTAGGTACAAATTATGATTCATTTCAGCTGAAACGAGTTTGATCAGAAAAGAAGAGGGTTAGCACACACACACACACAACACACACACCTACATACACGCATACGCCAGTATATTTGGTTAATCCTTGCAATTGCAAATTTATGCACTAATTACAAATTGCCGAGCTATCATTCTCAAACAATTGAGTTGCAATTTGTACACTGTGATAATGACAACCAAATACAATGATAGACCCTAACTGGGTACATATTGTTATAGGGCAATTTTGGATATTAGCAATTACACAATTTGTACTGTTTTTCAAATTTAGCAGCCAGCATCAATTGAAGATGTCACACACGATCACATTTCTACAATGTATGTTATGCTTTTATTAATGTGTAACCAAATATATACAAATCAATATTACAGTCCATTCATGCACATCTATTTAAATGTTTACACTAAAATAAAAAAAAATAAAAAATAAAAAAAATAAAAACATTGGGATTTTCAAGTAATTACACATACAAAAACACATACACTAACACTAAGTTTATGTACAGTTTCTGATATATGCTAAAACTCAATCATTGGTATCTCAGAAACTTAGATTTGGTAAAAACTAAATGAACATAAACAGTAATGATGCGAATTTAGTTGTGATTAGAATATTACTATTGGTTGGTGAACTAAGGCATGAGGGATGAACACATTGAGACATTATTATATCCTTTAATTGTCTGTTAGTTATTTCCATTTATCTAGTGCATGTGAATCTTGAAATGAAGGATCTGTGAATAATTTATTGTTCTAAGTATTGTTTTAAGTATTGTTTTCTACACAAATAAGACACTTTTTACAGCATTAACAATTAATTGGATTTACATAATACATGTAATAAAGCCCTTGTCCAGTTAATTTGACATTCACATGCATGCAGGTTAATCCTTGTGTGATACCTTAAAGTTTTAGAAACGTTTTTCATATGGAGTAAAGGTTATTCGTACAAAGTCTAATAAATTTTAGAGGGGCATTAATGTTGCATATATTTGGCCGGCAGCTCCTGCAGCGAACCCCCATTTAATGGCGGTTGTCTGGGCTTTGCCCATCCAATTTTGGCGATTTTCGCTGCTTAAGTTTCAATTTCTTAGTTATCATAGAAATACTTGACTTCTGTTACTAACAGTCAAGCATTTATAAATTATTTACACCTGTGATTCCCACGGTGAAATAATATCTTAACCATTTAAAATTTGCGGTAACCAATTTATATATTTGAACAATTTAAAGTTTTTGTAAATATACATATCTATACACATATATGCATGTAATTATTTATTTCATAATACAGCTGCGGCCAAATACGCCAATACCTTATTATCTAGTTTTCATTTAATTTATATGGCCTTTATGAGATAATAGAATTTAAGTACTGATACTTAAATTCGTTTATCGCAGAGGCCGTTGTTGTGCTTTGTAGGTTAAATTATAGAATTTGTGGTGGTTAGTTGAAACAATTAAAGGTTCCGATTATTATAAGAATTTCAGTTTCACAAACACATCGTCCTGTCTGAAAATTTATCCCATCCCAACTCCCTCCCTCTATAAAGTTCAGTGACTGCTGGTTGTTCTCATTTTAATTTCAGCTTCCTAGTTCCATATGTACGAATGTTTGATACGACTGGTGATATTGCTGGTGTAAATGATGCTGATGTAGATGTGGTTGATTCTGAGCATAAGTATACATTTGGACATTCATCAACAGAAAACTTTTTTAAATTGTGTTTGATGTTTTTTCTATCTTGTGTTTAAATTTTCCTTGGCGATTTTCGCTGCTTAAGTTTCAATTTCTTAGTTTTCATAGAAATACTTGACTTCTGTTACTAACAGTCAAGCATTTATAAATTATTTACACCTGTGATACCCATTATGTTTTACAGAAGACGGAAAAGGAACAAGATATACGAGACTGAAGACTGATCAATGAACTCAGGCTGATGAACTTACAAGAAATGAACATGATGAAGGAAATACACAGTGAACTTACGGCACCATGTATTTTACAGAGTGGAGTCTTGGAGTGGAGTTTGGAGTCTGGAGTTTGGAGAAGATTCCAATACAGGACAATGACCTGTAAATAGCTTTATTGTGAAGTTTAATGTCTGTGACTGCATAGTTATTTAAACCATATGTGGTTCATAGGTCATAAATCTTACTTTATGAATAAAACTCTTTTGTTTTAAAACTCTAGACATTCCTGCCAATGATGAAAATCATCTATCTAAAGGTGAATGGTGCTGTAGCTGATCTAGGTTTATAACCAATCAGCATATATGACAAATATTTATAGCACAGCTGTGTCAAATTTAAATATTTTTTCACTTTAAACTCCAAACTCCAGACTCCACTCTACAACTCCACTCCAAGACTCCACTCTGTAAAATACATGGTGCCGTGAACTTACATGTATATATATGCTTTTGGACCTGACTTTTTCATGTTGTGTGATTCTTTTTAGCTATTATGGAATTACAAATTTTACAACAGTTGTGTCTAATTTATTTTATTGTATCGAATTTAAAAAAAAAATGGATTATTTAGGCAATCAATCTAAAAAAAATCATACCACGCCTATTTTGATTATTAGTTAACGATTCGCAATAGAGTTTCTAGTCAAAAGGTTAATAGAACAAAAGTTAAAAAAAGAACTACACATCAAAAGTAATAGCATAAAATATAAATATTGGCGTATTGAGGGCAAACGATGGGTATATATACAACCTGCCTTAAAGGGGCAGGTAACTGGCCTCTGTTGGCCTTTTTATGGTGTGCTGATGGCAATGATGGTATATTGATGGCAAACTTGGGGCAGATGAGGCAAGCCACATCTGGGCCATCAACGGGCCAACAGTTTGGCCCATTGAGGGGGCGGTGAGCAAAAACACAATGGCCCAGTGCTGGTTGCCATCAATGGGCCAATGATGGTGCCACCAGTAAAACATGTGGTGGGCCAACACCTGAATGTTATCTGGGAATTAAGCTTAGCTCTGTTGCAGGTATATTTGCTCTCGGAACCAGCATGGGTTATCAATTAATCTGTCGTTCAACATTATTGTGTCAGAAACTTAACTTCTTCCGATGAAACAATTCACTTGGAAATAATAATAACAATAATAAATTATAGGTCCCCCACCTGTTGAGTGGGAAAAATCTAAGATGGCTCGTTAAACAGGAAGTAGATGAGGGACAGATTTGAAAATATAATAACGATTTTGGACCCCTACCTGAAGCTGCATACCAAATATCAAAAGCCGTTTATTAATAGTTGCTGAGAAAACTGTTACGAAAAAAGTGTGACGGACGAACGGCTGACTGATGGGTATTTATAGTCGCGACTAGGGGAAAGCCCCTCTGCGTCGACTTATACCAATCGGTATAGACTCGCTATGTGCCATGGGTCGTCCAGCCCATGACACACCACCGCCAGTGTTAGCTGCTCCAGAGTATCCTTTGTTGTCGCTGGAGCAGGGCCCGTCTTCTACCACGGGGAGGTACTGGTCGGAATTCTGGAAGACACGGACGAACGGACAGACACCGGCATTTATATAACCCCTCTCTGCGTTTAGGCGGGGGACAATAAACGTCACGATAATGTGGAAAATCATTCTATGTACATGTATAAATAAATGAGATCGTTCAGTAGCACATGAACGCTATTTCTTAAGAATGCCATGCATTTTGATAAAGTCAATATTTTTATACACCAAAATTGACGCTAGTTCTATTGGTTTACAATGCATAAAACGTGTAAAAATAGCATTGTTTAATTCATACTTACATGACAAACTGAGAATGTCTAAATAGAAGTTCAGTATTAACCGGAAAACATCCATTTTGTAAATTAACACTTTTTCGTGTGTATTTAAAGTTGAACAATGCCATGGCAACAGTTTGAATTTAATGCATGTTTAACATGTATAACGAATGATGATAACCCCGGTCAGTGGGATATCGATTTCTCTTAGCTTGTGTAGCATCACTGCATGAAAAAAGGAAAAATAATACAGTTGTCTAATCATGTGCGTGTTTCCCAGGAATTTTAATTTTAAAATTGGGGAGGGGGGTGGGGCTTGGGTTTTTGTAAAAAAGATTTTATGAATCACCTTACAAAGATGTTACAAATACGTTTTAACTTCGGGAGCGTCACAGGTAAAACCAGTCTCATATTAAAAGAAAAGGTATACATCCATGCTTGCCTTCTTGAGGCTATGAGTTTCTGCATGCAAGTGTATTCCAGGTCATTAAATAACCTGCCCAGATAGCAGCAAATAATCGGGCCGATATCGGCACACTCGGCATTTTATCGGCATCGGCCAAGTTGTGTTGGGCCAATATCAGGCCAATTGCATTCGACCTACTGTTGGCTTCAAGGAATCGGGCCAACAATGGCCCAAAGTAGTGAGCCTAACCTATCGTTTTCGGAACTCGGGCCGATATTTGGTAGCCAATACCTTATATTGCTAAAACCCTGATCCTCGTATATTTTTTAAATAAATTAACGCGCAAACGAAAAACTGTTACAATTTCATATTTCAAAAAGTTTACATTTTAAAATAAATATATTATTTATTTCAAAGCAAACCATGCATACATGGAAACAGTACTAAAAAGCAATTAATAAATATTTGAATTTACCGTTAAAGCTCATTGAAGACATCAGCAACCTAAATAACATGTCCATCATGTTCCTCGCTCTGGAGACAAAGTAAAATATATGTGAAAATCAGTGTTGAATTTGGTTTCAGTGCAATTTTATTTAATGACCTTAAATTCGAAGTAGATGTACTGGAAAAAGGTTTTAATAGACCAATTTGAAATCTAAACAGGTTTTTAATTATCAGAGAAAATTTGAGATTAAATTTATAAAATGTCATTTCCAACATTGAACATGTTAATAAGCTGTAACATGTACATCTGATAATATTCTAAAATTACAGCCATTATTTTTTTATTATTATTAAGGGATTGCCATCAATAAGGCACCATTTAGTCCCTGGTTTTAGAGGAAAAATGAAACAATAGTTGTTGAATGGAATAATGGCATTTTGATGGAGTTAAGGCAAAGTGTAGGGAATATTTACAGAATGTTTTTCTTGGACCCATACATTTTGATAATCGAGAATCTATATTTTATTTTCCTTGGAAATTATTCTGGAAGTGTAACTTCATATTCTGCCGCCAAACAGGAAGTAGGTAAGCGACAGACCTAAAAACGAACCCCACCATATGAGACCCCTACCTGAAGCTGCATACCAAATATCAAAAGCATACGCTTAATAGTAGTTGAGAAATCTATTAGAAAATATTGTCCATTGTTGACCCTAAACATATTCTAAGTCGGCTTGTGTAACAGGAAGTAGGTAAGCGACAGACTTGAAAACGCATCCCACCATGCATATGAGACCCCTATTTGAAGCCACATACCAAAAATCAAAAGCCTAGGATTAATAGTAGCTGAGAAATCTGCTATGAAATGTTTTCCATTTTCGAAAATTCTATGTCGGCTTTTTAAACAGGAAGTAGGTAAACGACAAACCTAAAAACGCATCCCACTATATGTGAACTCTACCTGAAGCTGCATATCAAATATTAAAAGCCTACGCTTTATAGTACACGAGAAATCTGATACGAAATATTTTCCATTTTTGACCCTTATAATACTCTAAGTCGGCTTGTTTCACAGCAGGGAGGTAAGCGACAGCCCTGAATGTGCATCCCGTCATATGAGACCCCTCTTAAAAGCTGCATTCAAAATATCAAAAGCCTAGGATTAATAGTAGCTGAGAAATCTGCTATGAATAATTTTCAATTTTTGACCATAAAAATATTCTAAGTCGGTTCGTTTAACAGGAAGAAGGAAAGCGGCAGACCCCTGAAAACGCATCCCACCATATGAGACCCCTACCTGAAGCTGCATACCAAATATCAAAAGCCTAGGATTAATAGTAGCTGAGAAATTTGTTACGTAAAAAAGTGTGACTGACAAATGCACGCACGCACGAATGGACGCCAGGCAATTTTATGTCCCCGCTCCGCGTTGAGGTGGAGGACAATAAAACAATACAATAAAGGGAAAATGATGGAAAAATGGGTCAGACAAAAATTGCCAGATTTCGTCAAACAGGAAGTAGATGACCAACAGACCCGAAATCAAATTCAATGTTGTTGGACCCCACCCTAAAGCTGTATACAAAGTATCAACTGACTGTGATTAGTACATGTAGTTTCTGAGAAAACTGTTGCGATTTTTTTTTACTTTTACTTTGACAATTAATGTCAAAGGTAACAGACAGTAGATGAGCGACATACCTGAAATTAAATCCCACGTTGATGCAGTATACCAAATATCAAGTGGCTGTGATAAGTAGTTGCTGAGAAAACTGTTACGAAATTTTCTTCTTTTGACCATAAATGTAAAAAAAAATAACAAAGTGGGTGAACAGGAAGTAGATGAACGACAGACCTCAAGTTGAATCCAACGTTATGGGACTTACCCTGATGCTGTATACATGTACCACATAACAAGTGGCTGTGATAAGTAGTTGCGGAGAAAACTGTTATAAAAAGTGTCATCCCCGCCCGCATTTTTTTAGTTAATCCAACATTAGTAACATGACAAATGCCCAGTTAAACACAAATCTTGCAGAGATATGAATTTAGGAACTCATGTATTTCTAATTTGACACTGAAAATTAAAATCCCATACCCCCAGAAACACAGTGTTCGAGATTGTGTCGACCATAGGAATATTTGAATACTTCCTTTTGGTTCTTTTTTATTTGACGAATCAGCAAGATGTCCTTCCAGATCATTACAAGACTGTCCAAGACAAGACAATAAACAGGGAGGTCCACCATTTTTCTCCGGTGTTCGGCAGGAAAACCGTATATAGGCCACAGTTACAAAGTAAAACATCATTCTAAATACACACTTAGATAGTATCAGTGAGGCTCCATTCTTCTGTGAAATTTGCAGATATTGCTGCTTGAAAGAGACCCAATTAATCACTCATCCGTCACATGATACTCAACGTAAAACTCTTAAACAACTTAAGGAAGATCAACTAACGCTAGAAACAGGTATTCTAGAAAGCTAATTTCAGGGGCGAATTTTCTAATTAGTAGACAGGGACAACACAAAATGTGATAGCGGTTTCACGTAACCAGACATCAACCGTCATATTATTTTCCATGTGAGTGAGTGAGTGAGTGAGTGAGTTGGTGTTTTACGCCCATGCAAAGCTATATAGGTTATTTACAGGCGATGAACATGAAAAAGATGATACAATGAACATGAAACGATATTATTTTCCAAGTAAAAGCAACAGCAACAATTAAATCATATCCACTGATTCAACTCCAGCAATAATAATACAAGAACTAGCGGTCTTGCCTATCCTGCCAAAATCTTGACTAACCACGAAAACACTGAGACATCGACTTTTTAATCTTAATAATATATCAAAATGGCACGAAGTTTCAGTAGCCGCAGAATCATCACAATCAAGATCAAAGTTAAGCTCATTATCCATGTTATCATCTTATGCAGATTAATCAGATTCAACATCTGACCTTCTTAAGAAAGTATTAACTCACATTTCTGAATTTCGTACCGATGTAAATAAATGCCTGACTGACTAAAACAATGCTATTATTGGTGGAGTTTTAATTCCACGAGGTTAGCCCGCTCCGGCACCAACACTTTTGTGTCAAGAACACATCAAAGCTTTAAATTATTCGTTTTAACCCTCTTGCTGCCATATTAAAATTTTGAATGACGTCGCCAACGCCACAATGTTGTGACGTTACAATAGCGATACGCCAGAATCTTTGATGAAATATGACGTCTTTTTTATTTTTGACGTTGCTACGGTTACAATACATTGAAAACAACTTTTATATTCGATTCCATATTGTTTGTTAGATATTTTTCTGTCATAAAAAGCCGCTCTTATATATTTTGAACGCGTGTGTTTAATTATCAGGAATGATTTAGTTGCATGTAATATTTTGGTCCGATGGACACATATGTCCGTGTGGCAGCGAACCGGTAGTGGACACATATGTCCCTTTGGCAGCGAGCCGGAAGTGGACACATATGTCCTTGGGATTCTGACGTTGGGTCAGTGCTCAGCCCACAGAGCAACCAAGTGTGTACCTTCGTCCACGGGGGTTGTCAGGTCTATAATACAGAAACCCTGTGAGTGAGTTGGTGTTTTACGCCCTTGCAACGCTATATAGGTTATTTACAGGCGATGAACATGATCAGAATGATACAATGAACATAAAATGATGATGATAAATGAAATATGGGGGTGGGATGGGAACCAAAGGACCGGTAAGTTTTGAAGAACCACAGGAAAAGGGGAGAGGTGGGTAGGGGTTGAAAATTTAGTCTATGTGGTGCACTACTTGGCGGTCCACTAAGGGGTCTTTTACGTGCATGAAGCGTGGCACTCTCCACACACGTTGGCCCACTATGGTCGGCGATTAGGGTTTCCGTATTATAGACCTGACAACCCCCGCGGACGAGGGCCACCCTATTCAGCCCCCCCTATGGTACACAATTGGTCGCTCTGTGGGCTGAGCCCTGACCCAACGTCAGAATCCCAAGACCCTTAGTCGCCTCTTACGACAAGCTAGGCTCTGCTGCGGGCCTATTCGCCACCCGGGCCCGCACGGGACATACATCCTGACCGCTGACCAAAGTGGTGATAAAATGAACATGAAACGATGATGATAAATGAAACATGGGATGTTTTGGGCACTAAGGAATGGTAAATTTTGAAGAACCACAGGGAAAGGGGAGAGATTGGCAGGCGCCTGTAAATAATCTCTATAGCGCTGCACGGGTCATAAGCGTTTTTTCAGGGGTCGCGTAACTTTGAAGTCATATGCAACTATCAAAACCTGGTTGAAATAATAAGTGTTATATATGACAATAAAGCTGATTTCCTTTAGTTTACAAAAATATAAATTTTATTTTGTAAATATATAATAATCAATGATTTATTTTATAAAAACTAAAGTATGTAGACCCACTGTGTGGGAGCGAAACCGGAACTTGGTACTAGTTGAAGCGAGACATGTCAAATGACAAACGCCACTGAAGGTAAGAAATTCTATTTTTTGCTTATTTAACAAACTTTTTCGAGTTGAAGTTAAAATCGATTGACGCATACGTTAATTGACAAGTTGTGTGTCTTTTAACAGAGTCGTACGAAAGGGTTTTATATGAAAACGAGTTAAAAAATGTTGACCTGGTACCGGTGAAAAGTGAGATCACGACATTAAACAACATAATATTCAACGATTTAACGCATATCTGGTAGAACCAATTGATAAATTTTGAATAAAATGTTTTACTAAAAATAAAAATATAAGAAAAGACGACCCTGGGGCTGAAATGACGCTTAAATCGTGGAAACAAAATCGAATCAGTGTACGGCAGCTTGTTATACAAATGTACGGGAACTTGCAAATTCATAATTTGTTTTAGTGTACGGCAGCTTGTGGAGATTTCTAAAATGTTGCAATTTTGTAGTTCCATATCGCATTGTACCGCAATACACAAGTTATATAAAGGTCTATGAACTCTTATTCAGAGGATTTTGTCTGTAAATAACATGATCGTGGACATTTTAAACTGATTTTTGTCTCGCCTGCGACGAATAGTCGCGGAAGGCGAGACATAGGTATTACTTTCCGGCGACGGCGGCGGCGACGGCGGCGGCGTAAACTTTTTTGTAAGACTTTTGTGGACGATGAATTGCTTGAAAAGTATAATAGCTAGGCATCTGATATTTGGTATACAAATAGTTCAGGTTATGGTCTACGCAATTGCCACCATGCCGTTTGACCCTGACCCCATTTTCACGCTCCAGTGACTCTGTGAACTTAGGTCTTTTTTCAGGCCGTAAACTTTTTTGTAAGACTTTTGTGGACGATCAATTGCTTGAAAAGTATAATAGCTAGGCATCTGATATTTGGTATACAGACAGTTCAGGTTATGGTCTACGCAACTGTCACCATGCCATGTGACCCTGACCTCATTTTCACACTCCAGTGACTCTGTGAACTTAGGTCTTTTTTCAGGCTGTAAACTTTTTTGTAAGACTTTTGTGGACGATGAATTGCTTGAAAAGTATAATAGCTAGGCATCTGATATTTAGTATACAGACAGTTCAGGTTATGGTTTACGCAACTGTCACCATGCCGTGTGACCCTGACCTCATTTTCACGCTCCAGTGACTCTGTGAACTTAGGTCTTTTTTCAGGCTGTAAACTTTTTTGTAAGACTTTTGTGGACGATGAATTGCTTGAAAAGTATAATAGCTAGGCATCTGATATTTAGTATACAGACATTTCAGGTTATGGTCTATGCAACTGTCACCATGCCGTGTGACCCTGACCCCATTTTCACGCTCCAGTGAATCTGTGAACTTAGGTCTTTTTCAGGCCGAAAAACTTTTTTGTAAGACTTTTATGGACAATGAATTGCTGGAAAGTTATAATAGCTAGGCATCTGATATTGGGTAAACAGACAGTTGCGGTTATGGACAATGCAACTGTCACCATGCCATGTGACCATGACCCAATTTTTAGGCTCCAGTGACTCTGTGAACTTAGGTCTTTTTTCAGACAGAAAACTTTTTGTAATACTTGTGTGGACAATGGATTTCTTGAATAGTATAATAACTAGGCATCTGTTATTAGGTATACTGACACTTTTTATGTTTATATCAAGAAATGAAAGCTTAGGTAGTTGATTTTAGCGATGGTGCCGGCAGGCGAGACATACTTTTAGGGCCACACTTGTGTACTGTATATATTGAAACTGATTTTGTACTGTATTGAAAAATGCATTCAACAACAAAACAAATTAACATTTAAGAACGTTTAAGAGCATTCTGCATAAAAAATCCTAATTGATATCCTATTTTTTTATTATTTGCAGGCCTTGCCATGAGTACAGTTTACATGTGCATATACTGTAAAGATACTTGCAAACAAACCTTCTCGGAAATAGTGACACGTTTAATTGAATCACACCCTGAAGAAACACTTAAATTTTCCCGAAAGGAGGAAAGCAACATCAAAGTGAATAACTTTAAAATAATTCCTGAAATATGCCGGCAACAAGGGAGAACAATTTCAATAAATGAAACTTCAAACACAATTCACATTTCTAGATGTAATAATGTTGTTAAAGATAGTCCTTGTGGCAAAATTACAAAATCAAACCATAATGGTATAGTGGCAAATGTTGAAACAGCAAATGAAACTGGTGCAGCTGATTTATATCTCGACGATAATGACAATGAACACTCGGAAATAATATCACTGCTTCCCTCCGTTGTAGAACAACTGAAAAAAGTAGGTAAATTTAACGAGTACGTACTCTTTCATAAACTGGTTAAAGATGGTGTGTTTCCTTTAGACAATATAGCATTTTTGCTATTTTTAGATGTTGTAAGGTGGTATGGAACTGGTGACGGAATTTATAACATGCGATACTCGAATGAAATCAAGCTATTTTGGAAAACCGGTTTACGTTTGTTTCACGGACGATTTTTAAGGTATATGGGCGGTCCAAAATGTAATGGTGGAAATGCTGAGTCTGGTTCCCATTCATCAAAAGTTAACTTTGTCGTTCCTGATAGAAAAATGCTAGAGGATGAAAAAACTTTTGTGGACGGAAAATCGCCTGGTATTATGAATGCCATGATTGCCTCTTTGGCAGCATGTGATCCCAATCATTCAAAAACGTATAAACTTTGTGTAGATGGCAAAAAGATTAATCCAAGTTCAAAAGGAGAAATTGATCTTTGGGGTTATGAGGATTCTCCGACATTTAAAGAAAGACAATCTAGAGTAACTAGTGAATTAGACCATGTGCGAGAACTAAAAGAACTGTTGCAAAAATTATTGTCCTTTAATCATTGCGAAGTGATGTCTTGCAGCGAACATGACAAGGAGCTTATTTTAGCTGGATGTAGAAAGACTGTAACAATACTAAGCGAACGAACAAGTGATCTTAGGAAACTGAAGGTGAAAAAAGTTCTGTTTTTGAAAAAACTTCAAGACAAATGTGAAACTGATTGGAAAAATAGCCAATTCTCAATGGTTATCAGTAGCATCAAAACAACAATTTATCAAATAGAAAATACTATTGAGGTCATAATGAATTGCAATGATGCTTTGTGTATGTTTGCTGCGTATTTCAACAATACCGGATCACATTTTCATACAGAGAAATTAATCTCATTAAACAAGCAGGGCAATATGGTTTGCCTTACCGGCAATAGTTTGAATACCCCTTCTTTGATAAAACAAAGATCTGATGGTTGGTTTAACGAACGTAAAAAATCCAACGTCACAGGGAGTAGCATAAATACTGCAATAGGTCTGGATGGGTTAAAAAAACAACGTGAGCACCTTCTTATTAAAGCTGGAGATATACCAGAAAAAGAAACCCCAAGCGAATTACAGAAAAAATTTGATCATGGAAGCAAAAATGAAGTAAACGCCGTAGCAACATTGGTTTCAAAGTACCTACCTGCCTTTGCTCCAAATTTAGCCTTTTACGAAGAAGGATGTTATGTAGAAAAAGAAGGGGACAAAACAGTTTTGGTTGTTAGTCCTGACGGAAGCTTAAGGCGGAAAAGTGATGAAAAACCTATATATGGTATAGAAATAAAATGCCCTTTTCGCGATAAAACTTTTACAACCCCTGTGCACTACAATATCCCACACTACTACGTGTGTCAAGTATTAAGTGAAATGAATTCATTAGGTGTTGACAAACTTCTTTATTTGTCATATTCAGACCAATCAATGACGGTTATGGAGGTCTCATTTGATGCCAGTTTATGGGGGAAAATTTACAACATTATTAAAACTGTTGATTACAAATGTATACCCAAAGTGACAAATCCGAATATCCAAGATATAAGAGATTCAATAAAAAGATTTTGTCAATCAAATGTCCGTTTCATTGCTGAATTGTCATCTTGCACGGCCGAACCTTGTCAACATTTTTCGTTGAATGATTCGGACATGCGAATTTATCATGAAGGATGCATTGACTTAGCACAATCCAATCTCTACCTAGATGAAATTATAAGAGTTTTTATGAAATGTGAAGATGTCATCAATGAATGTCATAAGATTTGCACAACAAGAGCGACAGAAGTTTTGGTTTTTATGCTCGCCGACCTTGACAGGACATACAAGGCAGAAATGCCTCATGCATGTCCTGTAGCTTTTGCCTTTAAGGGATACAGTATGAGAGCAGACCAAATGAGGAAAATGCTACAAGATGTGCTTGAAACTCTCTTTCGTTATGGAATATATTGTCCTGTCATTTCATACGATGGACAGTGGGCAAGGCTAGCTTTCCACGATGAACATGAAGAGCCATTATAGTCTAGTCAATCTAGCCTGAAAAATAGCCTAACCTCAAACTTATTGCAACAAAAGGTTTGTGAGTAGAATCCGTTTCTTTTATGTGACCTGA
This sequence comes from Arcuatula senhousia, assembly GCA_963971305.1. Classification (NCBI taxonomy): domain Eukaryota; kingdom Metazoa; phylum Mollusca; class Bivalvia; order Mytilida; family Mytilidae; genus Arcuatula; species Arcuatula senhousia. The sequence goes on along the minus strand of OZ020309.1, from coordinate 10,965,238 downwards.
TGAAAATATCAAAAATCGACAAAAATCAATCGGCGGGTTTTCTGTCATTTTGGTGTGAAAGATCAGTATTTTGTCGAAAAATCGCTGAAAACTGGAAATGCGATATAAATCATTATTCGGACCAAACATATACAGTTTGAGACAAAAATCGATGAGATGGTCAAGTAAATGACCAGTATATTGTGTTAACTTTAATTCTTAATTGACGAAGCTTGAAATTTTGGGTAAAAATGCATTTTTTAAAGAAAAATCGCTAAAATCGAGAATTGCGTCATTTGTCATTATCAAAACCAAACTGGTAGATTTTAAAACTATAATCATAAGAAGGTCAGGTAAATAAAGGTATTTAGTGTAATTATTTTTTTTTATCTATTCGTGAAGTAAAATTTTTGGGGTAAAATGTCATATTTAAAAGAAAAATCGCTGAAATCTGGAAATACGTCATGAGACATTATTTAGACCAACTTTGTATTGAGTTTGAAACGAAAAGTTCAAGTAAGTGACAGGTACATTTCAGGGGTGAGGAGGGGGGCTTGAGGAGTTGGAATGGCTTTGCGCGCATGGACCAAGGACCCAGACGTGGATCCAAGAAAAGGCGTACCAAGCGTACTTCCCAAATAAAATTGCCGCAAATTACGTTTTTTTTTTGCACAAAATTCACGTAAAAGCCTCGTTTCGCTCTGCGGGAAACTATCAGTTTACGCCACCGTTTGCTTCCACTTTGCTTTAAGCTAGTTATGCCATTGTGTACATGCATATAGTATAAATTTCATTTTTTATTCGTGAAAATAAAACATTTGGGTAAAAATGCTATTTTTAAAAAAAAATTGCTGAAAACTGGAAAATGTCAACATCGCATTTATGTTCCAAAAACTTTGCATTTCTTTTTGTTTCAGAAAACTTTACTTCAGAAAGATAAAGTTTTGATATTCTATAAGACATTTAAAATGAAGATAATATTTTTACAATATTCACGTAGCTATTTCTGGTTACATATAAAATTGTTATTATGTTATCTCCTGTGGTCAAAAGAAGTCTAAAGGTGCATTTAATAACATTCAAAGACAAGCGAATAAAGATTACTTTACTGGAACTAATGATGAGTTTATGGTGCATCTGAGTGTGATATCCGACTTTTTTGGAAACTCATTAAGCGTCAAAAACCTTGATCGAACAAAATACTGCCCGAAATCCAAATTCCGTTGCCGAAAGGGTTACCAAGTATTTTGAAAACTTATACACAACCGCTAATGCCAAAGTATTTGACGAGAAAACTTTTACTTAAATAGAAGATCATCATACAATTTTGAACAATCAGTGGATGAACTCTTTGGATGACCATACTACTATTACAGAAGTGTATCAAATCGGAAAAGCCCTTAATAGGCATAAAGCTAATGGTACCGACAAAGTTCAGAACGACCACATTATTCATGGTGGTCCGTAGGTCATATCTATACATGTAGTGCTCAAGGTTCATCTCATACTTCGGAAAAAATGACAGATATTTTACGTCTTTTTTTTCAGTTTATGTGGAGCTAAAACTACACATTCAATTTCTTAATAAGGCATAGCAGCGTCTAAATAAATAATTTTTGCATAAAGTATTTTGTACGTTTACACTTGGTTCGTTTGCCGGGGCATTTTCTTTGCGTTTTTCAGTTCATCCAAATATAGCCAAATATCAACAACGCCCTGTCATTTGGCCTCCAAGTGCAAGGTTATTTCATTATTGGTGTTATTGAATCTACTCACAATCAGTTTTATGGAAGGTTATTTAGGGGTAATTCATGCTTTATTTTTGGCACAATTTGAACGGAAGAAAAATGAATAGAGAAAACAACAATAGTAAGCTGGAAGGAAAAATGATTGGCGATTTGTATATCTAGACGCTGCTACACTTTATTTTATGTTTCTATGTGTCGTTTAAGTCGTACATAGACTAGAAAAATAGGTCAAATATCTACCATTTAATTCGAAGTGTAACCATGAACCTTAATAAAACTTTTTAATAATATCATTTTGCATGCAAAGGTTCCAGTCATATGGAAAAAAGACTGATTATGCCAATATATAATGTATATGTTGTTAGTCGAACAGCTTTCAACACTGGGTTGCGAAAAGCTCTGATGAACAAACTCTAGAAGCTGAATGTAAAAGGTAATTAAAATGCATGGCGATTAATCAACCTTACGCTTCATACTCAAAGCTCAGTCTAGATCTATGCATTTTGATTTCACTGAAGGTATAAGACAAGGAGGTATATTGTCTTGTTTACTTTATCTTGTGTTTATTGATGATTTATCATTATAATTAAGTCTTTGTAATCAGCAAACGGGAATTAGGAATATCAACGGTTGTACATCTTGTCTAGCTTGCGACATTGCATGCATGTCGACATTTCCGTTAACACTGTTTACAAGAAAAGTGTGTTTGACCTTTGTGAATAAATGGAGAATCCAATTTAGTAGAACCAGGTCTCAATTAATGTGCTTTCCGCAAAAAAAAAAAAAAAAAAAAAACAGAAACAAATTGACTTTTTTTGTGGCATCTCAATAATAAAATTATTCCTGCAACCGAAAACCTAGTACGCCTTGTCATTGAAATTAGTTGTGACCTTTGATTAAGCGATTAAAATAAAGCACTGCATGTAGAAAAGAAAGAAACTCGTTTTATTCTATCTATGAAGTTCACAATGACAATATCAGTCCTATGGCTGTTAATCAGCTGTAAAGATCTGCATTGTTACCAACAGTTTTTTTATGGATGTGTATCATTCGATAGCATAAATTTCAACATCTCGTACAAAAATGCACAGACTTACTATAACAACCAGATCAGACATGTGCGAAAGTATGTTTGGTCTCCTTCCAATTTCGTTCGAAAGAGAAAAACGGAAAATATGCTTCTTATGCAGACTTTGTAATTTTGACTTTAAATGTTTACCAATTTTCTTTTTCCAACTGTTTTTATGTATAAGACCGTACAAACAACTTTAACATGTGCGAAAGTATGTTTGGTCTCCTTCCAATTTCGTGCGAAAGAGAAAAACGGAAAATATGCTTCTTCTGCAGACTTTGTAATTTTGACTTTAAATGTTTACCAATTTTCTTTTTCCAACTGTTTTTATGTATAAGACCGTACAAACAACTTTAACAACGGAACTGCCTGACGTTATTCAAATTTCTCTTACACTACTTGTTCTGTTATGTTGCCTTAAGACAATTCAATTCACTGTGAAATTTCAATGGAAAACATTGTTAAATTTGCAATAAATAGGAAACAATATGAACTGTGGCCTCGCGGGGTTACCCATGATAGAGACTTTTCACGCTTTTGTACTATCCATCAACAGATAACAACAGCAGATATCTGAATCTTTCCTTCGCCCACACCAGAATTACACACAATCTTCTCCGTCGTGACGCTCATACCGATGACTCCCTATGACGACATATACACGTGTTCTCTTTGTAACATTTGATTAATAGATGTAGTGATGAAAACGTCTTGTGAATGCCATAGAACTCTTGAATGGCGAAATGTCCTTTTTTAATCTAATAATTGAGAAATTTGATCTTAACTTATAAATCGAGCTGAGTCATCTTCCAAATGAGGAACTTTTTGTGTAATACTTGGAAAAAACCTTCTTTGTGAGGATATCAAACGAGTCCGGACTACGCATATTTTGAAAGTGGCGGCAATTTACAATTATTTGAATAGAAAGGTGAGCTAAGCTGGCAGTATACATGTAGGGCTAGGTGCATAAACATTATGCATCCTATTCGAAATGTATGTGATTCATTATATAAAAAAAAAATGAATTTTTTCTATATATACACGTTTTTGACTAAATTGGGCTTTATGTTCTAAAACAGAATCTTAAAAATAATTGTCAGTATTTCTTTTCTACAAATATTAGGAATAAATACACTGCCATATACCTAAAATTAATATACAGGTCTATATGACACTGCTTACTCAATGAGTGATTACTGTATGTGCAAGAAGCAGAGGTGCCAATGGGATATCCGAATATCAAAAGTTCGAAAGGGCTTTAAATGTTTATTATTAAATGGCACGAAGTGCGTTCCGTAGTTTTTTTCTTAAAATATCCTCATTTTTCATAATCGATAAATTTTGTTTAAAATGCGTTGTTTTTTTAGCAGTTTATTTAGTTGTATTGTCCAATACATAAAAGTATATATATTTAGTGCCTACAATTCAACATTATTTACTGGCGAACCGGAACGTCATTTACATTTTGTAAGCGGCCGTATGGTATTTTGCTTTATCATTGGGTTAACAGTAAACTAGCTAGGGGTAAAGTTAAAACTGCGTATTTACGGTCGATATATTTCTCATTTTATAATTAAAAAAATAATAATCCATATTGAGACCTTTATTTTATGAAACATCTGCCAAATACAAGAAAACTGAATTGGAATTCGTCTGCTAGATAAAGATTACGTCCCTTTTATGAACTCTCCAATACTCTACGGCACCGCAAACATGTTGTAAATTAATAGCAAAAACCAGCATATTTTAAAACGTTTTTTAGAAAAAAATCCGCCGATCGATTTTTGTCGATTTTTAATATTTCATTTAACTATATTCATTAATTCAAATTCACCCAAAATCGCTTCTGTTGCAATTAGTTTGACCTTAAAGATTATTTTGACTAGACTATTAACCATATTAGAGCTACAAAAGAAACATTTATGTGAAATACAGGCCCGAAAGGCGAAATCCCTTCATGACGAAATTTTTGCGACAGGACTAGTTAAAGTTACGAGCTATTTAGAAGTTATAGAAAATTTGTGTTTTCAACGAAGTGAATCAGGTATAATAGTAGGTTTAAAAGACGATCAAAAACTTTATCGAATGTCCTCCAATTTAGTATCATATTTGCAAATTTGCAAGAAAGAAAAGAAAAAGACAAAGACGATCGACAACGATGAAAATGAAACCATTAATGTTAACCAAGCTATGTCGAATCTACCAACTGCAGTAATAGCTGGAATCGATAACTCGGCTGTTGAATCTCTGTCGTCTTTGGAAAATTCTACAAGTAGTTCAAGGCGGGTAGATATTTCTAATGACCTCGCCTTAGACCGACTGTACGAACAAGAAAATGAGAATTTAAGCGATGAAACTATAGGTATTAGTAATGAAACCAGTAATATTCTTCAAGTAGAGACTTTTGTGGAACAAGCAGAACCTAATCTTGAAAATTTCGAGTTAGAAAGTAATGTTGTTGACGATATGCAAATGGAAGAACAATTACCGACAACTGAAAATGTCGATTCTGAAAACATAATAAATAGAGATAGTCTTCTTAAAATCTTCCAAAATGTACAAAAACGCCAAGAATGGTCAAAGAAATATCCACAAACGTTTGAAGAATTTCAGAGACTAATGTGCAACAAAGACCTCATGTCTAAGCTAACTAAGAAAGTAATTTTAGTATGTTATGACGTATTCAGAGAAGAACATGCCAATTCATCTCTTCATGTCTGCAAATCCTGGGCTAAACCTAAAATTGTGGATGTCATGGTTGAGGCAACGACAAGTTCGCGAATATCTCCCACATTAAAAGCTAAAAAGAAAAAACAGCCTGAGTCTCTGGTCAATCTCTGTCGCAAAGCTGTGAGGTCACTTCCTAAAAAATTTCTAAATGCTGTGGTAGCTGAAAATACATTTCAAGATAAAATTAAGAATTGGAGGATGCAGAGTTGTTTTCATAATCCTACCTTTGTAGATGACATTGGTGATGTAATATGGTTTTCGAGGCCTGAGTACAATCCTTCGACATTATCCTACTTATTTTCCTTCTTAGATCCTCATCATCTACTAACGAATTGTAGAATCAAAGTGTGCAAAGATGGATTCCCAGAGAGAGGAATTAAAAAGGAAGCATGGCTAGACGTCGCAAAAAACAACAGTACGAACCTTAAAATTTCACATGTTGAAGATCTCGTAGACAAGCAGAGTGACTCGATTGCAATGGAAACATTCTCATTAGATGTCGAAACGGAAATGGAACGATTAAGGCACAAAAAGGAGGCCACATTTTGTCGTATCATGCGTGAATTTCATGAATCGGAGGACTCTCCAGGTATACCGGCCATAGAAAGATGTCGTAGACGATTAGTACTTCGCAACTGGATATTAGAGGATGTATCTTTAATAAACTTTCCGCCTTATGGGTCTCACATTAGAGGAGTTCCTAATAGTGCAGCGGTTTGACCAGGAAAAAAATTACTTTAATGGTCCGACAGAACACACACCTATATTGTATATCATTTTAAAGAGGAATGTCTCTAGTTTCAGATAAAACAGGTCGTCACATGTTTCTATTGGTCAAATTTGAAATATTTTAGGTCAAAGGTCACATAGTTGGAAAGTTCAAAATTCTAGTTGTTGGCTTTGAAATTACAGCTATAATATTTGTAAAAAGTTCTATGGAAGATATTGAGTTAGAATTAGTCTTAAAAGTTTACAATTGAATTGAACCTATAAAATATCTACGTGATTTTCAAAAAGTGACGTTAAATGACGTTTTTTGCTGGCTCTAAGAAAATGCATTAAAACAGATACATTTATTTTGGTTTTACCGTTTTAATTTTAATTTTTTGCCACCAAAATGCATATAAATTAAAATTCAGACTTTAAACCATCCTATAAAACAGGTTATGCATCGCTAAAACAAATGACAGTAACGTAAGGGGCGTCTGAAAAATGTAGCTGCACACAAAAAAGTCATGTTTAATGACCATTGAAATGCTAATTGACAATTGAATAACATATATTACAAACAAAATTATAACAACGTTACCAAAAGGTTAATGTGATATATTTATCTTAATAAATTGGCGAGAAGCAAAATCTTAGAAGTATCAAATCTCGAAGTGATAAAAAGATAATCAAACAATCAGTAGACATCGAAGCTAAAAGCCCAAACACATCTTAAATGCAATCTCAGCAAGAACTCCGGCTTGGACAAGAGATTGCTACGGAAGAGTGCACAGTAATCAGTTATTAGCGGAGAATAATGATGAAAAGACAAATCTGAAGCATCTGAAGGAATGAAATCCTTCATTAGTCTATGAGCACATGGTGTCTTTCGTAATTGTTTAGAGTAAACAAGTCGAGGAAAGAAGTCGTCTAAGAGATGGTTTGAATGCGACTGATGAGAGGTTACTCCTTGAAATATCGATATATAGCATATCCAAATTAACCGTTTATACCCGCGTTTTGGTATTTGTAATTTTGAAGCCACTGGGCGATAACCGCTGCTGGTGGACCAGAGGTCCCCGAGGGTAATCACAAGCCTGGTAGTCAGACTTGTCTGACACGAATTACCATAAAATTTCTAATATATTGTCGCTGAAATTTCCGATTGTTAAATTCAAAATTGATGAAAACACCAGGTTTCTTTCCTTGTAATGAACATGGTCGATATCCTCGGTGCTGGATTTGGCTTCCTTGTTCGAACGTTTTGGTTTTGAGTACTTTTCATTTTCAACTGTTTTGGATTTTGACCTTCCAATGTTTTGGTTTGAATGCGACTGATGAGAGGTTACTCCTTGAAATATCGATATATAGCATATCCAAATTAACCGTTTATACCCGCGTTTTGGTATTTGTAATTTTGAAGCCACTGGGCGATAACCGCTGCTGGTGGACCAGAGGTCCCCGAGGGTAATCACAAGCCTGGTAGTCAGACTTGTCTGACACGAATTACCATAAAATTTCTAATATATTGTCGCTGAAATTTCCGATTGTTAAATTCAAAATTGATGAAAACACCAGGTTTCTTTCCTTGTAATGAACATGGTCGATATCCTCGGTGCTGGATTTGGCTTCCTTGTTCGAACGTTTTGGTTTTGAGTACTTTTCATTTTCAACTGTTTTGGATTTTGACCTTCCAATGTTTTGGTTTGAATGCGACTGATGAGAGGTTACTCCTTGAAATATCGATATATAGCATATCCAAATTAACCGTTTATACCCGCGTTTTGGTATTTGTAATGGTAGTTACGACTGGACTCGTGTCTATATACGATCTGTGGTCGAACTATCAACGTCCACGTTGCACTGATTCAAGAAAAAAGCATAAGAAGAAGAACAGATTTACAGAGGACCCAATTGATAATTGACATGTCCAACTTTCTTATTGACAGTATTTGTTTAGTTTAAGGCAAACATTTAGGATTTCAATGGCACTAATTGTGCACCTTTGCTTCCTGATTTGTTTCTTTATATTCATATGGAACAGATGTCTTACAATCACTTCTTGCCAAATGGACTAGCTCTCTTTTTTACTTGTATTGATGATGTCTTTTAACTGAACAATAATTGTAGATTTGGTGACTTCCTCCATCTCATCAACCCCAACTGAGGACTTGAGATAAAATACACAACGGGTTCAGGGAAGTCTGCCTCATATTTAGATCTACATCTCGAAATAGGCACACACTGAATACATTCAGCAAAGCTCTATGTTAAACGTGATGACTTCAACTTTCCCTTCCTGTGTACCAACATTCCGTCTGCTCCCGCTTATGGCGTTTGCTATTAGCAGCGCGACTTGTGTGCTATAGCAAGCATGAATCGCTTACTCTTCCGGAGTACCTAAGTTCGCTCTCTTTACAATTTGAGTACACGTTGTTGATTGCTATTCAGTTATTTTTGATTTTTGTGTTTTCGTGTTGTGTGGTGTCTGTTTCTTCGTGCTTTTCTCGATCGTTATTACTGGTTCATATTCCCCTAATGGTAAAGCTTCTTAGTTTCTCACACCATTTAAAGAAAGGAGACATACTTGTAATATGGCTTCGTCTTGTAGGGATCGACGCTCGTTAAATGCTTTTCTAGTTGCCCTCGGAAAACGTAAAACAAAACTATGCAGAGTCTGTTCTTAATAAAGCTTACTAGTATATATTTTTGTAAAAGCAGATGGGAACATGACAACAAATCACATCCAAAATATTGAAGCATTTTAAGATCGCTTTATCTTTATCCCACTTCACTCCATACAAACTAAAAATACATGTATTATGTGATCTTTTGCCATACATGTATATTCCTGCAAATAAAGTTTACATCTGATTGTATATTTGTAAGATTCCAGAATATTAATGCACTGACGAAAAGACTTTTTTTCAAATAAATTAAATGTACAACAAAGTTCCGGGCAACAAATTGGAGGCGCGTTTCGTTTACTCAAGATTTATCAGAGACAATCTTGCCAAAGAGCTGAAAATGCCAAGCTAAGAGTATAGAACAGTATACTATCATAAACAGTAAAGTAACAACACGGTAGTGCCGGGGACTGGATTCGAACTCACGACCCTTTGGTCGCAGTTAATGCTAAGATCTACCTTAGTCTTGGGTACATGTAAGAAGAATTTTCATAAATATTGATAATTACACGGAAAATTCCATGGCTTTTAAGTATATATGTCAACACAAAGATCGATGGTCGTAATTGACTATAACACTTTGATGGTGCACTTGTGCAGTACAATATTCGAACAAGCAGCGCTAGCTGATATTATACTTGAAGCATTGCTTCATTCAACATCGTTTTGTTGCCTTATAAAAATCAAATTTAACTCGCAGAGTGCAACAATATTTGTATCGATTATCTAAAAAAAATCAATCCACAGAATATAAGCAAATGTACGTGTGGATCTCAAACATACGGCGACTTTCGTTGGTTGGTCATAAGATATTTTTGCATAGGAACTTTTCCTAATTGAGTTAAAAACTCTATACATTTGTACATGTACATATTTGTATTCGAATGTTGTAATGTTTATTTAACCCTTTGACAAGAGCCCCTGTGACGAAACTTGAATAGACGAGACACACTTCAGGTGTATCAAACATTGTGCATTTGGGTACAAATTTTAATATTTTTGCATGAAAATTTGCTTGGATTAAATTCGACATTCCAATGGACGCCATCCATCTGCCCTTGCTCAGCTAATAATAAATGAGGCGAATTCGATGAGAATTGCATTTTGCGTTTTTATACCTTATATTTTCATACATAAAGAATATGATATCGTGTATAAAAAATTCCTGGACGTTCTACCTCGAGCCTTGAATTATTTTAAAGATGTAATTCGAATACCAATACTGCTCAAAAAGATGTATTGTTGCATTCTGTAGCGATAACATTTTCCTCTATGATGATTCGTCGACGAATTTTGATCGAGATATGTGTATCCAGGTCCGAAGACAGATATCATGCAATGCGTAATTGACTACTTCAAGGTTTTTTTATGACTAAATGACCGTTTCTCTTGTAATTACGACCTTTTATTGTTTTGTCTTTTTGTTTATTAGGAATTCAAGACTACTTTTTGTCGTTCTGTTTATATATTTTTACTTTATTTTTTTTCATAAATTTCTTTTTTGGACATAAGAGCTAAATTTTATTTATTTTTATTTTTCAGGCCAAATACGGAAAGACTTGGGTTTCCGGAATTATATTTTGCAAAATTTGTTTATAAAATACGTAATAAAATCAACATTTATGCACCGTTTTCAATAAAACTTTGCAGAATAGTTAAGTATATAATAACACAGAGTTCAAAGAGTTTTAAAATTACAAAACACAAGAAACATTTTGATAGGAAACAACTTTTTGTGTAAAATGTGATAAAAAAGTGAGCATTTTCAAAAGCATCGATTTTGATGAAAAACTCGAGCACAATCTGGCAAAATCTCTATTAACAGTAAGATAAAGGGTTATTCTTGATAATTTTGTCCAAAATTTTGATTTTTTCATTTAAGAAATATTTGTTTTGAAACTTCACACCTATGGAGGGATTTTTACAAAAATACACCACTGTTAAAAAAAGCGATTTTACCCAAAAATGCCCGAGACGAATTCGTGACGACCCACTTAAAATCAAAGCTAAATGGTTGTATAATATTCCCTAAAAAAAATAGCTGTGTGTTATGTCGGTACATTAAACTCCTTAAATAGACGACTTTTTACCGATCCGCCGCTGCACTATAATATAATGTTTCAAGGATACTTAACAAACATAGACCGTAGAATACAGTTACACCCTTATGTAAAATCTGGCCGATTTAATGTACGGTCACTTGGGAGTTTAGAGGCCGAAAATTTCTTTGGTGAGTTTCAGGACTTGGATCCTAAAGGGTCAGGAGTAATCAAAGCCGAAGATATTCCTTTAGCTTTGGAATCGGCGTGTCAAATGAATCACACTAGGCTAATGCCAAATCGTCCTTTCTATATGAACACTTCCAGAGCCAAAGTGTATCCAGTAAACTCCCTTCAGCATACAGATGAGAGAATGGAAGTCGATGCTCCCTATATTTACCCGACAATAGTACACAGAATATCAGTCAAGTAAGATTATTGTGCACAAGTTATTGCTATTTTGTGGGCGGTGGCTATACAGACAATATTTCAATTGTATTCTTTTCATTAATCATCATATCATGTTTAGCGTGTGTAAGGGAACATTTTCCAAATGGCATTAATTATTAATTTCAACCTTCATAACTAATCATGAAATTTTGTAGTATTTATCATTCTTATCAATGTTTTTTTTTAATTAAACTTGTACATAATATAGTCCAGAAACGTGTCACGTCATTACACACATGTATCTTAACTGTACAAAAAATATAGCCTTTGATTCAGGTCGATACAATGCTAGATCGGTATTGACTGTAAAAAGCTGTGGACGTACATGTATGAATTTCTTGGCCGATATCACAGCGTATTAACATAGTACATACGCGATTATTATATTATTTAATTTATTACATGTATATCTCTGCTCATCATTCTTTTTTTGACATTGTCACTTAAAAAAAACCATTTTTTTTAATCTTACTAGCCTATTTGAAAAAAAAACAGTTAAAAAACTGGTTTTATTAACTACTTTTTCCATTTAAGCTTTACTGTTAGTACATCATTGATGACTCAACGTAAAAGTACAAAATTATTACAGTACAGGTAACTGTACTAAGAGCTTTTGTACTAAAAAATTAACGCACCTTTTTTTTACTTTTTAGGGATCACATGTTTGACAGTATTGAACGAGCAAAACGGAAACCTAAACGAAGATTGGTAACTATTGCAAAGCCAGACGAAGCTGCAAGGGGAGTTGCTCCTGTGCGGCAACATCACAAATGTGACGAAAGCAAGATATTGCCCCACAAAAGATTAGGCATCGAGATCGACTAATTTATAAACTGTAAATTTGATTTATGTTGACATACGTTTTCATACTTTGATTACAGTATTAACAATTTGTTTGATATGTTTTTTTCTTTTTGTCTTCTAAGTCACATTTGCATGTATACAGCGCTTTTGGGGGTACGAATACTTTTCATTCGTTTGTTTTTCAAATGGTACTTACAATTGTATGCAAGATAACTTCTTGAAAATGCACTTCGTCTATTGGGGCCCGTTTTGATAATTTGTATTATAAAACATGGTATGAAGCTGCAATTTGATGTTGTTTTGCTTTTCTGAAACTTTTTCTTTAATGTTTCCGAAATTTTTCTCAATTTGTGTTGTCATAGTTCATGATGCCCGAAAAAATTTTGAAGTGCACAATAAAAAATTCAGGGATTCAAAATCTTACTCAAATAATCTTAAGCATTGGAGGTGAAAGGTTTTGCACTGTAAAGCCGGTTTAACCTACCATTTTATTTTAAGCTATTAGTACAAAATAAGGACCAATGCTGATTTATACACTGCTGTGGCGGATCCTGAAATTTTCAAACGGGAGGGCGCACAATTTCAAAATATCTATTGGGACTTCTTGTTTCATACATCTCCTAACTTCTTAACATTATGTTTTAATTCTCTGTGTTAATACATTTGGCTTATCTGTTCGAACGTTTTAGGTTTTGAATACTTTCGTCTTGTTTTGCCTTCCAATACAGTGACGATGAGAGATTACTTCAGCTGTACAAAATAAACTGTTTTTATATCCGCTTTCGAATTTGTATGTTGTCATGTATGTGAGTTTGGGTTCTGAATTGATGAAAAAATGCACAAAATGTAATTTATTAACGTACTTATTACTTTTTATACCCCCACTCGTAAGAGAGGGGGCTATATTGCAATCACCTTGTCCGTCCGTCTGTCCGTCCGGTTCAATTTCTACTGGATGGATTGGTTTCACAGCTTCAGCATGATGAGTTATACCATGCCTCCTCTTTCCAGGCCAATCCATCATCTACTTCTTGTTACAAAATCCGAGCCAACTTAGACTTTTTTAGGGTAAAAAAATTGAAATGTGAAATTTTTCGTAACAGATTTCTCGGCTTCTATTGGATGGATTGGTTTTAAATTTGGTACACAGATTCAACATGATGAGTTATACCGTTCCTCCCCTTTCCAGATCAGTCCATCATCTACTTCCTGTTTTTCGAGCCAACCTAGACTTTTTATGGGTCAAAAATAGACAATTTTTTGTAACAGATTTCTCGGCTTCTACAGAAGGGATTGATTTCAAATTGGTATACAGCTTTAGCATGATGAGTTGTACCGTGCCTCCTCTTTCCAGGTCAGTTGGTCATCTACTTCCTGTTTTCTGAATGGTCGAGTGGGGGTATGCTTACCACAATTTAGTGCAACCCCTTGTTTTGAATTTTCACCAAATAAAATGTATGTGCAGTAAACTTATGCTAATTGCTTCCTTCATTAGTTGTACCAGTCTAAGTTCCGGTGCCGCCAACTACGATATATACGTGATCAGAGAAGTCTGACAAAAAAGACAATCGACAAACATTCACACGTCAACAACTTAAAATAAAACACAGAAACTGCAACGAAACCCATTAAAACATCGAAACATTCTTTGGTCTAGAAAGGTAAACAACCACCCCCCGACCCCCCTGGCATTTGGAATGAACGAACGAGGGCTAATACAGTTATATTTTGTCAAATTGTGAAGCTCATTAAGATCTAGATCTGACACAACCACATATGAAGTTTCATTAACCTACTTCAAGTTTCTGAGATACGAAAGTGCTGATAAAACCTTCACTATTCTATTATTTATGTAACAGAAAATTGGCACTCAACCAGAAAATCAAGTTCAAGGTCAATAGATGGGGACCAACTGTGTTAATATACTACTGGGGCATATAAATATCAAGTTTCAATAACCTATGACTCACAGTTCTTATTATTTGAAGGGGACATAAAACCTTAAAAGCTTTTATATGATAGTTTTTAAAATTGTCAAAGTCACTTAACCGGAAACATAAGTTCTAGGTCAAAAGCCCATATGCCCTGCTCTACTTCGCAGGCGAGATAAAATATGGTAATGGCAACAGGATACGAAATGCAAAATTTCATAATATACTAATAACTTTATTACTTTTGTATTAACAAAAACAAAATAAAAGAATAAAAAAATGATTGAGCAAATTCTTAATAGAAAAAAAAATTATATATAAAAAATCAACATACTCAAATCCCTGAGTCTTAATAATAAATTAAACATAAAAAATGAAAAAAATATAAATAAAATGAAGGTACCTGTTTAGGGACTAGGGATTTTTTAAAACTTAGTTTACCATGTTTACTTTAAAATAAATATTTTGATCATAATATTCTGTGTGTAAAATGAAATAACAAATATTTTCATAGGATTTTCTAAAGGAAACAATAAAATCCCTAGCCCCCTAACATTAGATTGATTGTCTTGTTAGACATGAAACAATTTTACATAAACAGTACAAAATGCGTGAGTATCTTCAAAACAAAGTAGTTAAACACTGGTGTACGCTCCCTGCGTAGTAACAGTCTTGAAGAATATTAATAAGTCTTCATCTAGTTGGATGCTTTACAGACTTTTAAATGAGCTTTAAGCGAAGAACGCCAGCCAAATCTTTTTCCACATGAGGAGCAGCCATATTTTTTATCTCCGTGTTTTCCACGGCAGTGTTCGTCTAACCTGTATTTTCTACTGAAAGATGATTGGCAAATAGGACAGGTGTGTGGCCGGGTGTTGCTTTTACTGGAGGGACACGTTTCCATATGCCTTTTTAGAGACCCACTTGAGTTAAACTCTTTTCTGCATGCCTTGCATTTATCTTGTCCAACATTTGAGTGGGATATGCTACATGGTATCGAAACGGAATTCTTTGGTTGTACCCCTTTTGACAAATGTTGCATATGTATCTGTATTCCTTGGTGTGGCTGTTTTTTACATGCAGTTGCAAACCAAATTGACTCTTCAAAACTTTGCCACAAGTTTCACAAATAAACATGCTTGTTTTTTGATTTCGTGCATTCGCTTCGTATGTTTGTTAAGGTTACTCTTGCTGTCCGTGTAATAATTACATGACGTGCAGTTGTGAACCCGCCTGACCACCTCTTCCTCCCCTGATAGGTCAACCGACAACATTGATGAATTCATCTGAAATATGAAAGATTTAAATGATATAAACATGGAGTTACATGTTAACTGTTATCCACATCCAGTACATCTACATCTATAGAGTACATCGCTAAATCAAGCGACGGCGCAAGCAGACCAGAAGTTGCAAAATTAATTATTAAATATAGATATGGACAGTTGGCTTGCATGCTGTTATGCCAGAGAAATATAAACCAAAATATGTATTTGATATTCCTTCCATAAACAGAAAAAAATTGTCTAAGATAAACAATCATGTTTTTATTTTAATCACAGCTAAAAGCACCAATATATTGCTAAAATGTCAAAAATTAATTATTGATATTACAAGCTGCCGTACGCTAATTTTTTCAAGCTGCCGTACATCGTATGACTTGGAAAAACAAAAAGCTGCCGTACACCGATTCGATTTTGTTTCCACGATTTAAGCGTCATTTCAGCCCCAGGGTCGTCTTTTCTTATATTTTTATTTTTAGTAAAACATTTTATTCAAAATTTATCAATTGGTTCTACCAGATATGCGTTAAATCGTTGAATATTATGTTGTTTTATGTCGTGATCTCACTTTTCACCGGTACCAGGTCAACATTTTTTAACTCGTTTTCATATAAAACCCTTTCGTACGACTCTGTTAAAAGACACACAACTTGTCAATTAACGTATGCGTCAATCGATTTTAACTTCAACTCGAAAAAGTTTGTTAAATAAGCAAAAAATAGAATTTCTTACCTTCAGTGGCGGTTGTCATTTGACATGTCTCGCTTCAACTAGTACCAAGTTCCGGTTTCGCTCCCACACAGTGAGACCGTAAAAAAATGACGTAATTTTTTTCAACTTTAAAAAATCAGTGTCCGAGACAAAATCATCAGCGGTTTGATTATTTCGTCATCTAGAGAAAAAAGAAATTTATGTCTAAAAAGGTAGCAAAATTCTCTATCTAAATGTGCTGGAATTTTATATTTTAACGGATCTCATAAAAAAACTGTAAAACAATTGTTTTTCACTTTCGATTTCAGTCGCGGAAGTAAATCGTGTTTTTTTCTAATGTTTTTACTTGACGACGAATAACTTTTTTCTAAAATTGAAATAGGAAAAAGTAAATCGAACAAAATTTTGAGGAGAAAATTAGCTTTCATTTGATATCAACTGCATAATTTTAGCTTATGTAATAAACTTCCAACGATCGTTTAAAGTTGGCGATATTTCGAGTCAAAGTCAATATTTAGGACGTTGCGGTAGCGTTGTCTAAAATGTGGACGTGAAAAACAAAACGTGGAAAAATGGACATCGCGTTTTCAGCCTCTGGTGCCGTTTTGTGAGTGTTATAGCATAGGAAACGAATATATTGTATTTTACCCCTTTTATTAGAATTACGAATTTCAGTTTAATAACTTTTGAAATGATTTTTTTGTCTATTTTTAAATTTTAATGTCTTACGCAAAATAACAAATTTCTTCTATATTTATTGTTTGCTTTTCCTATCTATTCCTGGCTATGTTGTTCTGAAGGAAAGGAAATTTAAACTCCTAAAATAAATAAAATATGAATCTAATATGCTCTCAGTAAACAGTTACACGCGTGGCTGTCCGTGTGCTATTAATTCGAACATATATGTCTATATTTTTTCTTATTATTTTGCATTCTCGCAGGGTTTTACCGCTATTGTTAACCACTGGAAATCTGAAGACAGTCCGAAAGATAACGGTGTAGGATTTTTTACAAAGAAAAGGATAATACATATAAGAAGTTTGTAGACAACAGGTTAGAATTAGACTGTTGTCTACCATTTCCCCCTTTTGTCCTTTTTATAGGATTTTGCACATGTAAAACTTTCTGGAGTCGCAGTGGAAACAATAGCCGGTATTATAATTGTCCTGCTTCTTTTCCAATTTGCTTTGTCTTTTGGGAAGGGGATATAGTCAGAGTAAATTATAAAAGATCACAATGTACATAGTTTACATGTTTATAAGGTTTGAACTTTTTTTCAAGGTTTAATTAACATTTTATTATCTGTTTGACCAGAGGTTTCTGAAAAGTTTAATTCACAAAACTGTGACGGACGAAGCGGGGAACGAAAATCATAACTATTGATAACAAATGTAAAACCTAATACAATGTTATAAATGTAGGTATACATAATTTACAATCCAATGGGGTCACAGATATAAAATATAATATAATAGTGATGGTTGACATATATATTATTTGGATTTACTTCAAGTCTGAATTTTATGAAATAGTTTATACTTTCACAATATGAAATAGACTAAATAACTGCGGAGAGAAGAGGTTCAAACAAAAAGTTGAAGACCGACAGTACTTTTATTATACATTGATCCAATCTGCAGGCTTATAGCCCATAATGATTCGTTCAAATCTTTTTTTAAAATTGTTATTTAAAGGTAGGAAAGAAAAGTACGTTTTTGCTTTAGTTTGCTTCTCAAAGTTGTGTCAAAATTTAATAAAAATGAAACTTTGTACACTCTTATACAATATGAGATGAAATTGACAATAGAAAAGAAAATAGTTTTAACATATACATGAATATGAGGGGCAGCGTTGTTTGAAAAAAAAAAATTCTTCAGAGGGATATCTAACCCTGTGTTAAATCATTGAATAAGATAAGAATATCTGGAGAATCTATACATGTACAATTTTGTGTTGTTACTGTATTTATCCCAAAAGTATTAACTTGTTCTAGCACTTAATCATTATAAATGGGGGAATAACAGTCAAAACAGCAGGTGGGGGTATGCTACAGCAACATGATACTAGTAGCATGCATGCACATAGTATTTGTATGCCCCATCTACGAAAGAAGAGGGGCATATAGTGTTCCGGTCCGTTCGTCCGTCATCAATCCCAATATTTCCAAATTCCCATTTACTAACAAATGCCACATTAATCATATTGGTATGGTAGGTGCACCTAGTCATCTTTATCACAATGCATGCCTCGGATGCTGGATGTGACCTGTATTTTCCGCATGAATGACCACTTACAGAAGAATGGTTAAAGTCTATGTTCATGCACTAACTGACAAATGCCACATCAATCATATTGGTATGGTAGGTGCACCAAGTGATGCTAAGCACAATGAATGCTTCGGATGCTGGATGTGACTTATATTTTCCGCATGAATGACCACTTACAAAAGTAGGGATAAAGTCTATTTCCACTTACTGACAGGTGCCACATCAACTATATTGGTATGATAGGTGCACCTACTAATGCTTAGCACAATGTATGCTTCAGAAACTGGCTGTGACCTATATTTTCCGCATGAATGATCAACTATAGAAGCATGGTTCAAGTCCATTTCGTCTTACTGATAAGTGCCATAGAAACCATTTTGTTATGGTAGGTGCACCTAGTGATTCCGGAAAAAAATAAATGTTGCAAGATGGGGCATTATGTCTTTTGGACATATTCTTATTTCAGGTGTATTGGCGATTTTACTGCCAAATTCTGCAAACCAAAGTAATGTAATATCACATATAGGGCAAATAGTCATGCATAAACAAATTATGAATTTATTAAAAGAAATAAAAGGATTGTTCGGGTGTCATTCACTCATGATCTGGCTGCAAATACGGAAATTTGTTAACACAATCAGACGGACAGTATTGTTTTAACGCTCTGTTTCTGTCACACCTGCCAAGAATCACACTGATGTCAATAAAACAGTTAATGAAGTTATTCTGAATATGCAATGTTAACTTTACCTGCTTATGTAGCAACATTTCGTTCGCTCTAGCTTTACCTTCCTGTGTAGCACATGTAGCAACATTTTTACGCTCCGGCTTATGAAGTTTACAAATCGCAACTACATGATTCGTTCATATTCCAGAGCTTATGGAACATACATCTGCCACACTTGTCACACAAATTGATAACACAGGGTTATGTTACTCCTCATTTGTTGTCTTAACTTAAACATGTTATGGCAGACATCATGCGCTTTTGGGATTTCAACCTCTCTCAGAGCACAGATGTTGGGCTTGCCATGCTGAATTAAAACAATCTGAAATTGCTTACCCTTCCTGACACGCAAATTTACTCCTGTTAAGACCTGGGTTCACGTTGTTGGTTCACTTTCACTTGTTTTATACGTTTTTGTGTTTCTATGTGCTGTTCTCATTTGTTTTAACTGGGTTTGTCTCTGCCGTTTCGAACTTGGTACCTCTCTGATTTTTAGAGCAGTGACATATTAGGACCAATACCGACGCCCAAACAAACTAGACACAAACACATTATAGATGTCATATTATAACAATATACATATATTGCCCAAATATTTTAAGTACTGTCAATGTTAAAGTGCTTTTGTGTCTCCTGTTGTTTTTTTTTAAGTTTGTTCCTTTATTTGTTTCTGCTTTTTGTTTATTAATGCAAGTAAGCGGCGACTAAGCGTCTCTGGATTTGACGTAAATGCCCAGCCCACAGAATAGCCGAGGTGTGTATCCTAGTTGGCTGTTGCTGCATAGGGCATCATCCACATCAGGTCATAATACAGAAAGCCTTAACGCTGACCCTAGTTGACCAACGCGTGTGGAAGAGTGTCGAGCTGCTTCCACATAAAAAAATATCTTTGTGAGCTGCCAAGCGTTGCACCACGTACACTCAATTTTCCGCCACTTATACTCATCTCTCCCGCTTTCCAGTGGTCTACTGTTTCTATGTTTCCCATCCCTACCAAAAATTTCTCATCATCATCATTTACCTATAGTGTTGCTTTGACGTAAAACTCACCAATTCACATAATCACTCAGGTGTTCATATGGTAACAAAATCATTTTCAGGTTAATGATATCGTGTTTTAAGAAATTCTAACGTATATGCAGTGCCATTTCAGTATGGTACACTTTTTTACGCAGAACTTTGTGCCTTTTAAATTATTACTAACGTAAAGGTTAAAATTCATATGACCTTGGGGATAAATAATCAAGGTCAGATGTTGTAGACATTGACCAATACCTGATCATGTCAACAATATACATACCAAAAAACTCATTTAAGCTTTTTAAAAATTAAATATTAAAATATTTGGAAAAGTAACGTTAATTTCAAATTCTAGTTAAATCAACAGAGTTATTTTGCTCCGTTACCATAGCAACCATGGTTGCTAAGGCTGCTTTGTGTTGTATATTTATCACAACAACTAAACATTTTTATAATAACGCACTTATAAGGTAGCAATGGCACAACTTCCAAAAAATATTCAGGTTTATAGCATTTTTTTCATATTTTTTGGAGATTACAGTGGTTGCCTAGCAACAGATTAAAAGCTATTATCCTTGACAATTTTACCAAACTTTGTTTGAAAAGTAAACTTAGGATTATATGCTACCTAAATAAAAACTAATTTGACTCTATTTCAACATTTATCTTTATATTATCTGCAATTGAAAATGAACAACCATTAATTTTGGGCATAAATATCATTAAAATATGTACTTATTGATGGTTGCCATGGTAACCAACATGTTCAATTTTTCAACACTGACCTAAATTATGAAACAATATTATCACCCAAGACCAATAAGGTATAACCTGTTGGTATTTCCTTGGTATTTAATTGTATGCAAGTATAAAAAAGAAAGACACCATTTTGAAGCAATATTTTCTATAAAAATACCCAAACGGTAAAGAGTTAAAACACCAACTCACTCACTCATTTATTTCCGTTGTAAATAAATCATAAGGGATATATCCCTACCAAATGCTATGGCCGTTTTGTGAAATTGATTGCGACACCTTGAAACAATCCCATAACAATATGAAACATAATTGAATTAAACTAATCAATACAATGTTTAGACACGACAAGAACAAACCAAAGTTTTAAATTAAAATTTCGAAGAAATTTTCAAAATCTGAAGTTTCTCCCTAGCCCAGACATAAGTTGATCTAAGTCATAATTTGATTTCCAGTTCGTTATTCTTATTTTACAGCAATGTTTTGGAGATAAAGTGTTTTTGCTGTAAGGTTTAAAGCCCGCAGCAGAGCATAGCTTGTCGTAAGAGGCGACTAAGGGTCTTTGGATTCTGACGTCGGGTCAGTGCTCAGCCAATAGAGCGACCAAGTGTGTACCCTAGGTGGCTGAATACGGTAGCCCTCGTCCGCGGGGGTTGTCAGGTCTATATAACCCTGGCCGCCGACCGTAACGGGCCAACTTGTGTGGAGAGTGCCACGCTTCATGCAAGTAAAAGACCCCTTTGTGGACCGCGAAGAAGTGCACCACATAGGCTAAATTTTCCGCCCCTACCCACCTCTCCCCTTTTTCTGTGGTTCTTCAAAATTTACCGTTCCTTTTTGTTTTCCACCCGTCCTGTGCGGGGCCCAGGTGGCGAAAAGGCCCGCAGCAGAGCCTAGCTTGACGTAAGAGGCGACTAAGGATCTTGGGATTCTGACGTCGGGTCAGTGCTCAGCCCACAGAGCGACCAATTGTGTACCATAGGGGGACTGAATAGGATGGCCCTCGTCCGCGCGAGTTGTCAGGTCTATAATACGGAAACCCTGACCGCTGACCATAGTGGGCCAACGTGTGTGGAGAGTACCACGCTTCATGCACGTAAAAGACCCCTTTGTGGACCGCCAAGTAGTGCACCACATAGACTTAATTTTCCGCCCCTGCCAATCTCTCCCTTTCCCTGTGGTTCTTCAAAATTTACTGGTCCTTTGTTGCCCACCCCATCCCCATATTTCATTTATCATCATCATTTCATGTTCATTTTATCATCCTTTTCATGTTCATCGCCTGTAAATAACCTATATAGCGTTCCACGGCGTAAAACACCAACTCACATTTAAAAAAAATTCTGATCATGAACATGTGCGGATGGTTGCTCAAAAACGCATGAAAAACGCCTGTTGAAAAAATATGTTTTTCGTATGTTTTGTGACACATGTACAACATGTGTTTAACACATGTTTTTTCATATCCAAAACTTAAGAGCCATTCTCCATAAGGACCAAAATGGTTTAGACATGACATTAGAATAATTTGATTTTTAGAAATATGAAAGGTTCAAGATGACTGTACACTTCTTC
Source organism: Arcuatula senhousia (assembly GCA_963971305.1). NCBI lineage: Eukaryota > Metazoa > Mollusca > Bivalvia > Mytilida > Mytilidae > Arcuatula > Arcuatula senhousia. Next base: position 10,942,751 of record OZ020309.1, on the reverse strand, counting down.
AAAGGATGATTACCATATTATTTGACATCTGATATTAATACCTTTAATTTTTAATTAACCATATGTTTTTCATGCGTGGTACTATTTCTACGTTTACCATGTGTTATGATCATACGTTTTACATTATGTTTTTCATGCGTAAAACACGCGTTACGATTTTCCCTGTGTAGAGTGGCATTCAAAGGTGTGCATGCAAAACAAAATTCAGAATTTTAAAAGTAGTTGCCGTTTTCATGACAACAGGAACACAGGAAAAATAGTAACACAGTCATGTTTTTTTGCATGTTTGAAAAAAACATCCGTTTTTCACATGTTTTTCATGTGTTTTACATGCATTTTGACAAACTGAAAATGTAGAAACATGTGTTTTTCGTATGTTTTGTAACACATGTAAAACATGTGTTAAACGCATGTTTTTCATATCCAAAACTTATCAACCATTCTCCATAGGGACCAAAATGGTTCGGACATAACATTAAAATAACTTGATTTTTAGAAACATGAAATGTTCAATAAGAATGTACACTTCTTCAAAGGATGATTACCATATAAGTTGACATCTTATATAAACATCTTTAATTTCTAATTTACCACATGTTTTTCATGCGTGGTACTATTTTTACGTTTTCCATGTGTTATGATCATACGTTTTACACATGTTTTTCATGCATTTAACATGCGTTACTATTTTTCCTGTGAAACAGTCAATAATATAGGACATTGTAAATATATCGGTATCTTAGGTGCAAAGGCTTCTGAATTAATGTAGAATAATAGAGCGAATGGAGCTTCATACATGTGTAAAAAATGAAGCAATATTTACGGTTTGCGAGTGATTCATATTATTTTAGTTATTCTCCAAATGTTCATTTGTTAGCGTAAAAAAGGCGGTCCACTGATCATTAAATAAAGATGCATGTCAGTGCAAAGGAGGTTCCGTTTTTTTTTTTTACTTGTGTAAACACAAAGGTGTAACGAAAAAAAATGGCAACAGCATTTGAAAAACTTTCCAAAACACTTAAGCATGGTGAAATCACTAAAAACGCCACTGACCGGGGGTAAATATTTGATTTATCAAAATATCCACTTTCGTGTGTCTATTGGTATCAATTGTCAACCAGGCCATTTAATGACGCGTCCGTTCACAATGTCGACAAAAAAAAAACAAACAATAATTGTCCAGTCAATGTACCGTCTGTCCCTGAAATTGGACAGGAAGTTGTCATTGTAGAGGACATCCAAGAAGTCGTCTTCTAGTTAGAAGAGGAAGTAGATAAGACCTCGTTAAATGAGGACGTTGAGGTGACAAAACTGACGTGGCGGAGAAGTGTGATTCGTCTGATGATGAGAACGAAGATTCTCCATTCGTTAATGATGACCGTTCCAAGGAAGCTGATTCTGACGTAATAAGCAAGAAGTCACAGTCGTATGACACTGACAATAACCGTAAAGTTGTTCTTGCAAACGAAGACCGTGTTCGCAGCTTGGAGAGAGCCCTCAAACAGGAGAGGGAGGCATTTGAAGAGAAATGTGAGAATACCAAGAAAGATCTCAATAATAAATTAGTAAAATATACGGAAGATAAACTTATCAAGGAGAAACAGTTTCGAAAAAGCATTGTCTTGAAATACAATAAAAACCGTAAGGACAGTACTCGAGACATTAAATTGCAAAAAGTAGACGTTAGGGATATGAAATGTAAATTTTGGGACAATTCGGAGCAGCAGCATGTGAAGAGTGTCGTGGTGAAGCCGACGATACCCAGGAAGGAATAAAAATATTAGAAAGTAGTGAAATGAATTTACAATAATTGTATATAATATTTGCATTATATAGTTATGACATGTATGTTTGTAGGTATCATACATATTCATTTTTTTTTTATTTGAAAATTTTTCATAAGGCTATTCTTTTGATTAGTCTGTAAGTAATGTAAAAGTAACTTATTTTTGAGTTTTAGCGAAAAGCTTTTGAAATTTTGAGTTAAAAAAGTATTTTTAGTCCATAGACCAATATAGTTTCTTCTGATTTGGACATGCTTTTAACAGGTTGGTTGCAACACAAAAGGAACAATAGATATGCCATTTAAAGACCCATCACACACACACACACACCCTGAAAAGTAAAAAAAAAAAAAAACAAAGGAAAAACATGCTGAAATAAAAAGAGCAATGCTGACCTCGTTCGGCTCGTTTATTAAAAACAAATATAAAAGCTTCAACATGTACATAATTTTACTTATTCATTGTACGTAAATGAAAAGTATTTGTGATCGGGATATTTTAAAGATTCCTTGGATTGGTAAAGATAATTTGCATAAAACAAAACGTACACGATACGTTTTTCTGTGTAAATTCATAGAAACAGGAATGAGTAAAACATCAAAAGTATATCAACAGCAAAATGCTCATATATTTACTTTCCAATATTTCTGTAACAAATCATTTAATTAATGAAAACATTATGAAAATACTTTTGAAACCAAACTTTGAAAAATTTTGCAATGTAAAATTAGCAGTGATATGCAAATATTTTCTTCACCTTTACCATTGAAATGTGTTTGGGTATATAAAGGCATAACCAGTAATGAAACAATGTGAATATCAGTCGCACATTTTTAACCTCTTTATTTAGAGGGTTTACGAGATGTTGCTTTTTGTCAAGAAGTGCAACTTCATCCTCGTCCGTCATTGGAAGTTAAGATATATAGCCCCTCTTTGCATAATATTTACACATGTAGGGTCCTTCCAACTAAAATTTAAGATCGAAATTATTCCCTATTCAAAATTACCTTTCATTTCCTTTCCCCTTTAAGTTGCTGATATCTTTTGTAAATCATCATTTTTGCTAGATGCTGTGTCGTGTTTTATTATAACACATCTCGATCATTATAGTTTAAATCGAATCTTTTTTTTTAACATTTTTTTTCTTTTTTATAGCTTTGATACGGAAGGCAGAGAGTAAAACAAAGACTGTAAAGTTTCGTTACTATTTTATAACATTTTCTATGTCCACTTGAATTTTATTTAGAACTCTGCAAATGGCGATGCCAAATACTTTAGATGCATGTTGATGATTGGCAGGTGGACGTTAAAACATGGCGGCTATCAAAATATAGTTGCTCTTGTATTTGCGTGTTGACAGGCTTCACTTCAATTGTTATATTTTCTATTTGTCCAAATTCAAAAGAGATGACACCAAAAAAAAAGAAAAATAAAACGACAGCATAACAATGTATTACGAAAAAAATTCCAATTAAACTAAGATTAAGATCTGATGAAAACGTTGAGAAATACAAGTATAAAAAGAGGACAAAAGTTTTTTGTCCTTACTTGTGAAGGTTTATAAGCCTAAAAAAATACGACTAATTTTAGGTCGGAGTCTGTAGCTCAGACGATAACGTGTTGGTTTTGCATCGCGAAAAACCAGGGTTCGAACCCCGCTGCTACCGATGATTTTTGTTGTCTGTTTTTTTTTTTTGTTTTCTTTTCTCAAATTTAGCGAATTTGTACCTTTTCTGGTTTTTTTTAAATTTTTTTTTATTTTCAGGTTTTGTATTTGGGTTAGCTGTGAAAGTTTCAATAAATCGTTGTTATATTCAGTTTCTTTTATTTTTGGCTCTATTACAAAAGAGTTGAAAAATGTCCAGTACAATGCGAAGACAAGAACAGTACATAGACCAATATAGTTTCTTCTGATTTGGACATGCTTTTAACAGGTTGGTTGCAACACAAAAGGAACAATAGATATGCCATTTAAAGGACTATCAAACACACACACACCCTGAAAAGTAAAATAAAAAAAAAACAAAGTAAAAACATGCTGAAATAAAAAGAGCAATGCTGACCTCATTCGGCTCGTTTATTAAAAACAAATATAAAAGCTTCAACATGTACATAATTTTACTTATTCATTGTACGTAAATGAAAAGTATTTGTGATCGGGATATTTTAAAGATTCCTTGGATTGGTAAAGATAATTTGCATAAAACAAAACGTACACGGTACGTTTTTCTGTGTAAATTCATAGAAACAGGAATGAGTAAAACATCAAAAGTATATCAACAGCAAAATGCTCATATATTTACTTTCCAATATTTCTGTAACAAATCATTTAATTAATGAAAACATTATGAAAATACTTTTGAAACCAAACTTTGAAAAATTTTGCAATGTAAAATTAGCAGTGATATGCAAATTTTTTCTTCACCTTTACCATTGAAATGTGTTTGGGTATATAAAGGCATAACCAGTAATGAAACAATGTGAATATTAGTCGCACATTTTAACCTCTTTATTTAGAGGGTTTACGAGATGTTGCTCTTTGTCAAGAAGTGTAACTTCATCCTCGTCCGTCATTGCAAGTTAAGATATATAGCCCCTCTTTGCATAATATTTAGGGTCCTTCCAACTAAAACTTAAGATCGAAATTATTCCCTATTCAAAATTACCTTTCATTTCCTTTCCCCTTTAAGTTGCTGATATCTTTTGTAAACCATCATTTTTGTTAGATGCTGTGTCGTGTTTTATTATAATACATCTCGATCATTATAGTTTAAATCAAATCTTTTTTTATATGTTTTTCTTTTTTATAGCTTTGATACGGAAGGCAGAGAGTAAAACAAAGACTGTAAAGTTTCGTTACTATTATATAACATTTTCTATGTCCACTTGAATTTTATTTAGAACTCTGCAAATGGCGATGCCAAATACTTTAGATGCATGTTGAAGAGCGGCGGGTGGGCGTTAAAACATGGCGGCTATCAAAATATAGTAGCTCTTGTATTTGCGTGTTGACAGGCTTCACTTCAATTGTTATATTTTCTATTTGTCCAAATTCAAAAGAGATGACACCAAAAAAAAAGAAAAATAAAACGACAGCATAACAATGTATTACGAAAAAAATTCCAATTAAACTAAGATTAAGATCTGATGAAAACGTTGAGAAATACAAGTATAAAAAGAGGACAAAAGTTTTTTGTCCTTACTTGTGAAGGTTTATAAGCCTAAAAAAATACGACTAATTTTAGGTCGGAGTCTGTAGCTCAGACGATAACGTGTTGGTTTTGCATCGCGAAAAACCAGGGTTCGAACCCCGCTGCTACCGATGATTTTTGTTGTCTGTTTTTTTTTTTGTTTTCTTTTCTCAAATTTAGCGAATTTGTACCTTTTCTGGTTTTTTTTAAATTTTTTTTTATTTTCAGGTTTTGTATTTGGGTTAGCTGTGAAAGTTTCAATAAATCGTTGTTATATTCAGTTTCTTTTATTTTTGGCTCTATTACAAAAGAGTTGAAAAATGTCCAGTACAATGCGAAGACAAGAACAGTACATAGACCAATATAGTTTCTTCTGATTTGGACATGCTTTTAACAGGTTGGTTGCAACACAAAAGGAACAATAGATATGCCATTTAAAGGACTATCAAACACACACACACCCTGAAAAGTAAAATAAAAAAAAAACAAAGTAAAAACATGCTGAAATAAAAAGAGCAATGCTGACCTCATTCGGCTCGTTTATTAAAAACAAATATAAAAGCTTCAACATGTACATAATTTTACTTATTCATTGTACGTAAATGAAAAGTATTTGTGATCGGGATATTTTAAAGATTCCTTGGATTGGTAAAGATAATTTGCATAAAACAAAACGTACACGGTACGTTTTTCTGTGTAAATTCATAGAAACAGGAATGAGTAAAACATCAAAAGTATATCAACAGCAAAATGCTCATATATTTACTTTCCAATATTTCTGTAACAAATCATTTAATTAATGAAAACATTATGAAAATACTTTTGAAACCAAACTTTGAAAAATTTTGCAATGTAAAATTAGCAGTGATATGCAAATTTTTTCTTCACCTTTACCATTGAAATGTGTTTGGGTATATAAAGGCATAACCAGTAATGAAACAATGTGAATATTAGTCGCACATTTTAACCTCTTTATTTAGAGGGTTTACGAGATGTTGCTCTTTGTCAAGAAGTGTAACTTCATCCTCGTCCGTCATTGCAAGTTAAGATATATAGCCCCTCTTTGCATAATATTTAGGGTCCTTCCAACTAAAACTTAAGATCGAAATTATTCCCTATTCAAAATTACCTTTCATTTCCTTTCCCCTTTAAGTTGCTGATATCTTTTGTAAACCATCATTTTTGTTAGATGCTGTGTCGTGTTTTATTATAATACATCTCGATCATTATAGTTTAAATCAAATCTTTTTTTATATGTTTTTCTTTTTTATAGCTTTGATACGGAAGGCAGAGAGTAAAACAAAGACTGTAAAGTTTCGTTACTATTATATAACATTTTCTATGTCCACTTGAATTTTATTTAGAACTCTGCAAATGGCGATGCCAAATACTTTAGATGCATGTTGAAGAGCGGCGGGTGGGCGTTAAAACATGGCGGCTATCAAAATATAGTAGCTCTTGTATTTGCGTGTTGACAGTCTTCACTTCAATTGTTATATTTTCAATTTGTCCAAATTCAAAAGAGATGACACCAAAAAAGAAAATTAAAACGACAGCATAACAATGTATTACGAAAAAAGTTCCAATTAAACTGAGATTAAGATCTGATGAAAACGTTGAGAAATACAAGTAAAAGAGGACAAAAGTTTTTTGTCCTTACTTGTGAAGGTTTATAAGCCTTAAAGAATACGACCATTTATAGGTTGGAGTCTGTAGCTCAGACGGTAAGTGTTGGTTTTGCACCGCGAATAACCAGGGTTCGACCCCGCTGATACCGTTGATTTTTGTTGTCTGTTTTTTTGTTTTCTTTTCTCAAATTTAGCGAATTGTGTACGTTTTCTGTGGTTTTTTATTTTTATTTTCAGGTTTTGTATTTGGGTTAGCTGTGAAAGTTTCAATAAATCGTTGTTATATTCAGTTTCTTTTATTTTTGACTCTTTTACGAAAGAGTTGAAAAATGTCCAGTACAATGCGAAGACAAGAACAGTACATAGACAAATAGAGTTTCTTCTGATTTGGACGTTATTAAGTTATAACATGTTTTTGTCCCGATGATGGCTGCAATATCGCCGACGGGACATAAAGCAGATACCAATCAATCAATCAATCTGATTTGGACGTGCTTTTAAAACGTTGGTTGCAACACAAAAGGAACAATAGATATGCCATTTAAAGACCCATCACACACACACACTACCTGAAAAGTGAAAAAAAAAAACAACCCAAAGTAAAAACATGCTGAAATAAAAAGATCAATGCTGACGTCGTTCTGCTCGTTTATTAAAAAACAATATAAAAGCTTCAACATGTACATAGTTTTACTTATTCATTGTACGTAAATGAAAAGTATTTGTGATCGGGATATTTTAAAGATTCCTTGGATTGGTAAAGATAATTTGCATAAAACAAAACGTACACGGTACGTTTTCCTGTGTAAATTCATAGAAACAGGAATGAGTAAAACATTAAAATTATATCAACAGCAAAATGCTCATATATTTACTTTCCAATATTTCTGTAACAAATCATTTAGTTAATGAAAACATTATGAAAATACTTTTGAAACCAAACTTTGAAAAATTTTGCAATGTAAAGTTAGCAGTGATATGCAAATTTTTTCTTCACCTTTACTATTAAAATGTATTTGAGTATATATAGGCATAACCAGTAATGAAACAATGTGAATATCAGTCGCACATTTTTAACCTCTTTATTTAGAGGGTTTACGAGGTGTTGCTCTTTGTCAAGAAGTGCAACTTCATCCTCGTCCGTTATTGGAAGTTAAGATACATGTATATAGCCCCTCTTAGCATAATATTTAGGGTCCTTCCAACTAAAAAAAATATTATTTTAGATCGAAATTATTCCCTATTTAAAATTACCTTTCATTTCCTTTCCCCTTTAAGTTGCTGATATCTTTTGTAAACCATCATTTTTGTTAGATGCTGTGTCGTGTTTTATAATACATCTCGATCATTATAGTTTAAATCAAATCTATTTTTATATGTTTTTCTTTTTAATAGCTTTGATACGGAAGGCAGAGAGTAAAACAAAGACTGTACAGTTTCGTTACTATTTTATAACATTTTCTATGTCCACTTGAATTTTATTTAGAACTCTGCAAATAGCGATGCCAAATACTTTAGATGCATGTTGAAGAGCGGCGGGTGGACGTTAAAACATGGCGGCTATCAAAATATAGTAGCTCTTGTATTTGCGTGTTGACAGTCTTCACTTCAATTGTTATATTTTCAATTTGTCCAAATTCAAAAGAGATGACACCAAAAAAGAAAATTAAATTGACAGCATAACAATGTATTACGAAAAAAGTTCCAATTAAACTGAGATTAAGATCTGATGAAAACGTTGAGAAATACAAGTAAAAGAGGACAAAAGTTTTTTTGTCCTTACTTGTGAAGGTTTATAAGCCTTAAAGAATACGACAATTTATAGGTCGGAGTCTGTAGCTCAGACGGTAAGTGTTGGTTTTGCACCGCGAATAACCAGGGTTCGACCCCCGCTGATACCGTTGATTTTTGTTGTCTGTTTTTTTTTGTTTTCTTTTCTCAAATTTAGCGAATTGTGTACGTTTTCTGTGGTTTTTTATTTTTATTTTCAGGTTTTGTATTTGGGTTAGCTGTGAAAGTTTCAATAAATCGTTGTTATATTCAGTTTCTTTTATTTTTGACTCTTTTACGAAAGAGTTGAAAAATGTCCAGTACAATGCGAAGACAAGAACAGTACATAGACAAATAGAGTTTCTTCTGATTTGGACGTGCTTTTAAAACGTTGGTTGCAACACAAAAAGAACAATAGATATGCCATTTAAAGACCCATCACACACACACACTACCTGAAAAGTGAAAAAAAAAACAACCCAAAGTAAAAACATGCTGAAATAAAAAGATCAATGCTGACGTCGTTCTGCTCGTTTATTAAAAAACAATATAAAAGCTTCAACATGTACATAGTTTTACTTATTCATTGTACGTAAATGAAAAGTATTTGTGATCGGGATATTTTAAAGATTCCTTGGATTGGTAAAGATAATTTGCATAAAACAAAACGTACACGGTACGTTTTCCTGTGTAAATTCATAGAAACAGGAATGAGTAAAACATTAAAATTATATCAACAGCAAAATGCTCATATATTTACTTTCCAATATTTCTGTAACAAATCATTTAGTTAATGAAAACATTATGAAAATACTTTTGAAACCAAACTTTGAAAAATTTTGCAATGTAAAATTAGCAGTGATATGCAAATTTTTTCTTCACCTTTACTATTAAAATGTATTTGAGTATATATAGGCATAACCAGTAATGAAACAATGTGAATATCAGTCGCACATTTTTAACCTCTTTATTTAGAGGGTTTACGAGGTGTTGCTCTTTGTCAAGAAGTGCAACTTCATCCTCGTCCGTTATTGGAAGTTAAGATACATGTATATAGCCCCTCTTAGCATAATATTTAGGGTCCTTCCAACTAAAAAAAATATTATTTTAGATCGAAATTATTCCCTATTCAAAATTACCTTTCATTTCCTTTCCCCTTTAAGTTGCTGATATCTTTTGTAAACCATCATTTTTGTTAGATGCTGTGTCGTGTTTTATAATACATCTCGATCATTATAGTTTAAATCAAATCTATTTTTATATGTTTTTCTTTTTAATAGCTTTGATACGGAAGGCAGAGAGTAAAACAAAGACTGTACAGTTTCGTTACTATTTTATAACATTTTCTATGTCCACTTGAATTTTATTTAGAACTCTGCAAATAGCGATGCCAAATACTTTAGATGCATGTTGAAGAGCGGCGGGTGGACGTTAAAACATGGCGGCTATCAAAATATAGTAGCTCTTGTATTTGCGTGTTGACAGTCTTCACTTCAATTGTTATATTTTCAATTTGTCCAAATTCAAAAGAGATGACACCAAAAAAGAAAATTAAAACGACAGCATAACAATGTATTACGAAAAAAGTTCCAATTAAACTGAGATTAAGATCTGATGAAAACGTTGAGAAATACAAGTAAAAGAGGACAAAAGTTTTTTTGTCCTTACTTGTGAAGGTTTATAAGCCTTAAAGAATACGACAATTTATAGGTCGGAGTCTGTAGCTCAGACGGTAAGTGTTGGTTTTGCACCGCGAATAACCAGGGTTCGACCCCCGCTGATACCGTTGATTTTTGTTGTCTGTTTTTTTTTGTTTTCTTTTCTCAAATTTAGCGAATTGTGTACGTTTTCTGTGGTTTTTTATTTTTATTTTCAGGTTTTGTATTTGGGTTAGCTGTGAAAGTTTCAATAAATCGTTGTTATATTCAGTTTCTTTTATTTTTGACTCTTTTACGAAAGAGTTGAAAAATGTCCAGTACAATGCGAAGACAAGAACAGTACATAGACAAATAGAGTTTCTTCTGATTTGGACGTGCTTTTAAAACGTTGGTTGCAACACAAAAAGAACAATAGATATGCCATTTAAAGACCCATCACACACACACACTACCTGAAAAGTGAAAAAAAAAACAACCCAAAGTAAAAACATGCTGAAATAAAAAGATCAATGCTGACGTCGTTCTGCTCGTTTATTAAAAAACAATATAAAAGCTTCAACATGTACATAGTTTTACTTATTCATTGTACGTAAATGAAAAGTATTTGTGATCGGGATATTTTAAAGATTCCTTGGATTGGTAAAGATAATTTGCATAAAACAAAACGTACACGGTACGTTTTCCTGTGTAAATTCATAGAAACAGGAATGAGTAAAACATTAAAATTATATCAACAGCAAAATGCTCATATATTTACTTTCCAATATTTCTGTAACAAATCATTTAGTTAATGAAAACATTATGAAAATACTTTTGAAACCAAACTTTGAAAAATTTTGCAATGTAAAATTAGCAGTGATATGCAAATTTTTTCTTCACCTTTACTATTAAAATGTATTTGAGTATATATAGGCATAACCAGTAATGAAACAATGTGAATATCAGTCGCACATTTTTAACCTCTTTATTTAGAGGGTTTACGAGGTGTTGCTCTTTGTCAAGAAGTGCAACTTCATCCTCGTCCGTTATTGGAAGTTAAGATACATGTATATAGCCCCTCTTAGCATAATATTTAGGGTCCTTCCAACTAAAAAAAATATTATTTTAGATCGAAATTATTCCCTATTCAAAATTACCTTTCATTTCCTTTCCCCTTTAAGTTGCTGATATCTTTTGTAAACCATCATTTTTGTTAGATGCTGTGTCGTGTTTTATAATACATCTCGATCATTATAGTTTAAATCAAATCTATTTTTATATGTTTTTCTTTTTAATAGCTTTGATACGGAAGGCAGAGAGTAAAACAAAGACTGTACAGTTTCGTTACTATTTTATAACATTTTCTATGTCCACTTGAATTTTATTTAGAACTCTGCAAATAGCGATGCCAAATACTTTAGATGCATGTTGAAGAGCGGCGGGTGGACGTTAAAACATGGCGGCTATCAAAATATAGTAGCTCTTGTATTTGCGTGTTGACAGTCTTCACTTCAATTGTTATATTTTCAATTTGTCCAAATTCAAAAGAGATGACACCAAAAAAGAAAATTAAAACGACAGCATAACAATGTATTACGAAAAAAGTTCCAATTAAACTGAGATTAAGATCTGATGAAAACGTTGAGAAATACAAGTAAAAGAGGACAAAAGTTTTTTTGTCCTTACTTGTGAAGGTTTATAAGCCTTAAAGAATACGACAATTTATAGGTCGGAGTCTGTAGCTCAGACGGTAAGTGTTGGTTTTGCACCGCGAATAACCAGGGTTCGACCCCCGCTGATACCGTTGATTTTTGTTGTCTGTTTTTTTTTTGTTTTCTTTTCTCAAATTTAGCGAATTGTGTACGTTTTCTGTGGTTTTTTATTTTTATTTTCAGGTTTTGTATTTGGGTTAGCTGTGAAAGTTTCAATAAATCGTTGTTATATTCAGTTTCTTTTATTTTTGACTCTTTTACGAAAGAGTTGAAAAATGTCCAGTACAATGCGAAGACAAGAACAGTACATAGACAAATAGAGTTTCTTCTGATTTGGACGTGCTTTTAAAACGTTGGTTGCAACACAAAAAGAACAATAGATATGCCATTTAAAGACCCATCACACACACACACTACCTGAAAAGTGAAAAAAAAAACAACCCAAAGTAAAAACATGCTGAAATAAAAAGATCAATGCTGACGTCGTTCTGCTCGTTTATTAAAAAACAATATAAAAGCTTCAACATGTACATAGTTTTACTTATTCATTGTACGTAAATGAAAAGTATTTGTGATCGGGATATTTTAAAGATTCCTTGGATTGGTAAAGATAATTTGCATAAAACAAAACGTACACGGTACGTTTTCCTGTGTAAATTCATAGAAACAGGAATGAGTAAAACATTAAAATTATATCAACAGCAAAATGCTCATATATTTACTTTCCAATATTTCTGTAACAAATCATTTAGTTAATGAAAACATTATGAAAATACTTTTGAAACCAAACTTTGAAAAATTTTGCAATGTAAAATTAGCAGTGATATGCAAATTTTTTCTTCACCTTTACCATTGAAATGTGTTTGAGTATATATAGGCATAACCAGTAATGAAACAATGTGAATATCAGTCGCACATTTTTAACCTCTTTATTTAGAGGGTTTACGAGGTGTTGCTCTTTGTCAAGAAGTGCAACTTCATCCTCGTCCGTTATTGGAAGTTAAGATATATAGCCCCTCTTAGCATAATTTTTAGGGTCCTTCCAACTAAAAAAATATTATTTTAGATCGAAATTATTCCCTATTCAAAATTACCTTTCATTTCCTTTCCCCTTTAAGTTGCTGATATCTTTTGTAAACCATCATTTTTGTTAGATGCTGTGTCGTGTTTTATTATAATACATCTCGATCATTATAGTTTAAATCAAATCTTTTTTTATATGTTTTTTTTTATAGCTTTGATACGGAAGGCAGAGAGTAAAACAAAGACTGTAAAGTTTCGTTACTATTATATAACATTTTCTATGTCCACTTGAATTTTATTTAGAACTCTGCAAATGGCGATGCCAAATACTTTAGATGCATGTTGAAGAGCGGCGGGTGGACGTTAAAACATGGCGGCTATCAAAATATAGTAGCTCTTGTATTTGCGTGTTGACAGTCTTCACTTCAATTGTTATATTTTCAATTTGTCCAAATTCAAAAGAGATGACACCAAAAAAGAAAATTAAAACGACAGCATAACAATGTATTACGAAAAAAGTTCCAATTAAACTGAGATTAAGATCTGATGAAAACGTTGAGAAATACAAGTAAAAGAGGACAAAAGTTTTTTGGTCCTTACTTGTGAAGGTTTATAAGCCTTAAAGAATACGACCATTTATAGGTCGGAGTCTGTAGCTCAGACGGTAAGTGTTGGTTTTGCACCGCGAATAACCAGGGTTCGACCCCCGCTGATACCGTTGATTTTTGTTGTCTGTTTTTTTGTTTTCTTTTCTCAAATTTAGCGAATTGTGTACGTTTTCTGTGGTTTTTTATTTTTATTTTCAGGTTTTGTATTTGGGTTAGCTGTGAAAGTTTCAATAAATCGTTGTTATATTCAGTTTCTTTTATTTTTGACTCTTTTACGAAAGAGTTGAAAAATGTCCAGTACAATGCGAAGACAAGAACAGTACATAGACAAATAGAGTTTCTTCTGATTTGGACGTGCTTTTAAAACGTTGGTTGCAACACAAAAGGAACAATAGATATGCCATTTAAAGACCCATCACACACACACACTACCTGAAAAGTGAAAAAAAAACAACCCAAAGTAAAAACATGCTGAAATAAAAAGATCAATGCTGACGTCGTTCTGCTCGTTTATTAAAAAACAATATAAAAGCTTCAACATGTACATAGTTTTACTTATTCATTGTACGTAAATGAAAAGTATTTGTGATCGGGATATTTTAAAGATTCCTTGGATTGGTAAAGATAATTTGCATAAAACAAAACGTACACGGTACGTTTTCCTGTGTAAATTCATAGAAACAGGAATGAGTAAAACATTAAAATTATATCAACAGCAAAATGCTCATATATTTACTTTCCAATATTTCTGTAACAAATCATTTAGTTAATGAAAACATTGTGAAAATACTTTTGAAACCAAACTTTGAAAAATTTTGCAATGTAAAATTAGCAGTGATATGCAAATTTTTTCTTCACCTTTACCATTGAAATGTGTTTGAGTATATATAGGCATAACCAGTAATGAAACAATGTGAATATCAGTCGCACATTTTTAACCTCTTTATTTAGAGGGTTTACGAGGTGTTGCTCTTTGTCAAGAAGTGCAACTTCATCCTCGTCCGTTATTGGAAGTTAAGATACATGTATAAAGCCCCTCTTAGCATAATATTTAGGGTCCTTCCAACTAAAAAAAATATTATTTTAGATCGAAATTATTCCCTATTCAAAATTACCTTTCATTTCCTTTCCCCTTTAAGTTGCTGATATCTTTTGTAAACCATCATTTTTGTTAGATGCTGTGTTGTGTTTTATTATAATACATCTCGATCATTATAGTTTAAATCAAATCTATTTTTATATGTTTTTCTTTTTAATAGCTTTGATACGGAAGGCAGAGAGTAAAACAAAGACTGTAAAGTTTCGTTACTATTATATAACATTTTCTATGTCCACTTTAATTTTATTTAGAACTCTGCAAATGGCGATGCCAAATACTTTAGATGCATGTTGAAGAGCGGCGGGTGGACGTTAAAACATTGCGGCTAACAAAATATAGTAGCTCTTGTATTTGAGTGTTGACAGTCTTCACTTCAATTGTTATATTTTCAATTTGTCCAAATTCAAAAGAGATGACACCAAAAAAGAAAATTAAAACGACAGCATAACAATGTATTACGAAAAAAGTTCCAATTAAACAGAGATTAAGATCTGATGAAAACGTTGAGAAATACAAGTATAAGAGGACAAAAGTTTTTTTGTCCTTACTTGTGAAGGTTTATAAGCCTTAAAGAATACGTCCATTTATAGGTCGGAGTCTGTAGCTCAGACGATAAGTGTTGGTTTTGGACCGCGAATAACCAGAGTTCGAACCTCGCTGATACCGTTGATTTTTGTTGTCTGTTTTTTGTTTTCTTTTCTCAAATTTAGCGAATTGTGTACGTTTTCTGTGGTTTTTTATTTTATTTTTTTTCAGGTTTTGTATTTGGGTTAGCTGTTAAAGTTTCAATAAATCGTTGTTATATTCAGTTTCTTTTATTTTTGGCTCTATTACGAAAGAGTTGAAAAATGTCCAGTACAATGCGAAGACAAGAACAGTACATAGACAAATAGAGTTTCTTCTGATTTGGACGTGCTTTTAACAGGTTGGTTGCAACACAAAAGGGACAATAGATATGCCATTTAAAGACCCATCACACACACACACTACCTGAAAGGTGAAAAAAAAGCAACCTAAAGTAAAAACATGCTGAAATAAAAAGATCAATGCTGACGTCGTTCGGCTTGTTTATCAAAAAACAATATAAAAGCTTCAACATGTACATAATTTTAATTATTCATTGTACGTAAATGAAAAGTATTTGTAACCGGGATATTTTAAAGATTCCTTGGATTGGTAAAGATAATTTGAATAAAACAAAACGTACACGGTACGTTTTCCTGTGTAAATTCATAGAAACAGGAATGAGTAAAACATTAAAATTATATCAACAGCAAAATGCTCATATATTTACTTTCCAATATTTCTGTAAAAAATCATTTAGTTAATGAAAACATTATGAAAATACTTTTGAAACCAAACTTTGAAAAATTTTGCAATGTTAATTTAGCAGTGATATGCAAATTTTTTCTTCACCTTTACCATTGAAATGTGTTTGAGTATATATAGGCATAACCAGTAATGAAACAAAGTGTATATCAGTCGCACATTTTTAACCTCTTTATTCAGAGGGTTTACGAGGTGTTGCTCTTTGTCAAGAAGTGCAACTTCATCCTCGTCCGTCATTGGAAGTTAAGATATATAGCCCCTCTTAGCATAATATTTAGGGTCCTTCCAACTAAAATTTTAGATCGAAATTATTCCCTATTCAAAATTACCTTTCATTTCCTTTCCCCTTTAAGTTGCTGATATCTTTTGTAAACCATCATTTATGTTAGATGCTGTGTCGTGTTTTATTATAATACATCTCGATCATTATAGTTTAAATCAAATCTTTTTTTGACATATTTTTCTTTTTTATAGCTTTGATACGTAAGGCAGAGAGTAAAACAAAGACTGTAAATTTTCGTTACTATTATATAACATTTTCTATGTCCACTTGAATTTTATTTAGAACTCTGCAAATGGCGATGCCAAATACTTTAGATGCATGTTGAAGAGCGGCGGGTGGACGTTAAAACATGGCGGCTTTCAAAATATAGTAGCTCTTGTATTTGCGTGTTGCCAGTCTTCACTTCAATTGTTATATTTTCAATTTGTCCAAATTCAAAAGAGATGACACCAAAAAAAAAAAATTAAAACGACAGCATAACAATGTATTACGAAAAAAGTTCCAATTAAACTGAGATTAAGATCTGATGAAAACGTTGAGAAATACAAGTAAAAGAGGACAAAAGTTTTTTGGTCCTTACTTGTGAAGGTTTATAAGCCTTAAAGAATACGACCATTTATAGGTCGGAGTCTGTAGCTCGGACGGTAAGTGTTGGTTTTGCACCGCGAATAACCAGGGTTCGACCCCCGCTGATACCGTTGATTTTTGTTGTCTGTTTTTTTGTTTTCTTTTCTCAAATTTAGCGAATTGTGTACGTTTTCTGTGGTTTTTTATTTTTATTTTCAGGTTTTGTATTTGGGTTAGCTGTGAAAGTTTCAATAAATCGTTGTTATATTCAGTTTCTTTTATTTTTGACTCTTTTACGAAAGAGTTGAAAAATGTCCAGTACAATGCGAAGACAAGAACAGTACATAGACAAATAGAGTTTCTTCTGATTTGGACGTGCTTTTAAAACGTTGGTTGCAACACAAAAGGAACAATAGATATGCCATTTAAAGACCCATCACACACACACACTACCTGAAAAGTGAAAAAAAAACAACCCAAAGTAAAAACATGCTGAAATAAAAAGATCAATGCTGACGTCGTTCTGCTCGTTTATTAAAAAACAATATAAAAGCTTCAACATGTACATAGTTTTACTTATTCATTGTACGTAAATGAAAAGTATTTGTGATCGGGATATTTTAAAGATTCCTTGGATTGGTAAAGATAATTTGCATAAAACAAAACGTACACGGTACGTTTTCCTGTGTAAATTCATAGAAACAGGAATGAGTAAAACATTAAAATTATATCAACAGCAAAATGCTCATATATTTACTTTCCAATATTTCTGTAACAAATCATTTAGTTAATGAAAACATTATGAAAATACTTTTGAAACCAAACTTTGAAAAATTTTGCAATGTAAAATTAGCAGTGATATGCAAATTTTTTCTTCACCTTTACCATTGAAATGTGTTTGAGTATATATAGGCATAACCAGTAATGAAACAATGTGAATATCAGTCGCACATTTTTAACCTCTTTATTTAGAGGGTTTACGAGGTGTTGCTCTTTGTCAAGAAGTGCAACTTCATCCTCGTCCGTTATTGGAAGTTAAGATACATGTATAAAGCCCCTCTTAGCATAATATTTAGGGTCCTTCCAACTAAAAAAAAATTTATTTTAGATCGAAATTATTCCCTATTCAAAATTACCTTTCATTTCCTTTCCCCTTTAAGTTGCTGATATCTTTTGTAAACCATCATTTTTGTTAGATGCTGTGTTGTGTTTTATTATAATACATCTCGATCATTATAGTTTAAATCAAATCTATTTTTATATGTTTTTCTTTTTAATAGCTTTGACACGGAAGGCAGAGAGTAAAACAAAGACTGTAAAGTTTCGTTACTATTATATAACATTTTCTATGTCCACTTTAATTTTATTTAGAACTCTGCAAATGGCGATGCCAAATACTTTAGATGCATGTTGAAGAGCGGCGGGTGGACGTTAAAACATTGCGGCTAACAAAATATAGTAGCTCTTGTATTTGAGTGTTGACAGTCTTCACTTCAATTGTTATATTTTCAATTTGTCCAAATTCAAAAGAGATGACACCAAAAAAGAAAATTAAAACGACAGCATAACAATGTATTACGAAAAAAGTTCCAATTAAACAGAGATTAAGATCTGATGAAAACGTTGAGAAATACAAGTATAAGAGGACAAAAGTTTTTTTGTCCTTACTTGTGAAGGTTTATAAGCCTTAAAGAATACGTCCATTTATAGGTCGGAGTCTGTAGCTCAGACGATAAGTGTTGTTTTGGACCGCGAATAACCAGAGTTCGAACCTCGCTGATACCGTTGATTTTTGTTGTCTGTTTTTTGTTTTCTTTTCTCAAATTTAGCGAATTGTGTACGTTTTCTGTGGTTTTTTATTTTATTTTTTTTCAGGTTTTGTATTTGGGTTAGCTGTTAAAGTTTCAATAAATCGTTGTTATATTCAGTTTCTTTTATTTTTGGCTCTATTACGAAAGAGTTGAAAAATGTCCAGTACAATGCGAAGACAAGAACAGTACATAGACAAATAGAGTTTCTTCTGATTTGGACGTGCTTTTAACAGGTTGGTTGCAACACAAAAGGGACAATAGATATGCCATTTAAAGACCCATCACACACACACACTACCTGAAAGGTGAAAAAAAAGCAACCTAAAGTAAAAACATGCTGAAATAAAAAGATCAATGCTGACGTCGTTCGGCTTGTTTATCAAAAAACAATATAAAAGCTTCAACATGTACATAATTTTAATTATTCATTGTACGTAAATGAAAAGTATTTGTAACCGGGATATTTTAAAGATTCCTTGGATTGGTAAAGATAATTTGAATAAAACAAAACGTACACGGTACGTTTTCCTGTGTAAATTCATAGAAACAGGAATGAGTAAAACATTAAAATTATATCAACAGCAAAATGCTCATATATTTACTTTCCAATATTTCTGTAAAAAATCATTTAGTTAATGAAAACATTATGAAAATACTTTTGAAACCAAACTTTGAAAAATTTTGCAATGTTAATTTAGCAGTGATATGCAAATTTTTTCTTCACCTTTACCATTGAAATGTGTTTGAGTATATATAGGCATAACCAGTAATGAAACAAAGTGTATATCAGTCGCACATTTTTAACCTCTTTATTCAGAGGGTTTACGAGGTGTTGCTCTTTGTCAAGAAGTGCAACTTCATCCTCGTCCGTCATTGGAAGTTAAGATATATAGCCCCTCTTAGCATAATATTTAGGGTCCTTCCAACTAAAATTTTAGATCGAAATTATTCCCTATTCAAAATTACCTTTCATTTCCTTTCCCCTTTAAGTTGCTGATATCTTTTGTAAACCATCATTTATGTTAGATGCTGTGTCGTGTTTTATTATAATACATCTCGATCATTATAGTTTAAATCAAATCTTTTTTTGACATATTTTTCTTTTTTATTGCTTTGATACGTAAGGCAGAGAGTAAAACAAAGACTGTAAATTTTCGTTACTATTATATAACATTTTCTATGTCCACTTGAATTTTATTTAGAACTCTGCAAATGGCGATGCCAAATACTTTAGATGCATGTTGAAGAGCGGCGGGTGGACGTTAAAACATATGGCGGCTTTCAAAATATAGTAGCTCTTGTATTTGCGTGTTGCCAGTCTTCACTTCAATTGTTATATTTTCAATTTGTCCAAATTCAAAAGAGATGACACCAAAAAAAAAAAAAATTAAAACGACAGCATAACAATGTATTACGAAAAAAGTTCCAATTAAACTGAGATTAAGATCTGATGAAAACGTTGAGAAATACAAGTAATACAAATGACAACAAAGTTCCAGACAATAAATTTTGCTACGCCTGACGCGCGTTTCGTCTATTCAAGACTCATCAGAGGCGCTCTACCAAAAATATTGAAAATGCCAAAACACTGTATGAATATGAAGAGCATAGAACAGAATAACCAAAAATACCAAACTGGGGAACCAAATTAAAGTAAAAGAGGACAAAAGTGTTTTTGTCCTTACTTGTGAAGGTTTATAAGCCTCAAAGAATACGACCATTTATAGGTCGGAGTCTGTAGCTCAGACGGTAAGTGTTGGTTTTGCACCACGAATAACCAGTGTTCGAACCCCGCTGATACCGTTGATTTTTGTTGTCTGTTTTTGGTTTTCTTTTCTCAAATTAAGCGAATTGTGTACGTTTTCTGTGGTTTTTTATTTTTATTTTCAGGTTTTGTATTTGGGTTAGCTGTGAAAGTTTCAATAAATCGTTGTTATATTCAGTTTCTTTTATTTTTGACTCTATTACGAAAGAGTTGAAAAATGACCAGTACAATGCGAAGACAAGAACAGTACATAGACAAATAGAGTTTCTTCTCATTTGGACGTGCTTTTAACAGGTTGGTTGCAACACAAAAGGAACAATAGATATGCCATTTAAAGACCCATCACACACACACACTACCTGAAAAGTAAAAAAAACAACCCAAAGTAAAAACATGCTGAAATAAAAAGATCAATGCTGACGTCGTTCGGCTCGTTTATCAAAAACAATATAAAAGCTTCAACATGTACATAATTTTAATTATTCATTGTACGTAAATGAAAAGTATTTGTAATCGGGATATTTTAAAGATTCCTTGGATTGGTAAAGATAATTTGCATTAAACAAAACGTACACGGTACGTTTTCCTGTGTAAATTCATAGAAATAGGAATGAGTAAAACATTAAAATTATATCAACAGCAAAATGCTCATATATTTACTTTCAAATATTACTGTAAAAAATCATTTAGTTAATGAAAACATTATGAAAATACTTTTGAAACCAAACTTTGAAAAAATTTGCAATGTAAAATTAGCAGTGATATGCAAATTTTTTCTTCACCTTTTCCATTGAAATGTGTTTGAGTATATATAGGCATAACAAGTAATGAAACAAAGTGAATATCAGTCGCACATTTTTAACCTCTTTATTCAGAGGGTTTACGAGGTGTTGCGCTTTGTCAAGAAGTGCAACTTCATCCTTCTCCGTCATTGGAAGTTAAGATATATAGCCCCTCTAAGCATAATATTTAGGGTCCTTCCAACTAAAATTTTAGATTGAAATTATTCCCTATTCAAAATTACCTTTCATTTCCTTTCCCCTTTATGTTGCTGATATCTTTTGTAAACCATCATTTTTGTTAGATGCTGTGTCGTGTTTTATTATAATACATCTCGATCATTATAGTTTAAATCAAATCTTTTTTTTACATGTTTTTCTTTTTTATAGCTTTGATACGGAAGGCAGAGAGTAAAACAAAGACTGTAAAGTTTCGTTACTATTATATAACATTTTCTATGTCCACTTGAATTTTATTTAAAACTTTGCAAATGGCGATGCCAAATACTTTAGATGCATGTTGAAGAGCGGCGGGTGGACGTTAAAACATGACGGCTTTCAAAATATAGTAGCTCTTGTATTTGCGTGTTGACAGTCTTCACTTCAATTGTTATATTTTCAATTTGTCCAAAGTCAAAAGAGATGACACCAAAAAAAGAAAATTAAAACGACAGCATAACAATGTATTACGAAAAAAGTTCCCATAAACTGAGATTAAGATCTGATGAAAACGTTGAGAAATACAAGTAAAAGAGGACAAAAGTGTTTTTGTCCTTACTTGTGAAGGTTTATAAGCCTCAAAGAATACGACCATTTATAGGTCGGAGCCTGTAGCTTAGACGGTAAGTGTTGGTTTTGCACCACGAATAACCAGTGTTCGAACCCCGCTGATACCGTTGATTTTTGTTGTCTGTTTTTGTTTTCTTTTCTCAAATTAAGCGAATTGTGTACGTTTTCTGTGGTTTTTTATTTTTATTTTCAGGTTTTGTATTTGGGTTAGCTGTGAAAGTTTCAATAAATCGTTGTTATATTCAGTTTGTTTTATTTTTGGCTCTATTACGAAAGAGTTGAAAAATGACCAGTACAATGCGAAGACAAGAACAGTACATAGACAAATAGAGTTTCTTCTCATTTGGACGTGCTTTTAACTGGTTTGTTGCAACACAAAAGGAACAATAGATATGCTATTTAAAGACCCATCACACACACACACTACCTGAAAAGAAAAAAAAAACAACCCAAAGTAAAAACATGCTGAAATAAAAAGACCAATGTTGACGTCGTTCGGATCGTTTATCAAATTAATATAAAAGCTTCAACATGTACATAATTTTAATTATTCATTGTACGTTAATGAAAAGTATTTGTAATCGGGATATTTTAAAGATTCCTTGGATTGGTAAAGATAATTTGCATAAAACAAAACGTACACGGTACGTTTTCCTGTGTATTAAAATTCATAGCAATAGGAATGAGTAAAACATTAAAATTATATCAACAGCAAAATGCTCCTATATTTACTTTCCAATATTTCTGTAAAAAATCATTTAGTTAATTAAAACATTATGAAAATACTTTTGAAACCAAACTTTGAAAAATTTTGCAATGTAAAATTAGCAGTGATATGCAAATTTTTTCTTCACCTTTTCCATTGAAATGTGTTTGAGTATATACATGTATAGGCATAACAAGTAATGAAACAAAGTGAATATCAGTCGCACATTTTTAACCTCTTTATTCAGAGGGTTTACGAGGTGTTGCGCTTTGTCAAGAAGTGCAACTTCATCCTCGTCCGTCATTGGAAGTTAAGATATTTAGCCCCTCTTAGCATAATATTTAGGGTCCTTCCAACTAAAATTTTAGATTGAAATTATTCCCTATTCAAAATTACCTTTCATTTCCTTTCCCCTTTATGTTGCTGATATCTTTTGTAATCCATCATTTTTGTTAGATGCTGTGTCGTGTTTTATTATAATACATTTCGATCATTATAGTTTAAATCAAATCTTTTATTAACATGTTTTTCTTTTTTATAGCTTTGATACGGAAGGCAGAGAGTAAAACAAAGACTGTAAAGTTTCGTTACTATTATATAACATTTTCTATGTCCACTTGAATTTTATTTAAAACTCTGCAAATGGCGATGCCAAATACTTTAGATGCATGTTGAAGAGCGGCGGGTGGGTGTTAAAACATGGCGGCTTTCAAAATATAGTAGCTCTTGTATTTGCGTGTTGACAGTCTTCACTTCAATTGTTATATTTTCAATTTGTTCAAATTCAAAAGAGATGACACCAAAAAAGAAAATTAAAACGACAGCATAACAATGTATTACGAAAAAAGTTCCAATTAAACTGAGATTAAGATCTGATGAAAACGTTGAGAAATACAAGTAAAAGAGGACAAAAGTGTTTTTGTCCTTACTTGTGAAGGTTTATAAGCCTCAAAGAATACGACCATTTATAGGTCGGAGTCTGTAGCTCAGACGGTAAGTGTTGGTTTTGCACCACGAATAACCAGTGTTAGAACCCCGCTGATACCGTTGATTTTTGTTGTCTGTTTTTGTTTTCTTTTCTCAAATTAAGCGAATTGTGTACGTTTTCTGCGGTTTTTTTTTATTTTCAGGTTTTGTATTTGGGTTAGCTGTGAAAGTTTCAATAAATCGTTGTTATATTCAGTTTCTTTTATTTTTGGCTCTATTACGAACGAGTTGATAAATGACCAGTACAATGCGAAGACAAGAACAGTACATAGACAAATAGAGTTTCTTCTCATTTGGACGTGCATTTAAAGAGCCATCACACACACACACTACCTGAAAAGTAAAAAAAAAAACAACCCAAAGTAAAAACATGCTGAAATAAAAAGATCAATGCTGACGTCGTTCGGATCGTTTATCAAAAACAATATAAAAGCTTCAACATGTACATAATTTTAATTATTCATTGTAGGTTAATGAAAAGTATTTGTAATCGGGATATTTTAAAGATTCCTTGGATTGGTAAAGATAATTTGCATAAAACAAAACGTACACGGTACGTTTCCCTGTGTAAATTCATAGAAATAGGAATGAGTAAAACATTAAAATTATATCAACAGCAAAATGCTCATATATTTACTTTCCAATATTTCTGTAAAAAATCATTTAGTTAATGAAAACATTATGAAAATACTTTTGAAACCAAACTTTGAAAAATTTTGCAATGTAAAATTAGCAGTGATATGCAAATTTTTTCTTCACCTTTTCCATTGAAATGTGTTTGAGTATATATAGGCATAACAAGTAATGAAACAAAGTGAATATCAGTCGCACATTTTTAACCTCTTTATTCAGAGGGTTTACGAGGTGTTGCGCTTTGTCAAGAAGTGCAACTTCATCCTCGTCCGTCATTGGAAGTTAAGATATATACCCCTCTTAGCATAATATTTAGGGTCCTTCCAACTAAAATTTTAGATTGAAAATATTCCCTATTCAAAATTACCTTTCATTTCCTTTCCCCTTTATGTTGCTGATATCTTTTGTAAACCATCATTTTTGTTAGATGCTGTGTCGTGTTTTATTATAATACATCTCGATCATTATAGTTTAAATCAAATCTTTTATTAACATGTTTTTCTTTTTTATAGCTTTGATACGGAAGGCAGAGAGTAAAACAAAGACTGTAAAGTTTCGTTACTATTATATAACATTTTCTATGTCCACTTGAATTTTATTTAAAACTCTGCAAATGGCGATGCCAAATACTTTAGATGCATGTTGAAGAGCGGCGGGTGGACGTTAAAACATGGCGGCTATCAAAATATAGTAGCTCTTGTATTTGCGTGTTGACAGTCTTCACTTCAATTGTTATATTTTCAATTTGTCCAAATTCAAAAGAGATGACACCAAAAAAGAAAATTAAAACGACAGCATAACAATGTATTACGAAAAAAGTTCCAATTAAACTGAGATTAAGATCTGATGAAAACGTTGAGAAATACAAGTAAAAGAGGACAAAAGTGTTTTTGTCCATACTTGTGAAGGTTTATAAGCCTTAAAAATTACGTCCATTTATAGGTCGGAGTCTGTAGCTCAGACGGTAAGTGTTGGTTTTGCACCGCGAATAATCAGGGTTCGAACCCCGCTGATACCGTTGATTTTTGTTGTCTGTTTTTTGTTTTCTTTTCTCAAATTAAGCGAATTGTGTACGTTTTCTGTGGTTTTTTATTTTTATTTTCAGGTTTTGTATTTGGGTTAGCTGTGAAAGTTTCAATAAATCGTTGTTATATTCAGTTTCTTTTATTTTTGGCTCTATTACGAAAAAGTTGAAAAATGTCCAGTACAATACGAGGACAAGAACAGTACATAGACAAAAAGAGTTTCTTCTGATTTAGACGTGCTTTTAACAGGTTGGTTGCAACACAAAAGGAACAATAGAAATGCCATTTAAAGACCCATCACACACACAAACTACCTGAAAAGTGAAAAAAAAAACAACCCAAAGTAAAAACATGCTGAAAAAAAAAGATCAATGCTGACGTCGTTCGGCTCGTTTATTAAAAAACAATATAAAAGCTTCAACATGTACATAGTTTTACTTATTCATTGTACGTAAATGAAAAGTATTTGTGATCGGGATATTTTAAAGATTCCTTGGATTGGTAAAGATAATTTGCATAAAACAAAACGTACGTTTTCCTGTGTAAATTTATAGAAACAGGAATGAGTAAAACATTAAAATTATATCAACAGCAAAATGCTCATATATTTACTCTTCATTATTCCTGTAAAAAATCATTTAGTTAATGAAAACATTATGAAAATACTTTGAAACCAAACTTTGAAAAATTTTGCAATGTAAAATTAGCAGTGATATTCAAATTTTTTCTTCACCTTTACCATTGAAATGTGTTTGAGTATATATAGGCATAACCAGTAATGAAACAAAGTGAATATCAGTCGCACATTTTTAACCTCTTTATTTAGAGGGTTTACGAGGTGTTGCTCTTTGTCAAGAAGTGCAACTTCATCCTCGTCCGTCATTGGAAGTTAAGATATATAGCCCCTCTTAGCATAATATTTAGGGTCCTTCCAACTAAAATTTTAGATCGAAATTATTCCCTATTCAAAATTACCTTTCATTTCCTTTCCCCTTTAAGTTGCTGATATCTTTTGTAAACCATCATTTATGTTAGATGCTGTGTCGTGTTTTATTATAATACATCTCGATCATTATAGTTTAAATCAAATCTTTTTTTTTACATGTTTTTCTTTTTTATAGCTTTGATACGGAAAGCAGAGAGTAAAACAAAGATTGTAAAATTTAGTTACTATTATATAACATTTTCTATGTCCACTTGAATTTAATTTAGAACTCTGCAAATGGCGATGCCAAATACTTTAGATGCATGTTGAAGAGCGGCGGGTGGACGTTAAAACATGGCGGCTTTCAAAATATAGTAGCTCTTGTATTTGCGTGTTGACAGTCTTCACTTCAATTGTTATATTTTCAATTTGTCCAAATTCAAAAGAGATGACACCAAAAAAGAAAATTAAAACGACAGCATAACAATGTATTACGAAAAAAGTTCCAATTAAACTGAGATTAAGATCTGATGAAAACGTTGAGAAATACAAGTAAAAGAGGACAAAAGTGTTTTTGTCCATACTTGTGAAGGTTTATAAGCCTTAAAAATTACGTCCATTTATAGGTCGGAGTCTGTAGCTCAGACGGTAACTGTTGGTTTTGACCGCGAATAATCAGGGTTCGAACCCCGCTGATACCGTTGATTTTTGTTGTCTGTTTTTTGTTTTTTTTTCTCAAATTAAGCGAATTGTGTACGTTTTCTGTGGTTTTTTATTTTTATTTTCAGGTTTTGTATTTGGGTTAGCTGTGAAAGTTTCAATAAATCGTTGTTATATTCAGTTTCTTTTATTTTTGGCTCTATTACGAAAAAGTTGAAAAATGTCCAGTACAATACGAGGACAAGAACAGTACATAGACAAAAAGAGTTTCTTCTGATTTAGACGTGCTTTTAACAGGTTGGTTGCAACACAAAAGGAACAATAGAAATGCCATTTAAAGACCCATCACACACACAAACTACCTGAAAAGTGAAAAAAAAAACAACCCAAAGTAAAAACATGCTGAAAAAAAAAGATCAATGCTGATGTCGTTCGGCTCGTTTATTAAAAAACAATATAAAAGCTTCAACATGTACATAGTTTTACTTATTCATTGTACGTAAATGAAAAGTATTTGTGATCGGGATATTTTAAAGATTCCTTGGATTGGTAAAGATAATTTGCATAAAACAAAACGTACGTTTTCCTGTGTAAATTTATAGAAACAGGAATGAGTAAAACATTAAAATTATATCAACAGCAAAATGCTCATATATTTACTCTTCATTATTCCTGTAAAAAATCATTTAGTTAATGAAAACATTATGAAAATACTTTGAAACCAAACTTTGAAAAATTTTGCAATGTAAAATTAGCAGTGATATTCAAATTTTTTCTTCACCTTTACCATTGAAATGTGTTTGAGTATATATAGGCATAACCAGTAATGAAACAAAGTGAATATCAGTCGCACATTTTTAACCTCTTTATTTAGAGGGTTTACGAGGTGTTGCTCTTTGTCAAGAAGTGCAACTTCATCCTCGTCCGTCATTGGAAGTTAAGATATATAGCCCCTCTTAGCATAATATTTAGGGTCCTTCCAACTAAAATTTTAGATCGAAATTATTCCCTATTCAAAATTACCTTTCATTTCCTTTCCCCTTTAAGTTGCTGATATCTTTTGTAAACCATCATTTTTGTTAGATGCTGTGTCGTGTTTTATTATAATACATCTCGATCATTATAGTTTAAATCAAATCTTTTATTAACATGTTTTTCTTTTTTATAGCTTTGATACGGAAGGCAGAGAGTAAAACAAAGACTGTAAAGTTTCGTTACTATTATATAACATTTTCTATGTCCACTTGAATTTTATTTAAAACTCTGCAAATGGCGATGCCAAATACTTTAGATGCATGTTGAAGAGCGGCGGGTGGACGTTAAAACATGGCGGCTATCAAAATATAGTAGCTCTTGTATTTGCGTGTTGACAGTCTTCACTTCAATTGTTATATTTTCAATTTGTCCAAATTCAAAAGAGATGACACCAAAAAAGAAAATTAAAACGACAGCATAACAATGTATTACGAAAAAAGTTCCAATTAAACTGAGATTAAGATCTGATGAAAACGTTGAGAAATACAAGTAAAAGAGGACAAAAGTGTTTTTGTCCATACTTGTGAAGGTTTATAAGCCTTAAAAATTACGTCCATTTATAGGTCGGAGTCTGTAGCTCAGACGGTAAGTGTTGGTTTTGCACCGCGAATAATCAGGGTTCGAACCCCGCTGATACCGTTGATTTTTGTTGTCTGTTTTTTGTTTTCTTTTCTCAAATTAAGCGAATTGTGTACGTTTTCTGTGTTTTTTTATTTTTATTTTCAGGTTTTGTATTTGGGTTAGCTGTGAAAGTTTCAATAAATCGTTGTTATATTCAGTTTCTTTTATTTTTGGCTCTATTACGAAAAAGTTGAAAAATGTCCAGTACAATACGAGGACAAGAACAGTACATAGACAAAAAGAGTTTCTTCTGATTTAGACGTGCTTTTAACAGGTTGGTTGCAACACAAAAGGAACAATAGAAATGCCATTTAAAGACCCATCACACACACAAACTACCTGAAAAGTGAAAAAAAAAAAAACAACCCAAAGTAAAAACATGCTGAAAAAAAAAAGATCAATGCTGACGTCGTTCGGCTCGTTTATTAAAAAACAATATAAAAGCTTCAACATGTACATAGTTTTACTTATTCATTGTACGTAAATGAAAAGTATTTGTGATCGGGATATTTTAAAGATTCCTTGGATTGGTAAAGATAATTTGCATAAAACAAAACGTACACGGTACGTTTTTCTGTGTAAATTCATAGAAACAGGAATGAGTAAAACATCAAAAGTATATCAACAGCAAAATGCTCATATATTTACTTTCCAATTTTTCTGTAATAATCATTTAGTTAATGAAAACATTATGAAAATACTTTTAAAACCAAACTTTGAAAAATTTTGCGTTGTAAAATTAGCAGTGATATGCAAATTTTTTCTTCACCTTTACCATTGAAATGTGTTTGGGTATATAAAGGCACAACCCGTAATGAAACAATGTGAATATCAGTCACACATTTTTAACCTCTTTATTTAGAGGGTTTACGAGATGTTGCTCTTTGTCAAGAAGTGCAACTTCATTCTCGTCCGTCATTGGAAGTTAAGATATATAGCCCCTCTTTGCATAATATTTAGGGTCCTTCCAACTAAAATTTTAGATCGAAATTATTCCCTATTCAAAATTACCTTTCATTTCCTTTCCCCTTTAAGTTGCTGATATCTTTTGTAAATCATCATTTTTGTTAGATGCTGTGTCGTGTTTTATTATAACACATTTCGATCATTATAGTTTAAATCAAATCTTTTTTTTAACATTTTTTTTCTTTTTCATAGCTTTGATACGGAAGGCAGAGAGTAAAACAAAGACTGTAAAGTTTCGTTACTATTTTATAACATTTTCTATGTCAACTTGAATTTTATTTAGAACTCAGCAAATGGCGATGCCAAATACTTTAGATGCATGTTGATGAGCGGCGGGTGGACGTTAAAACATGGCGGCTATCAAAATATAGTAGCTCTTGTATTTGCGTGTTGACAGGCTTCACTTCAATTGTTATATTTTCTATTTGTCCAAATTCAAAAGAGATGACACCAAAAAAAAAAGAAAAATAAAACGACAGCATAACAATGTATTACGAAAAAAGTTCCAATTAAACTGAGATAAATTAAGATCTGATGAAAACGTTGAGAAATACAAGTAAAAGAGGACAAAAGATTTTTGTCCTTACTTGTGAAGGTTTATAAGCCTAAAAGAATACGCCCAATTATAGGTCGGAGTATGTAGCTCAGACGATAACGTGTTGGTTCTGCATCGCGAAAATCAGGGTTCGAACCCCGCTGCTACCGATGATTTTTGCTGCCTGTTTTTTTTTTTGTTTTCTTTTCTCAAATTTAGCGAATTTGTACCTTTTCTGTTTTTTTTTTTATTTTTATTTTCAGGTTTTGTATTTGGGTTAGCTGTGAAAGTTTCAATAAATCGTTGTTATATTCAGTTTCTTTTATTTTTGGCTCTATTACAAAAGAGTTGAAAAATGTCCAGTACAATGCGAAGACAAGAACAGTACATAGACCAATATAGTTTCTTCTGATTTTGGACATGCTTTTAACAGGTTGGTTGCAACACAAAAGGAACAATAGATATGCCATTTAAAGACCCATCACACACACACACACACCCTGAGAAGTAAAATAAAAAAAAACCAAAGTAAAAACATGCTGAAATAAAAAGAGCAATGCTGACGTCGTTCGGCTCGTTTATTAAAAAACAATATAAAAGCTTCAACATGTACATCATTTTACTTATTCATTGTACGTAAATGAAAAGTATTTGTGATCGGGATATTTTAAAGATTCCTTGGATTGGTAAAGATAATTTGCATAAAACAAAACGTACACGGTACGTTTTTCTGTGTAAATTCATAGAAACAGGAATGAGTAAAACATCAAAAGTATATCAACAGCAAAATGCTCATATATTTACTTTCCAATTTTTCTGTAATAATCATTTAGTTAATGAAAACATTATGAAAATACTTTTAAAACCAAACTTTGAAAAATTTTGCGTTGTAAAATTAGCAGTGATATGCAAATTTTTTCTTCACCTTTACCATTGAAATGTGTTTGGGTATATAAAGGCACAACCCGTAATGAAACAATGTGAATATCAGTCGCACATTTTTAACCTCTTTATTTAGAGGGTTTACGAGATGTTGCTCTTTGTCAAGAAGTGCAACTTCATTCTCGTCCGTCATTGGAAGTTAAGATATATAGCCCCTCTTTGCATAATATTTAGGGTCCTTCCAACTAAAATTTTAGATCGAAATTATTCCCTATTCAAAATTACCTTTCATTTCCTTTCCCCTTTAAGTTGCTGATATCTTTTGTAAATCATCATTTTTGTTAGATGCTGTGTCGTGTTTTATTATAACACATTTCGATCATTATAGTTTAAATCAAATCTTTTTTTTAACATTTTTTTTCTTTTTCATAGCTTTGATACGGAAGGCAGAGAGTAAAACAAAGACTGTAAAGTTTCGTTACTATTTTATAACATTTTCTATGTCAACTTGAATTTTATTTAGAACTCAGCAAATGGCGATGCCAAATACTTTAGATGCATGTTGATGAGCGGCGGGTGGACGTTAAAACATGGCGGCTATCAAAATATAGTAGCTCTTGTATTTGCGTGTTGACAGGCTTCACTTCAATTGTTATATTTTCTATTTGTCCAAATTCAAAAGAGATGACACCAAAAAAAAAGAAAAATAAAACGACAGCATAACAATGTATTACGAAAAAAGTTCCAATTAAACTGAGATAAATTAAGATCTGATGAAAACGTTGAGAAATACAAGTAAAAGAGGACAAAAGATTTTTGTCCTTACTTGTGAAGGTTTATAAGTCTAAAAGAATACGCCCAATTATAGGTCGGAGTCTGTAGCTCAGACGATAACGTGTTGGTTCTGCATCGCGAAAATCAGGGTTCGAACCCCGCTGCTACCGATGATTTTTGCTGCCTGTTTTTTTGTTTGTTTTCTTTTCTCAAATTTAGCGAATTTGTACCTTTTCTGTTTTTTTTTATTTTTATTTTCAGGTTTTGTATTTGGGTTAGCTGTGAAAGTTTCAATAAATCGTTGTTATATTCAGTTTCTTTTATTTTTGGCTCTATTACAAAAGAGTTGAAAAATGTCCAGTACAATGCGAAGACAAGAACAGTACATAGACCAATATAGTTTCTTCTGATTTGGACATGCTTTTAACAGGTTGGTTGCAACACAAAAGGAACAATAGATATGCCATTTAAAGACCCATCACACACACACACACACCCTGAAAAGTAAAATAAAACAAAACAAAGTAAAAACATGCTGAAATAAAAACAGTAATGCTGACGTCGTTCGGCTCGTTTATCAAAAAACAATATAAAAGCTTCAACATGTACATAATTTTACTTATTCATTGTACGTAAATGAAAAGTATTTGTGATCGGGATATTTTAAAGATTCCTTGGATTGGTAAAGATAATTTGCATAAAACAAAACGTACACGGTACGTTTTTCTGTGTAAATTCATAGAAACAGGAATGAGTAAAACATCAATAGTATATCAACAGCAAAATGCTCATATATTTACTTTCCAATTTTTCTGTAATCGTCGCAGGGATTCCAAAATGTCGTATGAGGAAATTACAAGTTTTCCAGGAGAAACAAAAAACTGATTTTTTTACTCGCTGTGCAAAACTAGTTTGTGCCTTTTTTAATTGCAACAGTTTTTGGTGTTTGCATTGATATTATTATAGTTTATCTTGATTTCTATGTTTCATAATGACTCTACTGCACATATGAAATTTTGTTTGTGGTATACAGACCCTCTAAAATTCAAACTAACCACACGCACGATGAGCGCACGCACGATGAGCGCATGATGAATGCACGATGAGCGCACGATGAACGCACGATGAGCGCACGATGAATGCACGATGAGTGCACGATGAGCGCACGATACACGTTCCACGCACGATGAGCGATGAGCGTTTAAACACTCACACGCACGATTGAATCGCTCAAATACACGATAAACCACTCAAATGAACGTTACACGATGAGCGATGAACGTTCAAACGCTCACACGCACGATGAGCGATGAATGTTGAATATTCATGCAAAGAAAATAAAAACACGTTTTAGTTATAGTTTTCAGATCCAGTACTAGCCTATAAGTAATTGTCAACTTTTTAATATAAAAAGATTCTTTCGTTTTTATTTTCATAATTTTTTTATTATAAGTACTAATAATGATATAAAATACCTTTTTTTATTTTTTTTATATTTGATTTTATTTGTTTTAATTTCTAATCATTATATTTTTATGTTATTTCATTTTATTATTATTTTTAAAATCTATTTATTTATCTATCATTTCTGACTGACTGCTAGTTACTTATGGTTCCTATATACTATCAGAGAAATCTCCGGTACTAGCCTAATATAAACAAGTGGAACCAAAGCCAATACGGATCAAGCAATGTATAATCATTAATAAATTTATCCGTTGGTACATTTGTGCAACATCACATAAGACATCAGTATATCTCTCAACTTATAATAATTAACAGTATTCTAAATTTAAACCCAAATTATTTCTTTTTCTCGAATAAATTTAAAGACCTGTACAGGTTACAACAAATTTTCTTATCTAGTAAAGATTAATCCAAATATGAAAATTTAATTTTTAAAAAGCGATAAAAATATTTGAGTAAAATGCAGCGACCACTTTATAATAACAAAATTGCCGTAATTGAGAGAGGAAGACTTAGGTTCAAAACAATAAACAAGAGAACAAAACTTGCCAAAATTGCGATTCCCATTTAAAAATTTCCAGCCAAAATTAACATGTATAAACTATAACTTCATAAGAGTAGGAATTTAAAATTTTATAACAGATAATTATTCAAACGAAAATAACTCCTTGAAATATTGTCTTTATGCTCCATTTATCAAAAAGTCACCAATATAATGTGGACCTTAATATTATAATTTCGGAACTATATACGTGCAGTATATATGTTTTGTTTAAATTTGTTTTACATGTAATATGCTTTCAACTCTTAGTGGACTGATAATTTGCATTTGAAAACGATTATTAATATCATCACCTGTGGTTTTCTTCCTCTTAGTAACCCGCTGTGATCTTCCGCATTAAACATCCGTTATATATATGCGACCTGTATTTTGTTTATTGCGCGAGCCATTGTTGATTGTAAACGACATGCAAATAATTAGTTCGGTAATTCGTCATGAAGGAAAACGTTTATCTTCATTAAAAAAAATGTGTATATTTGATTTGATAAAGAAAGATATTTGAAACTTAACGTTTTAAATAAAGTACATGGACTTGGTCTTCTTTCAGAAACCTGGGATTAGTTAGTTATCTTATTTCCAGCAGAAACCTATAAAGATATGCGTTTTTACGTTTTTACACATGGGACATTGACAGACAGACACCAAAAAGTTGGCGATACATGTCACATAATAAACCAAAGACAGACAGACGGACACCAAGTGATTGCATATAATTATGTATTTTTTTATTTGTTCGTTTAAATGTCAGTTTTCTCGCGTTTTTATATTACAACTGGGACATTGACATACGGACACCAAGTGATGGACGGTACATGTAACATGGTAAACCAGTACAGATTGACGAACACCAAATGAACGGCGAGAAGCAAAGGTGTACCAAAGGGGTAATCAGTATCATAAAACCGTAAAGACAAAGACAAAACCGGCAGACAAAAATCATCACAACAAAACAAACCACATAACAACATAAAACACAAACACACATAACAACAAAACCGCATTCAGCAACGCGAACTCAAGTCGAAACGAGAGTGAACTCAGGTGCTCCGGAAGAGTAAGCAGTTCCTGCTTGCTATAGCACACCGAAAAGTTTATACCCGCATTTTGGTATTTGTAATTTTGAGATTTGACAGCGGCAAATCAAAGAGTTTTCTAAAACTGTCTACAAAAAAAAGGATTAAATATCTTTACAAAACTTTCGGCTTGTGATATTTATTATAATTAGAATGCTATTACTAACTTTGGTAACACTGTCATGACTGTGGAGCATTATCTTTTATTGCTAAATGCATGTTTGAGGACGCCCAGGCTATGTGGTATTTAGTCGCACCGACATATAAATGCTTATGCTTTTCCTTTAAAGTGTAATTTATGATTGTCCAATGTCCTGCTTAAGTTAATCGTGGCTACGTCGTCATTACATAATTTAATGTATAAATATAGTTGGAAGCGAAAACTTAAACATTGAAATAAATGTAGTATTGGTAAAGAAAACGCACTCTATACTCAAATAACACCTATTTCAAACTTTAGCATCATAAGATCGGAAGAAGCCGATCGAGTTACTTTAGTTGGAGTATATGATGAACGAAAGAACTTAATTGAATGTAAAATACTCAACGAGGATGGCGCGACATGTGTCCGCTTAAACTGTTTGCATGTACATGTAGATTTTGCCCAGGCTACTCATGTTTAAAGTTTAAATATGCATATATCAACAGGTATATATCAACCTCAAAACAGAGATTACATGTAATTGTAAAATAACATCTTGGCCCGTGTCAATTAAACTATCCGAACACATATCCTAAGACATTGTTTAGCAGTTACTTTAGGGTGGTCTTAGAACTATCTAAAGATATTGAGTATGTTTATATATCGAAGCTGTCCTAGGACATTCCTATATATCGTAGTCTAAGGACCGTCTTAAAATATCTGATATACAATTCAAATCTAATCAATTTTCATTAACAATATCATGGCATATCAAAATGCATGATATGCTCCTACATTTATAAAACAATGTGTGAACAATTCATTAAATCTTATTTTCTTTTTTAGTTAGTTTGTTGGTTTTTTATGCTTTGTTTTTATAAATGAAATGTAAATAACGTAAACAACCAATGTTACAAACTTTGATACTAAAGTTTATACATACATAAAAAAAAAATTCGGTATTTGAAATGAATATAAACGAATTCTCTTCGCAAAACTCGATTGCTTATAAAATATAGCACGCGCGTTTTTACTTTGAAGGAAGACTAAAATTTGTTTTAACATCCGGCACCAACACTTTTCTGACTTTGTCAAAAAACATTTTCAAAGATATCAAAAAATTGAACTTCTTCCTACATCGGGAATAGAGTGAGTTATTTGGGGTCATAATCTCTCCCAAAAACCTGATTGCTTAAGAAGCAGAATGTATTTGAAACAAAACAATGGAAGGTAAAATAGAAAATTAGTGAAAAAAAGAACTCAAAACTAGAGCGCTTCTTGTAAGTCTTGTATAGACTAAACGCGAGTCGGGTGTTAAAAAATTTGTTGCCTGAAATTTTGGTGTACTTTTTATATATTTAAACAATGACAGATAGAGTATCAAACACTTACAGACACAGAAATTCAATCTATTTTTTCTATCAGATGTTAAAAGTAGAAGGATGTTTTCTTTTCTTTGCTTTCCAGCAACGCAACTCATAGTGCAAAAAAAGCATGGAAAAGTTTATACCCGCATTTTGGTATTTGTAATTTTGAAACCACTGGGCGATAACCGCTGCTGGTGGACCAGAGGTCCCCGAGGGTAATCACAAGCCTGGTAGTCAGACTTGTCTGACACGAATTACCATAAAATTTCTAATATATTGTCGCTGAAATTTCCGATAGTTAAATTCAAAAATGATGAAAACACCAGGTTTCTTTCCTTGTAATGCACATGGTCGATATCCTCGGTGCTGGATTTGGCTTCCTTGTTCGAACGTTTTGGTTTTGAGTACTTTTCGTTTTCAACTGTTTGGTATTTTGACCTTCCAATGTTTTGGTTTAAATGCTACTGATGAGAGGTTACTCCTTGAAATATCGATATATAGCATATCCAAATTAACCGTTTATACCCGCATTTTGGTATTTGTAATTTTGAAACCACTGGGCGATAACCGCTGCTGGTGGACCAGAGGTCCCCGAGGGTAATCACAAGCCTGGTAGTCAGACTTGTCTGACACGAATTACCATAAAATTTCTAATATATTGTCGCTGAAATTTCCGATAGTTAAATTCAAAAATGATGAAAACACCAGGTTTCTTTCCTTGTAATGCACATGGTCGATATCCTCGGTGCTGGATTTGGCTTCCTTGTTCGAACGTTTTGGTTTTGAGTACTTTTCGTTTTCAACTGTTTGGTATTTTGACCTTCCAATGTTTTGGTTTAAATGCTACTGATGAGAGGTTACTCCTTGAAATATCGATATATAGCATATCCAAATTAACCGTTTATACCCGCATTTTGGTATTTGTAATTTTGAAACCACTGGGCGATAACCGCTGCTGGTGGACCAGAGGTCCCCGAGGGTAATCACAAGCCTGGTAGTCAGACTTGTCTGACACGAATTACCATAAAATTTCTAATATATTGTCGCTGAAATTTCCGATAGTTAAATTCAAAAATGATGAAAACACCAGGTTTCTTTCCTAATAATGCACATGGTCGATATCCTCGGTGCTTGATTTGGCTTCCTTGTTCGAACGTTTTGGTTTTGAGTACTTTTCGTTTTCAACTGTTTGGTATTTTGACCTTCCAATGTTTTGGTTTAAATGCTACTGATGAGAGGTTACTCCTTGAAATATCGATATATAGCATATCCAAATTAACCGTTTATACCCGCATTTTGTTATTTGTAATTTTGAAACCACTGGGCGATAACCGCTGCTGGTGGACCAGAGGTCCCCGAGGGTAATCACAAGCCTGGTAGTCAGACTTGTCTGACACGAATTACCATAAAATTTCTAATATATTGTCGCTGAAATTTCCGATAGTTAAATTCAAAAATGATGAAAACACCAGGTTTCTTTCCTTGTAATGCACA
This sequence comes from Arcuatula senhousia, assembly GCA_963971305.1. Lineage (NCBI taxonomy): Eukaryota > Metazoa > Mollusca > Bivalvia > Mytilida > Mytilidae > Arcuatula > Arcuatula senhousia. The sequence continues at coordinate 10,905,122 of OZ020309.1, read as the reverse complement.
TGGTCGATATCCTCGGTGCTGGATTTGGCTTCCTTGTTCGAACGTTTTGGTTTTGAGTACTTTTCGTTTTCAACTGTTTGGTATTTTGACCTTCCAATGTTTTGGTTTAAATGCTACTGATGAGAGGTTACTCCTTAAAATATCGATATATAGCATATCCAAATTAACCGTTTATACCCGCATTTTGGTATTTGTAATTTTGTGCCAAAAAAGACCACAAAACATCCGTACATTCAAGATTATCACAAAAATTGACCAATATTATGAGTGATATAAAGCATAATACGTTAAAACTATTATGATTTTTAACCATACCAGTCTAAGAAATAAACTCTTTCTCTGAATACCCTATTCTGTCTGATGTAATTCGCTCGTCATCATTATCCACAAGAGCCATAATCATTGTTTATTTCCTACTTTCAATACGCTAGGATAGTCCTAATTGATTAGGATGGTATTAAGTCAACTAAATTGTTATCTCAAATTTTGGTCACATTTTAGGACCCTTTTTAAATTAGGACCCTTTCGTTGACCCGTCCTAAGACTAATCCATATCTAAAGATGGTCCAAAGACATGTCTCTATCCTAAGATAGCTTCGTTGACACGGCCCCTGATTATACAGATATGAGTTGTGTTAAATTGTTTTATGTTTTGATAAGAAAGTGATGGATTATGATCATGTAATTATAGGCCTAATTTTATTTGTGAAGAGGTCAAGTGGAGGGGGCACGTGCCCCCCTCTGGATCCGCCACTGCAAGTTGTCGTCATGTATTTTCCGTTCATGAGAATGATTTAATAGGGTATTCAGCGTGACCGTGCAACTGAACACTTCTTCTTGTTTGGGGATTTACGCGGGGCAAGTGTGAGCCATGAACAAATTCCTTCTTTGTTTACGTACTTCTATTACAGACGAATCAACCTTTTCTTTGTTTTTTTAAGAAAATTTAACTAGACTGATACTGCGTGTCAAGAAAAACTGATAACAGAGATAAAAATGTAGACATAACAAAAGGCAACACAGTTGTTAAAGCACGGGTTGTGCTAATCGTTACAAATACTCCTCATTTATACTGTATTTTTACGGCACGTTTCGAATAATGGTTTATATAATCGCTAGAAAAATTCTCAGCCATACATGTACACCAAACGGGCGAAAATCTGAGAGCCCATCTAAAAGTGTTCTTTAATTAATAGATAAATAAATATTTCCCCAAACGTCACGTTTTCGTTAATTTTAATAGAACATTAAAGACATCTTTTCATTTTTTTTCTTTAAATCTTATATTTTGTCTTCTTCTAATTTTGTATATTTCCTATTTTATGAATTACCTTTTTGTTTATTTGACATGTTCAGAGTTTACTTTTTAACACCTGTCAATCGCGATACCTGGAGTGGCATGCTGTGACCCACTTAATTAACATCCGCCTGCCGCTTTTGGCCCGCGTCCAAACTACCTGCTGTGACAAATTATGCACACGTGAAGATTGATAGTTGGTGTAATTGGTTAACATGGTTAATTTGATATGAGACAACAGTTACATGTACATTTTAAATAAAATATCATAATTAAATATTACATATGTCTTCATTAAAAAAGAATGCCTTAGATAGATTTTCAAATGTACAAATGTTTTTTTTGACCACCCCAGAAAAGTAAATTTATAAAATCAATGGGCTGTCATACCCCGCTCTCACTGATTTCCCCCTTACTCATAATCGAATAGTTAAACTTATTTTCGTTTTTTATTAAAAAATATATGTATAAAGACGTATTTGCAATATCATGCCCGTTAGAATTCGCACCTTTTATTTTCGTCATGAAATTAGAATGAATATTTTTGCGATGCGTAATTTACTTTTTAAAAGTGTTTTTTCTCTATTTTTCTGTAATTATGTTGGTGGGGTTTGTACTGTTTTTATGTGTAAGCTTTGATGTAAAACTTAAAATACTGTATTAGGAAATAATGTTACGTGCAATTAAGGATGATTAAAAAAAACTAAGATGTACACTAAACTGCACGTGAGTGTACGGGACAAAACATTTATACCCTCATGTATATGTACATGTATTTTTGAAACGTCAACGACGGAAAACTGCCAACAGACCTTGGCGTGGCCATCGCGGCAGGGGCCGCTGCTCACTGTTTTAATATTAGACTAAAAATAAAATACAAACTAAGCAGAAACAACATTTAAAAAGAAAGACTTTCTTTCATCCTTTTTGACAATTGCAAAGAACAAATAACATAAAGACGACGAATGAAAATATAAGCTTTGAAAACCATTTAAAACATTTTAAATGTGGCGGGGTTTAACTAGTTTTTAGGAGTCACGTCTACAAGCTCCCTTTTTGATAAAACACAGCAAAGCACGCAGTTAAACCCCATCACCATGGAAACCACCTATAGAAAAATATTTCCTTAGCAGGCTTCTCGCCTCATCTTCTATAAAGGGCAAGCTTCGCCTTTTCCGAGATATACATTAAAACCTTTGCTAAAACAAAGTAAAAATTATTTATATTCAAATCTTGTTACTGAAAAAGATATCTATGATAGCAAAAGTATTTATTAAACAATATATGTTTTTTTGGTAATCATTATCTTCTTCTTGATATGCATGCAGAATCATGTATATACATATACCTCTAGCGGAATCGCGTCCGAGGTGGGTCACTCGCTCTGACCTGTGATGAAACAAGCATACATATATGAAATAAAATAATATTTTATATTTAAAAAATGTCTTTGAGAAAAAAAACTGAAAAGCCAATTCTTATTAATTTAAGTATTTAATTATTCAGTTAGTTTATTTATACAGGTTCTTTACTCTACGGAGACCTGCATACATGTTTTTATAGTCAAAAATAAAACTTATGGATAATATTTGAAAAGATAACACGAACAGACTACAATCACGACAATATAATATTAATATGTCATGTATGTGGATCGTGTCTTTCTGACACATATTCTATATTCTTTCGCTTTTCATGTATACTATTGTTTATATGAACATTCGAAATATTAAATCTTTCATTTACACGATTAAACGTTCATTTACACGATTGAAACATTCATTTACACGGTAAACCACTTACACGATTGAATCGCTCATTCACACGATTTGAACGTTCATTTGCACGATTGAAACATTCATTTACACGCTAAACCACTCACACGCTAAACGACTCACACGCACGATGAGCGCACGATGAGTGCACGATGAGCGCACGATGAACGCACGATGAGCGCACGATGAACGCACGGTGAGTGCACGATGAACGCACGATGAATGCACGATGAGCGCACGATGAGCGCAAAAATGGTTAGTTTGAATTTTGGAGGGTCTGTACGACATTTTGACACGAGACCCGATAGCAATACTAATGCACGAACAACCCCAAAAATGCAACTTAAAGAAACTTTGATATCTATTACATTAAATAACTTAACATGAGCTATAAATATTGACCAATTCTTATTGATCCTTGAATTTTGATCCTTTTATATTTTCCAGGTTGGAACAAAATGTCGTATAATTACTTATTTACGACAATTTGTAAATAATTATGATAGGAGTGACAAATGTCGTATAACTTTTTTCTGTCTGAATTATGTTCTTTAAAGGCATAAAGTACACTGTTATTTTGATACATTACAATTATTTGGTGAACAACAAATTATATGAAATAAAGAAACTTTCAAAAGTATTTAATCTGACACAGCTTATAAAATATACGACCTTTTGGAATCCTAATTTTGTAGCTGATATGATGTTTTGATATTTTGTCATATGTTTAAAAAGAACACTTTTGATTGGAGAAGAGATACGACAATTTGAAGTCATATGAAGTTTGGCCCGCAGATTATTAAAATGTAATAACCTCAAAACTGCGAAATTGACATATACGACATTTTGGAATCCCAGCAACGTAATAATCATTTAGTTAATGAAAACATTATAAAATTACTTTTGAAACCAAACTTTGAAAAAATTTGCAATGTAAAATTAGCAGTGATATGCAAATTTTTTCTTCACCTTTACCATTGAAATGTGTTTGGGTATATATAAAGGCATAACCAGTAATGAAACAATGTGAATATCAGTCGCACATTTTTAACCTCTTTATTTAGAGGGTTTACGAGATGTTGCTCTTTGTCAAGAAGTGCAACTTCATCCTCGTCCGTCATTGGAAGTTAAGATATATAGCCCCTCTTTGCATAATATTTAGGGTCCTTCCAACTAAAATTTTAGATCGAAATTATACCCTATTCAAAATTACCTTTCATTTCCTTTCCCCTTTAAGTTGCTGATATCTTTTGTAAATCATCATTTTTGTTAGATGCTGTGTCGTGTTTTATTATAACACATCTCGATCATTATAGTTTAAATCAAATCTTTTTTTTTACATTTTTTTTTCTTTTTTATAGCTTAGATACGGAAGGCAGAGAGTAAAACAAAGACTGTAAAGTTTCGTTATTATTTTATAACATTTTCTATGTCCACTTGAATTTTATTTAGAACTCTGCAAATGGCGATGCCAAATACTTTAGATGCATGTTGATGAGCGGCGGGTGGACGTTAAAACATGGCGGCTATCAAAATATAGTAGCTCTTGTATTTGCGTGTTGACAGGCTTCACTTCAATTGTTATATTTTCTATTTGTCCAAATTCAAAAGAGATGACACCAAAAAAAAAAGAAAAATAAAACGACAGCATAACAATGTATTACGAAAAAAGTTCCAATTAAACTGAGATAAATTAAGATCTGATGAAAACGTTGAGAAATACAAGTAAAAGAGGACAAAAGATTTTTGTCCTTACTTGTGAAGGTTTATAAGCCTAAAAGAATACGCCCAATTATAGGTCGGAGTCTGTAGCTCAGACGATAACGTGTTGGTTCTGCATCGCGAAAATCAGGGTTCGAACCCCGCTGCTACCGATGATTTTTGCTGCCTGTTTTTTTGTTTGTTTTCTTTTCTCAAATTTAGCGAATTTGTACCTTTTCTGTTTTTTTTTATTTTTATTTTCAGGTTTTGTATTTGGGTTAGCTGTGAAAGTTTCAATAAATCGTTGTTATATTCAGTTTCTTTTATTTTTGGCTCTATTACAAAAGAGTTGAAAAATGTCCAGTACAATGCGAAGACAAGAACAGTACATAGACCAATATAGTTTCTTCTGATTTGGACATGCTTTTAACAGGTTGGTTGCAACACAAAAGGAACAATAGATATGCCATTTAAAGACCCATCACACACACACACACACCCTGAAAAGTAAAATAAAACAAAACAAAGTAAAAACATGCTGAAATAAAAACAGTAATGCTGACGTCGTTCGGCTCGTTTATCAAAAAACAATATAAAAGCTTCAACATGTACATAATTTTACTTATTCATTGTACGTAAATGAAAAGTATTTGTGATCGGGATATTTTAAAGATTCCTTGGATTGGTAAAGATAATTTGCATAAAACAAAACGTACACGGTACGTTTTTCTGTGTAAATTCATAGAAACAGGAATGAGTAAAACATCAATAGTATATCAACAGCAAAATGCTCATATATTTACTTTCCAATTTTTCTGTAATCGTCGCAGGGATTCCAAAATGTCGTATGAGGAAATTACAAGTTTTCCAGGAGAAACAAAAAACTGATTTTTTTACTCGCTGTGCAAAACTAGTTTGTGCCTTTTTTAATTGCAACAGTTTTTGGTGTTTGCATTGATATTATTATAGTTTATCTTGATTTCTATGTTTCATAATGACTCTACTGCACATATGAAATTTTGTTTGTGGTATACGACATTTTGACACGAGACCCGATAGCAATACTAATGCACGAACAACCCCAAAAATGCAACTTAAAGAAACTTTGATATCTATTACATTAAATAACTTAACATGAGCTATAAATATTGACCAATTCTTATTGATCCTTGAATTTTGATCCTTTTATATTTTCCAGGTTGGAACAAAATGTCGTATAATTACTTATTTACGACAATTTGTAAATAATTATGATAGGAGTGACAAATGTCGTATAACTTTTTTCTGTCTGAATTATGTTCTTTAAAGGCATAAAGTACACTGTTATTTTGATACATTACAATTATTTGGTGAACAACAAATTATATGAAATAAAGAAACTTTCAAAAGTATTTAATCTGACACAGCTTATAAAATATACGACCTTTTGGAATCCTAATTTTGTAGCTGATATGATGTTTTGATATTTTGTCATATGTTTAAAAAGAACACTTTTGATTGGAGAAGAGATACGACAATTTGAAGTCATATGAAGTTTGGCCCGCAGATTATTAAAATGTAATAACCTCAAAACTGCGAAATTGACATATACGACATTTTGGAATCCCAGCAACGTAATAATCATTTAGTTAATGAAAACATTATAAAATTACTTTTGAAACCAAACTTTGAAAAAATTTGCAATGTAAAATTAGCAGTGATATGCAAATTTTTTCTTCACCTTTACCATTGAAATGTGTTTGGGTATATATAAAGGCATAACCAGTAATGAAACAATGTGAATATCAGTCGCACATTTTTAACCTCTTTATTTAGAGGGTTTACGAGATGTTGCTCTTTGTCAAGAAGTGCAACTTCATCCTCGTCCGTCATTGGAAGTTAAGATATATAGCCCCTCTTTGCATAATATTTAGGGTCCTTCCAACTAAAATTTTAGATCGAAATTATACCCTATTCAAAATTACCTTTCATTTCCTTTCCCCTTTAAGTTGCTGATATCTTTTGTAAATCATCATTTTTGTTAGATGCTGTGTCGTGTTTTATTATAACACATCTCGATCATTATAGTTTAAATCAAATCTTTTTTTTTTACATTTTTTTTTCTTTTTTATAGCTTAGATACGGAAGGCAGAGAGTAAAACAAAGACTGTAAAGTTTCGTTATTATTTTATAACATTTTCTATGTCCACTTGAATTTTATTTAGAACTCTGCAAATGGCGATGCCAAATACTTTAGATGCATGTTGATGAGCGGCGGGTGGACGTTAAAACATGGCGGCTATCAAAATATAGTAGCTCTTGTATTTGCGTGTTGACAGGCTTCACTTCAATTGTTATATTTTCTATTTGTCCAAATTCAAAAGAGATGACACCAAAAAAAAAGAAAAATAAAACGACAGCATAACAATGTATTACGAAAAAAGTTCCAATTAAACTGAGATAAATTAAGATCTGATGAAAACGTTGAGAAATACAAGTAAAAGAGGACAAAAGATTTTTGTCCTTACTTGTGAAGGTTTATAAGCCTAAAAGAATACGCCCAATTATAGGTCGGAGTCTGTAGCTCAGACGATAACGTGTTGGTTCTGCATCGCGAAAATCAGGGTTCGAACCCCGCTGCTACCGATGATTTTTGCTGCCTGTTTTTTTGTTTGTTTTCTTTTCTCAAATTTAGCGAATTTGTACCTTTTCTGTTTTTTTTTATTTTTATTTTCAGGTTTTGTATTTGGGTTAGCTGTGAAAGTTTCAATAAATCGTTGTTATATTCAGTTTCTTTTATTTTTGGCTCTATTACAAAAGAGTTGAAAAATGTCCAGTACAATGCGAAGACAAGAACAGTACATAGACCAATATAGTTTCTTCTGATTTGGACATGCTTTTAACAGGTTGGTTGCAACACAAAAGGAACAATAGATATGCCATTTAAAGACCCATCACACACACACACACACCCTGAAAAGTAAAATAAAACAAAACAAAGTAAAAACATGCTGAAATAAAAACAGTAATGCTGACGTCGTTCGGCTCGTTTATCAAAAAACAATATAAAAGCTTCAACATGTACATAATTTTACTTATTCATTGTACGTAAATGAAAAGTATTTGTGATCGGGATATTTTAAAGATTCCTTGGATTGGTAAAGATAATTTGCATAAAACAAAACGTACACGGTACGTTTTTCTGTGTAAATTCATAGAAACAGGAATGAGTAAAACATCAATAGTATATCAACAGCAAAATGCTCATATATTTACTTTCCAATTTTTCTGTAATCGTCGCAGGGATTCCAAAATGTCGTATGAGGAAATTACAAGTTTTCCAGGAGAAACAAAAAACTGATTTTTTTACTCGCTGTGCAAAACTAGTTTGTGCCTTTTTTAATTGCAACAGTTTTTGGTGTTTGCATTGATATTATTATAGTTTATCTTGATTTCTATGTTTCATAATGACTCTACTGCACATATGAAATTTTGTTTGTGGTATACGACATTTTGACACGAGACCCGATAGCAATACTAATGCACGAACAACCCCAAAAATGCAACTTAAAGAAACTTTGATATCTATTACATTAAATAACTTAACATGAGCTATAAATATTGACCAATTCTTATTGATCCTTGAATTTTGATCCTTTTATATTTTCCAGGTTGGAACAAAATGTCGTATAATTACTTATTTACGACAATTTGTAAATAATTATGATAGGAGTGACAAATGTCGTATAACTTTTTTCTGTCTGAATTATGTTCTTTAAAGGCATAAAGTACACTGTTATTTTGATACATTACAATTATTTGGTGAACAACAAATTATATGAAATAAAGAAACTTTCAAAAGTATTTAATCTGACACAGCTTATAAAATATACGACCTTTTGGAATCCTAATTTTGTAGCTGATATGATGTTTTGATATTTTGTCATATGTTTAAAAAGAACACTTTTGATTGGAGAAGAGATACGACAATTTGAAGTCATATGAAGTTTGGCCCGCAGATTATTAAAATGTAATAACCTCAAAACTGCGAAATTGACATATACGACATTTTGGAATCCCAGCAACGTAATAATCATTTAGTTAATGAAAACATTATAAAATTACTTTTGAAACCAAACTTTGAAAAAATTTGCAATGTAAAATTAGCAGTGATATGCAAATTTTTTCTTCACCTTTACCATTGAAATGTGTTTGGGTATATATAAAGGCATAACCAGTAATGAAACAATGTGAATATCAGTCGCACATTTTTAACCTCTTTATTTAGAGGGTTTACGAGATGTTGCTCTTTGTCAAGAAGTGCAACTTCATCCTCGTCCGTCATTGGAAGTTAAGATATATAGCCCCTCTTTGCATAATATTTAGGGTCCTTCCAACTAAAATTTTAGATCGAAATTATACCCTATTCAAAATTACCTTTCATTTCCTTTCCCCTTTAAGTTGCTGATATCTTTTGTAAATCATCATTTTTGTTAGATGCTGTGTCGTGTTTTATTATAACACATCTCGATCATTATAGTTTAAATCAAATCTTTTTTTTTTACATTTTTTTTTCTTTTTTATAGCTTAGATACGGAAGGCAGAGAGTAAAACAAAGACTGTAAAGTTTCGTTATTATTTTATAACATTTTCTATGTCCACTTGAATTTTATTTAGAACTCTGCAAATGGCGATGCCAAATACTTTAGATGCATGTTGATGAGCGGCGGGTGGACGTTAAAACATGGCGGCTATCAAAATATAGTAGCTCTTGTATTTGCGTGTTGACAGGCTTCACTTCAATTGTTATATTTTCTATTTGTCCAAATTCAAAAGAGATGACACCAAAAAAAAAGAAAAATAAAACGACAGCATAACAATGTATTACGAAAAAAGTTCCAATTAAACTGAGATAAATTAAGATCTGATGAAAACGTTGAGAAATACAAGTAAAAGAGGACAAAAGATTTTTGTCCTTACTTGTGAAGGTTTATAAGCCTAAAAGAATACGCCCAATTATAGGTCGGAGTCTGTAGCTCAGACGATAACGTGTTGGTTCTGCATCGCGAAAATCAGGGTTCGAACCCCGCTGCTACCGATGATTTTTGCTGCCTGTTTTTTTGTTTGTTTTCTTTTCTCAAATTTAGCGAATTTGTACCTTTTCTGTTTTTTTTTATTTTTATTTTCAGGTTTTGTATTTGGGTTAGCTGTGAAAGTTTCAATAAATCGTTGTTATATTCAGTTTCTTTTATTTTTGGCTCTATTACAAAAGAGTTGAAAAATGTCCAGTACAATGCGAAGACAAGAACAGTACATAGACCAATATAGTTTCTTCTGATTTGGACATGCTTTTAACAGGTTGGTTGCAACACAAAAGGAACAATAGATATGCCATTTAAAGACCCATCACACACACACACACACCCTGAAAAGTAAAATAAAACAAAACAAAGTAAAAACATGCTGAAATAAAAACAGTAATGCTGACGTCGTTCGGCTCGTTTATCAAAAAACAATATAAAAGCTTCAACATGTACATAATTTTACTTATTCATTGTACGTAAATGAAAAGTATTTGTGATCGGGATATTTTAAAGATTCCTTGGATTGGTAAAGATAATTTGCATAAAACAAAACGTACACGGTACGTTTTTCTGTGTAAATTCATAGAAACAGGAATGAGTAAAACATCAATAGTATATCAACAGCAAAATGCTCATATATTTACTTTCCAATTTTTCTGTAATCGTCGCAGGGATTCCAAAATGTCGTATGAGGAAATTACAAGTTTTCCAGGAGAAACAAAAAACTGATTTTTTTACTCGCTGTGCAAAACTAGTTTGTGCCTTTTTTAATTGCAACAGTTTTTGGTGTTTGCATTGATATTATTATAGTTTATCTTGATTTCTATGTTTCATAATGACTCTACTGCACATATGAAATTTTGTTTGTGGTATACGACATTTTGACACGAGACCCGATAGCAATACTAATGCACGAACAACCCCAAAAATGCAACTTAAAGAAACTTTGATATCTATTACATTAAATAACTTAACATGAGCTATAAATATTGACCAATTCTTATTGATCCTTGAATTTTGATCCTTTTATATTTTCCAGGTTGGAACAAAATGTCGTATAATTACTTATTTACGACAATTTGTAAATAATTATGATAGGAGTGACAAATGTCGTATAACTTTTTTCTGTCTGAATTATGTTCTTTAAAGGCATAAAGTACACTGTTATTTTGATACATTACAATTATTTGGTGAACAACAAATTATATGAAATAAAGAAACTTTCAAAAGTATTTAATCTGACACAGCTTATAAAATATACGACCTTTTGGAATCCTAATTTTGTAGCTGATATGATGTTTTGATATTTTGTCATATGTTTAAAAAGAACACTTTTGATTGGAGAAGAGATACGACAATTTGAAGTCATATGAAGTTTGGCCCGCAGATTATTAAAATGTAATAACCTCAAAACTGCGAAATTGACATATACGACATTTTGGAATCCCAGCAACGTAATAATCATTTAGTTAATGAAAACATTATAAAATTACTTTTGAAACCAAACTTTGAAAAAATTTGCAATGTAAAATTAGCAGTGATATGCAAATTTTTTCTTCACCTTTACCATTGAAATGTGTTTGGGTATATATAAAGGCATAACCAGTAATGAAACAATGTGAATATCAGTCGCACATTTTTAACCTCTTTATTTAGAGGGTTTACGAGATGTTGCTCTTTGTCAAGAAGTGCAACTTCATCCTCGTCCGTCATTGGAAGTTAAGATATATAGCCCCTCTTTGCATAATATTTAGGGTCCTTCCAACTAAAATTTTAGATCGAAATTATACCCTATTCAAAATTACCTTTCATTTCCTTTCCCCTTTAAGTTGCTGATATCTTTTGTAAATCATCATTTTTGTTAGATGCTGTGTCGTGTTTTATTATAACACATCTCGATCATTATAGTTTAAATCAAATCTTTTTTTTTACATTTTTTTTTCTTTTTTATAGCTTAGATACGGAAGGCAGAGAGTAAAACAAAGACTGTAAAGTTTCGTTATTATTTTATAACATTTTCTATGTCCACTTGAATTTTATTTAGAACTCTGCAAATGGCGATGCCAAATACTTTAGATGCATGTTGATGAGCGGCGGGTGGACGTTAAAACATGGCGGCTATCAAAATATAGTAGCTCTTGTATTTGCGTGTTGACAGGCTTCACTTCAATTGTTATATTTTCTATTTGTCCAAATTCAAAAGAGATGACACCAAAAAAAAAGAAAAATAAAACGACAGCATAACAATGTATTACGAAAAAAGTTCCAATTAAACTGAGATAAATTAAGATCTGATGAAAACGTTGAGAAATACAAGTAAAAGAGGACAAAAGATTTTTGTCCTTACTTGTGAAGGTTTATAAGCCTAAAAGAATACGCCCAATTATAGGTCGGAGTCTGTAGCTCAGACGATAACGTGTTGGTTCTGCATCGCGAAAATCTTCATCGCGAAAATCAGGGTTCGAACCCCGCTGCTACCGATGATTTTTGCTGCCTGTTTTTTTGTTTGTTTTCTTTTCTCAAATTTAGCGAATTTGTACCTTTTCTGTTTTTTTTTATTTTTATTTTCAGGTTTTGTATTTGGGTTAGCTGTGAAAGTTTCAATAAATCGTTGTTATATTCAGTTTCTTTTATTTTTGGCTCTATTACAAAAGAGTTGAAAAATGTCCAGTACAATGCGAAGACAAGAACAGTACATAGACCAATATAGTTTCTTCTGATTTGGACATGCTTTTAACAGGTTGGTTGCAACACAAAAGGAACAATAGATATGCCATTTAAAGACCCATCACACACACACACACACCCTGAAAAGTAAAATAAAACAAAACAAAGTAAAAACATGCTGAAATAAAAACAGTAATGCTGACGTCGTTCGGCTCGTTTATCAAAAAACAATATAAAAGCTTCAACATGTACATAATTTTACTTATTCATTGTACGTAAATGAAAAGTATTTGTGATCGGGATATTTTAAAGATTCCTTGGATTGGTAAAGATAATTTGCATAAAACAAAACGTACACGGTACGTTTTTCTGTGTAAATTCATAGAAACAGGAATGAGTAAAACATCAATAGTATATCAACAGCAAAATGCTCATATATTTACTTTCCAATTTTTCTGTAATCGTCGCAGGGATTCCAAAATGTCGTATGAGGAAATTACAAGTTTTCCAGGAGAAACAAAAAACTGATTTTTTTACTCGCTGTGCAAAACTAGTTTGTGCCTTTTTTAATTGCAACAGTTTTTGGTGTTTGCATTGATATTATTATAGTTTATCTTGATTTCTATGTTTCATAATGACTCTACTGCACATATGAAATTTTGTTTGTGGTATACGACATTTTGACACGAGACCCGATAGCAATACTAATGCACGAACAACCCCAAAAATGCAACTTAAAGAAACTTTGATATCTATTACATTAAATAACTTAACATGAGCTATAAATATTGACCAATTCTTATTGATCCTTGAATTTTGATCCTTTTATATTTTCCAGGTTGGAACAAAATGTCGTATAATTACTTATTTACGACAATTTGTATATAATTATGATAGGAGTGACAAATGTCGTATAACTTTTTTCTGTCTGAATTATGTTCTTTAAAGGCATAAAGTACACTGTTATTTTGATACATTACAATTATTTGGTGAACAACAAATTATATGAAATAAAGAAACTTTCAAAAGTATTTAATCTGACACAGCTTATAAAATATACGACCTTTTGGAATCCTAATTTTGTAGCTGATATGATGTTTTGATATTTTGTCATATGTTTAAAAAGAACACTTTTGATTGGAGAAGAGATACGACAATTTGAAGTCATATGAAGTTTGGCCCGCAGATTATTAAAATGTAATAACCTCAAAACTGCGAAATTGACATATACGACATTTTGGAATCCCAGCAACGTAATAATCATTTAGTTAATGAAAACATTATAAAATTACTTTTGAAACCAAACTTTGAAAAAATTTGCAATGTAAAATTAGCAGTGATATGCAAATTTTTTCTTCACCTTTACCATTGAAATGTGTTTGGGTATATATAAAGGCATAACCAGTAATGAAACAATGTGAATATCAGTCGCACATTTTTAACCTCTTTATTTAGAGGGTTTACGAGATGTTGCTCTTTGTCAAGAAGTGCAACTTCATCCTCGTCCGTCATTGGAAGTTAAGATATATAGCCCCTCTTTGCATAATATTTAGGGTCCTTCCAACTAAAATTTTAGATCGAAATTATACCCTATTCAAAATTACCTTTCATTTCCTTTCCCCTTTAAGTTGCTGATATCTTTTGTAAATCATCATTTTTGTTAGATGCTGTGTCGTGTTTTATTATAACACATCTCGATCATTATAGTTTAAATCAAATCTTTTTTTTTACATTTTTTTTTCTTTTTTATAGCTTAGATACGGAAGGCAGAGAGTAAAACAAAGACTGTAAAGTTTCGTTATTATTTTATAACATTTTCTATGTCCACTTGAATTTTATTTAGAACTCTGCAAATGGCGATGCCAAATACTTTAGATGCATGTTGATGAGCGGCGGGTGGACGTTAAAACATGGCGGCTATCAAAATATAGTAGCTCTTGTATTTGCGTGTTGACAGGCTTCACTTCAATTGTTATATTTTCTATTTGTCCAAATTCAAAAGAGATGACACCAAAAAAAAAGAAAAATAAAACGACAGCATAACAATGTATTACGAAAAAAGTTCCAATTAAACTGAGATAAATTAAGATCTGATGAAAACGTTGAGAAATACAAGTAAAAGAGGACAAAAGATTTTTGTCCTTACTTGTGAAGGTTTATAAGCCTAAAAGAATACGCCCAATTATAGGTCGGAGTCTGTAGCTCAGACGATAACGTGTTGGTTCTGCATCGCGAAAATCAGGGTTCGAACCCCGCTGCTACCGATGATTTTTGCTGCCTGTTTTTTTGTTTGTTTTCTTTTCTCAAATTTAGCGAATTTGTACCTTTTCTGTTTTTTTTTATTTTTATTTTCAGGTTTTGTATTTGGGTTAGCTGTGAAAGTTTCAATAAATCGTTGTTATATTCAGTTTCTTTTATTTTTGGCTCTATTACAAAAGAGTTGAAAAATGTCCAGTACAATGCGAAGACAAGAACAGTACATAGACCAATATAGTTTCTTCTGATTTGGACATGCTTTTAACAGGTTGGTTGCAACACAAAAGGAACAATAGATATGCCATTTAAAGACCCATCACACACACACACACACCCTGAAAAGTAAAATAAAACAAAACAAAGTAAAAACATGCTGAAATAAAAACAGTAATGCTGACGTCGTTCGGCTCGTTTATCAAAAAACAATATAAAAGCTTCAACATGTACATAATTTTACTTATTCATTGTACGTAAATGAAAAGTATTTGTGATCGGGATATTTTAAAGATTCCTTGGATTGGTAAAGATAATTTGCATAAAACAAAACGTACACGGTACGTTTTTCTGTGTAAATTCATAGAAACAGGAATGAGTAAAACATCAATAGTATATCAACAGCAAAATGCTCATATATTTACTTTCCAATTTTTCTGTAATCGTCGCAGGGATTCCAAAATGTCGTATGAGGAAATTACAAGTTTTCCAGGAGAAACAAAAAACTGATTTTTTTACTCGCTGTGCAAAACTAGTTTGTGCCTTTTTTAATTGCAACAGTTTTTGGTGTTTGCATTGATATTATTATAGTTTATCTTGATTTCTATGTTTCATAATGACTCTACTGCACATATGAAATTTTGTTTGTGGTATACGACATTTTGACACGAGACCCGATAGCAATACTAATGCACGAACAACCCCAAAAATGCAACTTAAAGAAACTTTGATATCTATTACATTAAATAACTTAACATGAGCTATAAATATTGACCAATTCTTATTGATCCTTGAATTTTGATCCTTTTATATTTTCCAGGTTGGAACAAAATGTCGTATAATTACTTATTTACGACAATTTGTAAATAATTATGATAGGAGTGACAAATGTCGTATAACTTTTTTCTGTCTGAATTATGTTCTTTAAAGGCATAAAGTACACTGTTATTTTGATACATTACAATTATTTGGTGAACAACAAATTATATGAAATAAAGAAACTTTCAAAAGTATTTAATCTGACACAGCTTATAAAATATACGACCTTTTGGAATCCTAATTTTGTAGCTGATATGATGTTTTGATATTTTGTCATATGTTTAAAAAGAACACTTTTGATTGGAGAAGAGATACGACAATTTGAAGTCATATGAAGTTTGGCCCGCAGATTATTAAAATGTAATAACCTCAAAACTGCGAAATTGACATATACGACATTTTGGAATCCCAGCAACGTAATAATCATTTAGTTAATGAAAACATTATAAAATTACTTTTGAAACCAAACTTTGAAAAAATTTGCAATGTAAAATTAGCAGTGATATGCAAATTTTTTCTTCACCTTTACCATTGAAATGTGTTTGGGTATATATAAAGGCATAACCAGTAATGAAACAATGTGAATATCAGTCGCACATTTTTAACCTCTTTATTTAGAGGGTTTACGAGATGTTGCTCTTTGTCAAGAAGTGCAACTTCATCCTCGTCCGTCATTGGAAGTTAAGATATATAGCCCCTCTTTGCATAATATTTAGGGTCCTTCCAACTAAAATTTTAGATCGAAATTATACCCTATTCAAAATTACCTTTCATTTCCTTTCCCCTTTAAGTTGCTGATATCTTTTGTAAATCATCATTTTTGTTAGATGCTGTGTCGTGTTTTATTATAACACATCTCGATCATTATAGTTTAAATCAAATCTTTTTTTTTTACATTTTTTTTTCTTTTTTATAGCTTAGATACGGAAGGCAGAGAGTAAAACAAAGACTGTAAAGTTTCGTTATTATTTTATAACATTTTCTATGTCCACTTGAATTTTATTTAGAACTCTGCAAATGGCGATGCCAAATACTTTAGATGCATGTTGATGAGCGGCGGGTGGACGTTAAAACATGGCGGCTATCAAAATATAGTAGCTCTTGTATTTGCGTGTTGACAGGCTTCACTTCAATTGTTATATTTTCTATTTGTCCAAATTCAAAAGAGATGACACCAAAAAAAAAGAAAAATAAAACGACAGCATAACAATGTATTACGAAAAAAGTTCCAATTAAACTGAGATAAATTAAGATCTGATGAAAACGTTGAGAAATACAAGTAAAAGAGGACAAAAGATTTTTGTCCTTACTTGTGAAGGTTTATAAGCCTAAAAGAATACGCCCAATTATAGGTCGGAGTCTGTAGCTCAGACGATAACGTGTTGGTTCTGCATCGCGAAAATCAGGGTTCGAACCCCGCTGCTACCGATGATTTTTGCTGCCTGTTTTTTTGTTTGTTTTCTTTTCTCAAATTTAGCGAATTTGTACCTTTTCTGTTTTTTTTTATTTTTATTTTCAGGTTTTGTATTTGGGTTAGCTGTGAAAGTTTCAATAAATCGTTGTTATATTCAGTTTCTTTTATTTTTGGCTCTATTACAAAAGAGTTGAAAAATGTCCAGTACAATGCGAAGACAAGAACAGTACATAGACCAATATAGTTTCTTCTGATTTGGACATGCTTTTAACAGGTTGGTTGCAACACAAAAGGAACAATAGATATGCCATTTAAAGACCCATCACACACACACACACACCCTGAAAAGTAAAATAAAACAAAACAAAGTAAAAACATGCTGAAATAAAAACAGTAATGCTGACGTCGTTCGGCTCGTTTATCAAAAAACAATATAAAAGCTTCAACATGTACATAATTTTACTTATTCATTGTACGTAAATGAAAAGTATTTGTGATCGGGATATTTTAAAGATTCCTTGGATTGGTAAAGATAATTTGCATAAAACAAAACGTACACGGTACGTTTTTCTGTGTAAATTCATAGAAACAGGAATGAGTAAAACATCAATAGTATATCAACAGCAAAATGCTCATATATTTACTTTCCAATTTTTCTGTAATCGTCGCAGGGATTCCAAAATGTCGTATGAGGAAATTACAAGTTTTCCAGGAGAAACAAAAAACTGATTTTTTTACTCGCTGTGCAAAACTAGTTTGTGCCTTTTTTAATTGCAACAGTTTTTGGTGTTTGCATTGATATTATTATAGTTTATCTTGATTTCTATGTTTCATAATGACTCTACTGCACATATGAAATTTTGTTTGTGGTATACGACATTTTGACACGAGACCCGATAGCAATACTAATGCACGAACAACCCCAAAAATGCAACTTAAAGAAACTTTGATATCTATTACATTAAATAACTTAACATGAGCTATAAATATTGACCAATTCTTATTGATCCTTGAATTTTGATCCTTTTATATTTTCCAGGTTGGAACAAAATGTCGTATAATTACTTATTTACGACAATTTGTAAATAATTATGATAGGAGTGACAAATGTCGTATAACTTTTTTCTGTCTGAATTATGTTCTTTAAAGGCATAAAGTACACTGTTATTTTGATACATTACAATTATTTGGTGAACAACAAATTATATGAAATAAAGAAACTTTCAAAAGTATTTAATCTGACACAGCTTATAAAATATACGACCTTTTGGAATCCTAATTTTGTAGCTGATATGATGTTTTGATATTTTGTCATATGTTTAAAAAGAACACTTTTGATTGGAGAAGAGATACGACAATTTGAAGTCATATGAAGTTTGGCCCGCAGATTATTAAAATGTAATAACCTCAAAACTGCGAAATTGACATATACGACATTTTGGAATCCCAGCAACGTAATAATCATTTAGTTAATGAAAACATTATAAAATTACTTTTGAAACCAAACTTTGAAAAAATTTGCAATGTAAAATTAGCAGTGATATGCAAATTTTTTCTTCACCTTTACCATTGAAATGTGTTTGGGTATATATAAAGGCATAACCAGTAATGAAACAATGTGAATATCAGTCGCACATTTTTAACCTCTTTATTTAGAGGGTTTACGAGATGTTGCTCTTTGTCAAGAAGTGCAACTTCATCCTCGTCCGTCATTGGAAGTTAAGATATATAGCCCCTCTTTGCATAATATTTAGGGTCCTTCCAACTAAAATTTTAGATCGAAATTATACCCTATTCAAAATTACCTTTCATTTCCTTTCCCCTTTAAGTTGCTGATATCTTTTGTAAATCATCATTTTTGTTAGATGCTGTGTCGTGTTTTATTATAACACATCTCGATCATTATAGTTTAAATCAAATCTTTTTTTTTTACATTTTTTTTTCTTTTTTATAGCTTAGATACGGAAGGCAGAGAGTAAAACAAAGACTGTAAAGTTTCGTTATTATTTTATAACATTTTCTATGTCCACTTGAATTTTATTTAGAACTCTGCAAATGGCGATGCCAAATACTTTAGATGCATGTTGATGAGCGGCGGGTGGACGTTAAAACATGGCGGCTATCAAAATATAGTAGCTCTTGTATTTGCGTGTTGACAGGCTTCACTTCAATTGTTATATTTTCTATTTGTCCAAATTCAAAAGAGATGACACCAAAAAAAAAGAAAAATAAAACGACAGCATAACAATGTATTACGAAAAAAGTTCCAATTAAACTGAGATAAATTAAGATCTGATGAAAACGTTGAGAAATACAAGTAAAAGAGGACAAAAGATTTTTGTCCTTACTTGTGAAGGTTTATAAGCCTAAAAGAATACGCCCAATTATAGGTCGGAGTCTGTAGCTCAGACGATAACGTGTTGGTTCTGCATCGCGAAAATCAGGGTTCGAACCCCGCTGCTACCGATGATTTTTGCTGCCTGTTTTTTTGTTTGTTTTCTTTTCTCAAATTTAGCGAATTTGTACCTTTTCTGTTTTTTTTTATTTTTATTTTCAGGTTTTGTATTTGGGTTAGCTGTGAAAGTTTCAATAAATCGTTGTTATATTCAGTTTCTTTTATTTTTGGCTCTATTACAAAAGAGTTGAAAAATGTCCAGTACAATGCGAAGACAAGAACAGTACATAGACCAATATAGTTTCTTCTGATTTGGACATGCTTTTAACAGGTTGGTTGCAACACAAAAGGAACAATAGATATGCCATTTAAAGACCCATCACACACACACACACACCCTGAAAAGTAAAATAAAACAAAACAAAGTAAAAACATGCTGAAATAAAAACAGTAATGCTGACGTCGTTCGGCTCGTTTATCAAAAAACAATATAAAAGCTTCAACATGTACATAATTTTACTTATTCATTGTACGTAAATGAAAAGTATTTGTGATCGGGATATTTTAAAGATTCCTTGGATTGGTAAAGATAATTTGCATAAAACAAAACGTACACGGTACGTTTTTCTGTGTAAATTCATAGAAACAGGAATGAGTAAAACATCAATAGTATATCAACAGCAAAATGCTCATATATTTACTTTCCAATTTTTCTGTAATCGTCGCAGGGATTCCAAAATGTCGTATGAGGAAATTACAAGTTTTCCAGGAGAAACAAAAAACTGATTTTTTTACTCGCTGTGCAAAACTAGTTTGTGCCTTTTTTAATTGCAACAGTTTTTGGTGTTTGCATTGATATTATTATAGTTTATCTTGATTTCTATGTTTCATAATGACTCTACTGCACATATGAAATTTTGTTTGTGGTATACGACATTTTGACACGAGACCCGATAGCAATACTAATGCACGAACAACCCCAAAAATGCAACTTAAAGAAACTTTGATATCTATTACATTAAATAACTTAACATGAGCTATAAATATTGACCAATTCTTATTGATCCTTGAATTTTGATCCTTTTATATTTTCCAGGTTGGAACAAAATGTCGTATAATTACTTATTTACGACAATTTGTAAATAATTATGATAGGAGTGACAAATGTCGTATAACTTTTTTCTGTCTGAATTATGTTCTTTAAAGGCATAAAGTACACTGTTATTTTGATACATTACAATTATTTGGTGAACAACAAATTATATGAAATAAAGAAACTTTCAAAAGTATTTAATCTGACACAGCTTATAAAATATACGACCTTTTGGAATCCTAATTTTGTAGCTGATATGATGTTTTGATATTTTGTCATATGTTTAAAAAGAACACTTTTGATTGGAGAAGAGATACGACAATTTGAAGTCATATGAAGTTTGGCCCGCAGATTATTAAAATGTAATAACCTCAAAACTGCGAAATTGACATATACGACATTTTGGAATCCCAGCAACGTAATAATCATTTAGTTAATGAAAACATTATAAAATTACTTTTGAAACCAAACTTTGAAAAAATTTGCAATGTAAAATTAGCAGTGATATGCAAATTTTTTCTTCACCTTTACCATTGAAATGTGTTTGGGTATATATAAAGGCATAACCAGTAATGAAACAATGTGAATATCAGTCGCACATTTTTAACCTCTTTATTTAGAGGGTTTACGAGATGTTGCTCTTTGTCAAGAAGTGCAACTTCATCCTCGTCCGTCATTGGAAGTTAAGATATATAGCCCCTCTTTGCATAATATTTAGGGTCCTTCCAACTAAAATTTTAGATCGAAATTATACCCTATTCAAAATTACCTTTCATTTCCTTTCCCCTTTAAGTTGCTGATATCTTTTGTAAATCATCATTTTTGTTAGATGCTGTGTCGTGTTTTATTATAACACATCTCGATCATTATAGTTTAAATCAAATCTTTTTTTTTTTACATTTTTTTTTCTTTTTTATAGCTTAGATACGGAAGGCAGAGAGTAAAACAAAGACTGTAAAGTTTCGTTATTATTTTATAACATTTTCTATGTCCACTTGAATTTTATTTAGAACTCTGCAAATGGCGATGCCAAATACTTTAGATGCATGTTGATGAGCGGCGGGTGGACGTTAAAACATGGCGGCTATCAAAATATAGTAGCTCTTGTATTTGCGTGTTGACAGGCTTCACTTCAATTGTTATATTTTCTATTTGTCCAAATTCAAAAGAGATGACACAAAAAAAAATAAAAATAAAACGACAGCATAACAATGTATTACGAAAAAAGTTCCAATTAAAATGAGATTATGATCTGATGAAAACGTTGAGAAATACAAGTAAAAGAGGACAAAAGTTTTTTTGTCCTTACTTGTGAAGGTTTATAAGCCTAAAAGAATATAGGTCGGAGTCTGTAGCTCAGACGATAACGTGTTGGTTTTGCATCACGAAAAACCAGGGTTCGAAACCCGCTGCTACCGATGATTTTTGTTGTCTGTTTTTTTTTGTTTTCTTTTCTCAAATTTAGCGAATTTGTACCTTTTCTGTTTTATTTTTTATTTTTATTTCCAGGTTTTGTGTTTGGGTTAGCTGTAAAAGTTTATAAATAATCTAAAACTCATTTGTCATTTCTTGTAAAATCCATCATTATAGATCGCAGGTGCTTGCAGTCATTATTTCTTCTGGTTTCCCAAACAAACAACATCGCGCGCGATCGTAAACCAGTAACTGTAATGCGTAATTCGCCACTATCTTGTCCCTTATCCGTATATATGCATGTATGTATTATATCTTACGCGTAATTCGCAACTGATTATCTTGATCCTTATATTTAATTTATTTTATCTGATTTACTAATTGATTGATTGATTGGCTGTTTTTCTTTATTTCCCCCAAGAATGAAGATTTTCAAAGAAGAAGTCCATAGAATAGAAAATAATTAAAGGGAGTACGAGGCTGATTTTTTTTTATTAAAAGTTATTTTAAATAGAAAATTTGAAAAGAATAGCTAAAAATAGCTAGACTCTGTTAAAAAAAAGTTTTCGAAAACATGGAGGTATATAGGGAGTGAATCCTCCCCCCGGTCCTAACACTTATTTGGATAATAAGCTAGGAGTTCTTCTTCTTCATACTAACTGTACATGGCATGATTTGCTTGGTACATGATTTTCAAGACTTTACTCATTCCAATTATATACAAAACCAAAAAAACAAAAACAAGGATTTTCAACTAACAGCGTATCTATTATGGCTCATGCAGACATGGACTAGCTTGATAATTTAAGTCTGAAGATAATTAACCTAATCAAGTGCAAACATATTGAATACGCCAAACACTGTATGAATATAAAGAGCATTTGACAATATTACAAAGTTAGAAACAAAAATGTATTGAGTCACCCACTGCTCAGTCGCTGTATTCATTGCTATTTGGGCTTTTTTGTCTTCTATCACTTTTGTGTTGAGCCTTGAAATCTTAAATTAATGTAAAACGGTAGATATGAATTTCTATTAACTGATTCTGGACCATCTACACAGAGTGCTGAGAGCAGTGGAAGTGATGCCGAGCTGTATCAATCTGCCAGTAATTCTCCTCCTACAACTCCCCCTTGTTATCCTGTTGCACCGAGAAGGGACCCTCTACTGTTACAGACAATCCAGGTCCAGTCAGGCGCCAGTACAAGCAGATTTTCTGGTAAAAGTGGTTCATCAGCGTCGTTGATTAGGTAAATTTTTGATCAACATTTATAAACATGTTTGTTTGGATTAAAAAAAAAACTTAATTTAATTTTGAGTTTTTTTGGAACACAAATAAAGAGCATTTCTAATTCAAATATATTATCTAGCTAGAGTATATATTTTTTTTTCATTTTAGCAGAAGACAATCTTGTGGCTATTAGCTATAGCCTCTTAACTGCTTAGTGGAGTATTCTTAATACCATTAACTTTTAATATACTACACTTATTTTGCAACATTAACAATAAGTCGGTTGGCATTTTTGTGTTATCAACCTGTGTTCCAACACTTGTGATTTTCATACAAAAATTTGGCACATCTTGTCAAATTATGGTTCTGGGCCCTCCCTTCTATACCGAGGACACCCTTTCAAAATATCTTGGATGTACCCCTGATTCCAAAATATGAATAAGGATTCATACATTCTTCTTGTTCCTTATTTAAATGTACATACTCTTTCAAAAAATATCCAGATTTTTTTTTTAGTTCTACTATTTATTTCAACTGCCTCTAATCCTGCTTCTAATTTTAAAGGTAAATTATTAATAAAAAGCTTAAATTATTATAGGTTAGGGCTTCATACATCTCCTTGTCCCACTCCAACTTGTGACTAAAAAAAAAGGAGTGAGTTGATTGTTTTCAACATAACCTTGTGTCAACAATTTCTGGGTCAGTCGTGACTTTCCACATACCAATAGTTTCCAATAAAATACACAATTATTGCACAATAATAACATTATTTTGTTTTACATTTTGTGCTGTATCATGTCCTTAATATGATTTTGAGTGATGTCTGTTCTCTTTCTATCTTTTTATAGTTCTAAACAGCCAATTGCACAGTCAACACCAAAGAAGCAACAACATCAGGTTTCGTCCAAGGATGTAATGACACTGCAGTGCAAAGTCCTGAAGGGAGAGCTAGAAAAGCAGGAATTGGAGAAGGAAAAATTGGACCTACAGATAAAATTGCTACAAAGAATGACCAGCCAACTGTTTCTAATGCATCACCAACTTCTTCTCAACTTGCTGCTTGGCAATTACTATCTGGATTGAACTAGATTGACTAACAGTTTCAAATTTAATTTATTATATTTAATCAATACTCATTAATTAATTAATTCATTCATTTATTCATTCATTCGTTATTTATTTATTTATTTCAGCTGAAATAGGATTAAAGTCAAGCAAAAAAATATTTCCAAAATGGTATCTGATGCCCCGTCCATCTTGTTGGCCATGGTATGGTGGTACTGGAGGCTGATTGTCAATTGCCTGCTCTTCATCGATATCAGGCTCTTTCCGAATTATGGCAATGTTGTGGAGAAATGCACAAGCAATTATGATACCGCATGCCTTTGCAGGGTTCATTCTGATCTAAAATATACAGTAATACCCGATATATACAAACAAGAGGCTCCCAGGAGCCTGAATCGCTCACCTGGTCTTGATGTCAACCCTATGAAGAACTTTGTAGAGCTAAATAAGCTGAACATTTAAGCAAGCAAAGGCCTTTCTCTTTCAGCAATAGTTTTCGTTGCGTAGGCGAAAAATGTGCAAAATGAGATTTTAAGGGTCGTCTCCAGGGACACTTTGACTCTTCAGAGACTTTTGTTAAGAGCTTAATCGATGAACTGAACATTTAAGCAAGCAACCACTTTTCTTTATCTTCTATAGTTAAACATGTTAATTTAGGGGCTGTTATCCCTATAAGGGGTCATCTGACAACTTCAACCCTATGAATGCTTTTGTAGAGCTAAATGAGCTGAAAATTTAAGCAAGCAAACAGCTTTTCTCTATCTGCTAAAGACCAAAAACACTATGTAACGCCTTTTAGGGACTTTAACCCTTATAAGGGATCATCTTACAACTTCGACCCTTTGACAACATTTGTAGAGCTAAATGAGCTGAACATTTAAGCTCTCTATCTGCAATAATTTTCATTCTATAGGCCGAAAACTCTAATTTTCGCCTTTAAGGGGCTGTAACCCCTATAAGGGGTCATCTGACATGTTCGACCCTATGAAGACTTTTGTAAAGCTAAATGAGCTGAACGTTTAAGCAAGCAACAGCTTTATTCTATCTGCAATAGTTTTCATTCTTTAGACCAAAAACACTTTTTTTCGCCTTTAAGGGGCTGTTACCCCTATAAGGGGTCATCTGACAACTTCGACCCTATGGAGCCTTTTGTAGAGCTAAATAAGCTGAACATTTAAGCAAGCAACAGCTTTACTCTATCTGCAAAAGTTTTCATTCTATAGGCCAAAAACACTATTTTTCGCCTTTAAGGGGCTGTTACCCCTATAAGAGGTCATCTGACAACTTCGACCCTATGAAGACTTTTGTAGAGCTACATTTATAAATGAGCTGAACGTTTAAGGTGGAGCAGGACAGTGGTCATGTGACTTGCCCAAAATAAAATGAAATTTGAAAAATATTTTGATATTTTTGTGTTTTTAGAATCTTTATACCATGTTTAGGCACATTTTATTAATATGAGTAAAATGTGTATTCTAAAAGTAGTATAAATTCTTAGCTAAAGTATGGTCAAGGGAGGTAATTTGGCAAAAATCATGAAAAATCATCGTTTTTGGCTCCTATTTTTGCTTGTACGTAAAAATCAAGGGAAGAACCCCCACTTTAAATTGATTTAAGATGATGAATTGTTGCAAGATCTATAAAATGTCAAAAAATGTGGGAAATCTATTGACAGGAAAAAAAGTAATGGAACATTTTAGTATGTTTTTATGGCTTTCCCTATATAATTCATAGTAATATATTGATACTTTAACCTAATATAACTCGAAAAGTAGGGAAGAAACCCATGAATTTGGAATCAAATTATGAAAAAAGTACATCATTTAGGACATTTATGTTAATTTTGAAGAAAATCTATTGAAAAATTAGTTTTGGACCCAAGTGCCACGCTCTACCTTAATCAAACAACAGCTTTATTCTATCTGCAATTGTTTTCATTCTATAGGCCAAAAACACTTTTTTTCGCCTTTAAGGGGCTGTTACCCCTATAAGGGGTCATCTGACAACTTCGACCCTATGGAGACTTTTGTAGAGCTAAATAAGCTGAACATTTAAGCAAGCAATATGTTTTCTCTTTCAGCAATAGTTTTCATTGCGTAGGCGAAAAACGTGCAAAATGAGATTTTAAGGGTCGTCTCCAGGGACACTTTGACTCTTCAGAGACTTTTGTTAAGAGCTTAATCGATGAACTGAACATTTAAGCAAACAACAACTTTTCTTTATCTTCTATGGTACATGTTAATTTAGGGGCTGTAATCCCTATAAGGGGTCATCTGACAACTTCAACCCTATGAATGCTTTTGTAGAGCTAAATGAGCTGAACGTTTAAGCAAGCAACATCTTTATTCTGTCTGCAATAGTTTTCATTCTATAGGCCAAAAACACTTTTATCGCCTTTAAGGGGCTGTTGCGCCTATAAGGGGTCATCTGACAACTTCGACCCTATGGAGACTTTTGTAGAGCTAAATAAGCTGAACATTTAAGCAAGCAACAGCTTTACTCTATCTGCAAAAGTGTTCATTCTATAGGCCGAAAACACAATTTTTCGCCTTTAAGGGGCTGTTACCCCTATAAGAGGTCATCTGACAACTTCGACCCTATGAAGACTTTTGTAGAGCTAAATGAGCTGAACGTTTAAGCAAGCAACAGCTTTATTCTATCTGCAATAACTTTCCTTCTATAGGCCAAAAAAACTTTTTTTTTCGCCTTTAAGGGGCTGTTACCCCTATAAGGGGTCATCTGACAACTTTTTTGAGAGCTAAATAAGCTGAACATTTAAGAAAGCAATAGGTTTTCTCTTTCAGCAATAGTTTTCATTGCGCAGGCGAAAAACGTGCAAAATGAGATTTTAAGGGTGGTCTCCAGGGACACTTTGACTCTTCAGAGACTTTCGTTAAGAGCTTAATCGATGAACTGAACATTTAAGCAAACAACCACTTTTCTTTATCTTCTTTAGTTTAACATGTTATTTTAAGGGCTGTAATCCCTATAGGGGTCATCTGACAACTTCAACCCTATGAATGCTTTTGTAGAGCTAAATGAGCTGAAAATGTAAGCAAGCAACAGCTTTACTCTATCTGCAAAAGTTTTCATTCTATAGGCCAAAAACACCATTTTTCGCCTTTAAGGGGCTGTTACCCCTATAAGAGGTCATCTGACAACTTCGACCCTATGAAGACTTTTGTAGAGCTACATTTATAAATGAGCTGAACGTTTAAGCAAACAACAGCTTTATTCTCTCTGCAATAGTTTTCATTCTATAGGCCGAAAACACAATTTTTCGCCTTTAAGGGGCTGTTACCCCTATAAGGGGTCATCTGACAACTTCGACCCTATGAAGACTTTTGTAGAGCTACATTTATAAATGAGCTGAACGTTTAATCAAACAACAGCTTTATTCTATCTGCAATAGTTTTCATTCTATAGGCCACAAACACTTTTTTTCGCCTTTAAGGGGCTGTTACCCCTATAAGGGGTCATCTGACAACTTCGACCCTATGGAGACTTTTGTAGAGCTAAATAAGCTGAACATTTAAGCAAGCAATAGGTTTTCTCTTTCAGCAATAGTTTTCATTGCGTAGGCGAAAAACGTGCAAAATTAGATTTTAAGGGTGGTCTCCAGGGACACTTTGACTCTTCAGAGACTTTCGTTAAGAGCTTAATCGATGAACTGAACATTTAAGCAAACAACCACTTTTCTTTATCTTCTTTAGTTTAACATGTTATTTTAAGGGCTGTAATCCCT
Organism: Arcuatula senhousia; assembly: GCA_963971305.1. Lineage (NCBI taxonomy): Eukaryota > Metazoa > Mollusca > Bivalvia > Mytilida > Mytilidae > Arcuatula > Arcuatula senhousia. The sequence goes on along the minus strand of OZ020309.1, from coordinate 10,876,975 downwards.
ATAGGGGTCATCTGACAACTTCAACCCTATGAATGCTTTTGTAGAGCTAAATGAGCTGAAAATGTAAGCAAGCAACAGCTTTACTCTATCTGCAAAAGTTTTCATTCTATAGGCCAAAAACACCATTTTTCGCCTTTAAGGGGCTGTTACCCCTATAAGAGGTCATCTGACAACTTCGACCCTATGAAGACTTTTGTAGAGCTACATTTATAAATGAGCTGAACGTTTAAGCAAACAACAGCTTTATTCTCTCTGCAATAGTTTTCATTCTATAGGCCGAAAACACAATTTTTCGCCTTTAAGGGGCTGTTACCCCTATAAGGGGTCATCTGACAACTTCGACCCTATGAAGACTTTTGTAGAGCTACATTTATAAATGAGCTGAACGTTTAATCAAACAACAGCTTTATTCTATCTGCAATAGTTTTCATTCTATAGGCCACAAACACTTTTTTTCGCCTTTAAGGGGCTGTTACCCCTATAAGGGGTCATCTGACAACTTCGACCCTATGGAGACTTTTGTAGAGCTAAATAAGCTGAACATTTAAGCAAGCAATAGGTTTTCTCTTTCAGCAATAGTTTTCATTGCGTAGGCGAAAAACGTGCAAAATGAGATTTTAAGGGTCGTCTCCAGGGACACTTTGACTCTTCAGAGACTTTTGTTAAGAGCTTAATCGATGAACTGAACATTTAAGCAAACAACAACTTTTCTTTATCTTCTATAGTACATGGTAATTTAGGGGCTGTAATCCCTATAAGGGGTCATCTGACAACTTCAACCCTATGAATGCTTTTGTAGAGCTAAATGAGCTGAACGTTTAAGCAAGCAACATCTTTATTCTGTCTGCAATAGTTTTCATTCTATAGGCCAAAAACACTTTTATCGCCTTTAAGGGGCTGTTGCCCCTATAAGGGGTCATCTGACAACTTCGACCCTATGGAGACTTTTGTAGAGCTAAATAAGCTGAACATTTAAGCAAGCAACAGCTTTACTCTATCTGCAAAAGTGTTCATTCTATAGGCCGAAAACACAATTTTTCGCCTTTAAGGGGCTGTTACCCTTATAAGAGGTCATCTGACAACTTCGACCCTATGAAGACTTTTGTAGAGCTAATTGAGCTGAACGTTTAAGCAAGCAACAGCTTTATTCTATCTGCAATAACTTTCCTTCTATAGGCCAAAAAAACTTTTTTTTCGCCTTTAAGGGGCTGTTACCCCTATAAGGGGTCATCTGACAACTTTTTTTGAGAGCTAAATAAGCTGAACATTTAAGAAAGCAATAGGTTTTCTCTTTCAGCAATAGTTTTCATTGCGTAGGCGAAAAACGTGCAAAATGAGATTTTAAGGGTGGTCTCCAGGGACACTTTGACTCTTCAGAGACTTTCGTTAAGAGCTTAATCGATGAACTGAACATTTAAGCAAACAACCACTTTTCTTTATCTTCTTTAGTTTAACATGTTATTTTAAGGGCTGTAATCCCTATAAGGGGTCATCTGACAACTTCAACCCTATGAATGCTTTTGTAGAGCTAAATGAGCTGAAAATTTAAGCAAGCAACAGCTTTACTCTATCTGCAAAAGTTTTCATTCTATAGGCCAAAAACACCATTTTTCGCCTTTAAGGGGCTGTTACCCCTATAAGAGGTCATCTGACAACTTCGACCCTATGAAGACTTTTGTAGAGCTACATTTATAAATGAGCTGAACGTTTAAGCAAACAACAGCTTTATTCTCTCTGCAATAGTTTTCATTCTATAGGCCGAAAACACAATTTTTCGCCTTTAAGGGGCTGTTACCCCTATAAGAGGTCATCTGACAACTTCGACCCTATGAAGACTTTTGTAGAGCTAAATGAGCTGAACGTTTAAGCAAGCAACAGCTTTATTGTATCTGCAATAGTTTTCATTCTTTAGACCAAAAACACTTTTTTTCGCCTTTAAGGGGCTGTTACCCCTATAAGGGGTCATCTGACAACTTCGACCCTATGGAGCCTTTTGTAGAGCTAAATAAGCTGAACATTTAAGCAAGCAACAGCTTTACTCTATCTGCAAAAGTTTTCATTCTATAGGCCAAAAACACTATTTTTCGCCTTTAAGGGGCTGTTACCCCTATAAGAGGTCATCTGACAACTTCGACCCTATGAAGACTTTTGTAGAGCTACATTTATAAATGAGCTGAACGTTAAAGCAAACAACAGCTTTATTCTATCTGCATTAGTTTTCATTCTATAGGCCAAAAACACTTTTTTTCGCCTTTAAGGGGCTGTTACCCCTATAAGGGGTCATCTGACAACTTTTTTTGTAGAGCTAAATAAGCTGAACATATAAGAAAGCAATAGGTTTTCTCTTTCAGCAATAGTTTTCATTGCGTAGGCGAAAAACGTGCAAAATGAGATTTTAAGGGTGGTCTCCAGGGACACTTTGACTCTTCAGAGACTTTCGTTAAGAGCTTAATCGATGAACTAAACATTTAAGTAAACAACCACTTTTCTTTATCTTCTTTAGTTTAACATGTTAATTTAAGGGCTGTAATCCCTATAAGGGGTCATCTGACAACTTCAACCCTATGAATGCTTTTGTAGAGCTAAATGAGCTGAAAATGTAAGCAAGCAAACAGCTTTTCTCTATCTGCTAAAGACCAAAAACACTATGTAACGCCTTTTAGGGACTTTAACCCTTATAAGGGATCATCTTACAACTTCGACCCTTTGACAACATTTGTAGAGCTAAATGAGCTGAACATTTAAGCTCTCTATCTGCAATTATTTTCATTCTATAGGCCGAAAACTCTAATTTTCGCCTTTAAGGGGCTGTAACCCCTATAAGGGGTCATCTGACAACTTCGACCCTATGGAGACTTTTGTAGAGCTAAATGAGCTGAACGTTTAAGCAAGCAACAGCTTTATTCTATCTGCAATAGTTTTCATTCTTTAGACCAAAAACACTTTTTTTCGCCTTTAAGGGGCTGTTACCCCTATAAGGGGTCATCTGACAACTTCGACCCTATGGAGCCTTTTGTAGAGCTAAATAAGCTGAACATTTAAGCAAGCAACAGCTTTACTCTATCTGCAAAAGTTTTCATTCTATAGGCCAAAAACACTATTTTTCGCCTTTAAGGGGCTGTTACCCCTATAAGAGGTCATCTGACAACTTCGACCCTATGAAGACTTTTGTAGAGCTACATTTATAAATGAGCTGAACGTTTAAGCAAACAACAGCTTTATTCTATCTGCAATAGTTTTCATTCTATAGGCCAAAAACACTTTTTTTCGCCTTTAAGGGGCTGTTACCCCTATAAGGGGTCATCTGACAACTTCGACCCTATGGAGACTTTTGTAGAGCTAAATAAGCTGAACATTTAAGCAAGCAATAGGTTTTCTCTTTCAGCAATAGTTTTCATTGCGTAGGCGAAAAACGTGCAAAATGAGATTTTAAGGGTGGTCTCCAGGGACACTTTGACTCTTCAGAGACTTTCGTTAAGAGCTTAATCGATGAACTGAACATTTAAGCAAACAACCACTTTTCTTTATCTTCTTTAGTTTAACATGTTATTTTAAGGGCTTTAATCCATATAAGGGGTCATCTGACAACTTCAACCCTATGAATGCTTTTGTAGAGCTAAATGAGCTGAAAATTTAAGCAAGCAACAGCTTTACTCTATCTGCAAAAGTTTTCATTCTATAGGCCAAAAACACCATTTTTCGCCTTTAAGGGGCTGTTACCCCTATAAGAGGTCATCTGACAACTTCGACCCTATGAAGACTTTTGTAGAGCTACATTTATAAATGAGCTGAACGTTTAAGCAAACAACAGCTTTATTCTCTCTGAAATAGTTTTCATTATAAAGGCCAAAACACTTTTTTTCGCCTTTAAGGGGCTGTTACCCCTATAAGAGTTCATCTGACAACTTCGACCCTATGGAGACTTTTGTAGAGCTAAATAAGCTGAACATTTAAGCAAGCAATAGGTTTTCTCTTTCAGCAATAGTTTTCATTGCGTAGGCGAAAAACGTGCAAATTATATTTTAAGGGTCGTCTCCAGGGACACTTTGACTCTTCAGAGACTTTTGTTAAGAGCTTAATCGATGAACTGAACATTTAAGTAAACAACCACTTTTCTTTATCTTCTATAGTACATGTTAATTTAGGGGCTGTAATCCCTATAAGGGGTCATCTGACAACTTCAACCCTATGAATGCTTTTGTAGAGCTAAATGAGCTGAACGTTTAAGCAAGCAACAGCTTTATTCTGTCTGCAATAGTTTTCATTCTATAGGCCAAAAACACTTTTTTTCGCCTTTAAGGGGCATGCTGTTGCCCCTATGAAGGGTCATCTGACAACTTCGACCCTATGGAGACTTTTGTAGAGCTAAATAAGCTGAACATTTAAGCAAGCAACAGCTTTATCTATCTGCAATAGCTTTCCTTCTATAGCCCAAAAACACTTTTTTTTCGCCTTTAAGGGGATGTTACTCCTATAAGGGGTCATCTGACAACTTCGACCCTATGGAGCCTTTTGTAGAGCTAAATGAGCTGAACGTTTAAGCAAGCAACAGCTTTATTCTATCTGCAATAGCTTTCCTTCTATAGGCCAAAAACACTTTTTTTTTGCCTTTAAGGGGATGTTACCCCTATAAGGGGTCATCTGACAACTTTTTTTGTAGAGCTAAATAAGCTGGTCATTTAAGAAAGCAATAGGTTTCCTCTTTCAGCAATAGTTTTCATTGCGTAGGCGAAAAACGTGCAAAATGATATTTTAAAGGTGGTCTCCAGGGACACTTTGACTCTTCAGAGACTTTTGTTAAGAGCTTAATCGATGAACTGAACATTTAAGCAAACAACCACTTTTCTTTATCTTCTTTAGTTAAACATGTTAATTTAAGGGCTGTAATCCCTATAAGGAGTCATCTGACAACTTCAACCCTATGAATGCTTTTGAAGAGCTAAATGAGCTGAAAATTTAAGCAAGCAAAAGCTTTTCTCTATCTGCTAAAGACCAAAAACACTATTTAACGCCTTTAAGGGGCTGTTACCCCTATAAGGGGTCATCTGACAACTTTGACCCTATGACAACTTTTGTAGAGCTAAATGAGCTGAACGTTTAAGCAAGCAACAGCTTTATTCTATCTGCAATAGTTTTCATTCTTTAGACCAAAAACACTTTTTTTCGCCTTTAAGGGGCTGTTATCCCTATAAGGGGTCATCTGACAACTTCGACCCTATGGAGCCTTTTGTAGAGCTAATTAAGCTGAACATTTAAGCAAGCAACAGCTTTACTCTATCTGCAAAAGTTTTCATTCTATAGGCCGAAAACACAATTTTTAGCCTTTAAGGGGCTGTTAGTTACCCCTATAAGAGGTCATCTGACAACTTCGACTAAAATCCTATGGCTAATGAATAACGAAAATAAAGAAATACTAAACAGCATTTGTGAATTCCTCTCGAATAGTCATTGTGTCATATAATATTATATATATTTGAGTCTACTTTGAAACACACACTTGTAACATTCAATCATATTATATATCATATTTGAAATATTTATGTATAACAAAAACCTTATTTTAACGATATTTTATACAATCATCTTTATTTGTACTTTATGTTTTGAATGCCTCTTATGGGGCCCTTGATTTGGTTAATAAACTTATTCTTATTCTTATGAAGACTTTTGTAGAGCTAAATGAGCTGAACGTTTAAGCAAGCAACAGCTTTATTCTATCTGCAATAGCTTTCCTTCTATAGGCCAAAAACACTTTTTTTTCGCCTTTAAGGGGATGTTACCCCTATAAGGGGTCATCTGACAACTTTTTTTGTAGAGCTAAATAAGCTGAACATTTAAGCAAGCAATAGGTTTTCTCTTTCAGCAATAGTTTTCTTCATTGCGTAGGCGAAAAACGTGCAAAATGATATTTTAAGGGTGGTCTCCAGGGACACTTTGACTCTTCAGAGACTTTTGTTAAGAGCTTACTCGATGAACTGAACATTTAAGCAAACAACCACTTTTCTTTATCTTCTTTAGTTAAACATGTTAATTTAAGGGCTGTAATCCCTATAAGGGGTCATCTGACAACTTCAACCCTATGAATGCTTTTAAAGAGCGGGGGCCTGGGTGGCCGAGTGGTCTAAGGCGCTGGTTTAAATACCACACTATTGATCACTAGCCGATCACCTCTGAGCTGGTGTTCGAGTCCCGTTTGTATTTAACAAAAAGGGACTTCCCCAACTGTATGTGATTAGGTTTGTCAGTTACCTGCCCAAGGTCGGAGGTTTCCTCCGGGTACTCCGGTTTCCTCCACCATTAAACACTGACCGCCCTACATGGCCCAGGTGCGTCGACAAAGGGCGTTAAACACCAACACACGCTTTTAAAGAGCTAAATGAGCTGAAAATTTAAGCAAGCAACAGCTTTTCTCTATGTGCTAAAGACCGAAAACACTATTTAACGCCTTTTAGGGGCTGTAACCCCTATAAGGGGTCATCTGAGAACTTTGACCCTATGACAACTTTTGTAGAGCTAAATGAGCTGAACGTTTAAGCAAGCAACAGCTTTACTCTATCTGCAAAAGTTTTCATTCTGTAACCCCAAATCATGAAAAAACGCTATTTTTCACCTTTAAGGGGCTGTAACCCCTATAAGGGATCATCTGACAACTTCGACCAAAGGGAGACTTTTGTAGAACTTTTGATGCTGAAGTAGTAGGGTGGCATTAGATTTCATCTATCTCTTATACTTATTGATTTACGAGCCAAAAGCAGTAGTCTGACCCCCCTGGTCTATTTCTAGTAACGGTGGCCATGTTATTTTGGCGGATCAAAAATTGAAACACAAGTTTGGTGCAGGACACCCTAAGGATCATTCATACCAAGTTTCATTAAATTCTGTTCAGTAGATTCAGAGTGAAGATTTTTGAAAATTGTTAACAGACGACGACAGACGACAGACGACGACGGATGCCAAGTGATGGCAATAGCTCACATGGACCTTCGGTCCAGGTGAGCTAAAAAGGCAACAACAGCAAAATCACTTATAAGCATGCACATAAAACCAATCTTTTGTTGTACTAAAACTGGTGTCTGATCACACAAAACAGAACAAGGCATATATTTTTAACAAATTTTGACTGTAAATCTTATTAAAGAATGATAGAAAAACAGAAAACTGTGATTTTAGTGATATTTACAAAGTCCAGGATCATAAAATTTACTTTTACGAAATTAACGAAGCAGAGATAACTTGATTTGAAAATGGTTACTTGAATATAAGTTCAATATACACATACCAAATTACAAATTACGGGTATAAACTGTTAAATGCTATATGAAGGAAGTAACCTTTAATCGGTAACATTTGAATCAAATCATTGGAAGGTCAATATCTGTATGCGTGCATTGAAAAAAATGTGGAAAACTGTATATACAAAACTACTAGTAGATGACCTCCAGGTCAATTTACCTTAGATCCAAAAATATGAAACCTCTTTTCCCACACTCCAAATGTTCTTACAATTGCCGACCTCGTGGAGCATTGACACCTGTTGAACCTCTGGTGAAATCGGTCTGCTGGATCTCTATATGGAGTTAACAGAAACGGTCTACACGCGTATCCACTATCACCCAATAACACTCATTGGTGTAATCCCCGGTGGGTTTGCTCCAGATGCTGTCCAAGTGTGGATGTTCTAAAAACATGAGCGTCGTGCGCTGAACCTGATCATCTTGCATTTATATAAGTAAATAATACTATTTTTTAATGTTACCCGTAGATGGTAATCGTAGCCAGTACACCAAACCCCTGTTTAAAAAGTTCAAAACAAAGTAACCCACCCATTTGCTAAAATATGACTCCTCAGTCACTAACCGCACTTACCCTTGAGAAAAACTTGTCTTAAAAGAGATACATATATATGCCGAATGTCGACGAGGAACTTCAATTTATAAACTTAAGGTAGGTATGTAATAAATAGTCTTTTACAAAAAATTGCCAAGATTCTGCATAAATAAATACATATCTATTAAAATCCATACCCATGCCGAGGAGAGGGGGTCGAGAGGTTCAGACAAACCATCTTAGAGTATTTGATCAAAATCTAGGCGAAAATCAGCTGAAAATCGGTTAAGCACTTGATCACTTTTAAATTCGAAAAATTTTGGGAAATCAAAACATTTTTGAACCCCCCTTGAAAAATTCTGGCTACGGGTACTGAAATTGATGCACTATTTAAAACGAGAACTAATCCAAGCCTGTTGACTATAACGACGCAAGGGGGTACCCGAGCCCGTTAACTAACAAGAGGGAGCACGTTGCGCTACAGTTACTTTTTTTCCATATGGGGCGCCTCTTGTATTGTCTGCCTATGACCATTAAAAATTGGGTTACGGGGTAGGTAAAAAGTCAAGTCGGTATCCCCTCCCAGGTAGACCATAAAGCATTAAATAGAATACTGTATCTGCATACAATTTGGGGAGCAACCATCTGATTTTAATAAGGGGGGAGGCTATGTACATTTTTTCCGTCCTGTCCTTTTTCGGAAAAAAATGATATTTTTTGCCAACGCTTCGTCGCACACATCTGTTTTGTTTCATTAGCAATAATTTTATAGCCCAAAATTTTTAAGGCGAAGATCTGTCCCGACAATTTTGTTCATTATTTTGGGCATCCTGCCTTTTATTTTAAATTTGTCCATACCCCCCCCCCCCCTAAAAATCAAATGTTTGTTCCCTTATATAATTACGCCGCTATTCTCTATTTTGTAAACCCCGTCGCGACCTTGGGGCGTTGTATACTAAAGGATATAGAGTTGTCTCTCTTCGCGCACCTGTTGATTGCAATTTTTAAAATATACTAGGAAAAACCCAGCGGGAGAACCAATCGTTGCGCTGGTTTAAAAATAGACCACACAACAAAAGCATTGGATTTGTATGACCTTTCCTGGTTGTGCTAATCGCAAATTAAAGGTTCTACGGTATATTTATCTGCAACTAAGTTTTTAGTTTATTATCTCGTCTGCGAAGCAGTGCGGGACATAGGTGTTACTTTACCGTCGGCGGCGGCGTTAACTTTTTAGGTCAGGTTTTATGGGAGCACATCCATATCTCAAGAACTATAGGTCATAGGTCGATGAAACTTGGTTTGCATATGCCCTAGTAGTAGCTTAGAATCGTTGCATCCCCATCTTTTGAACTTGACCTTGATTTTCCGGTTGAGTAACTGACAATTTTCAATACATATAAAAGCAGGGGTAAAGTTTTGCGAGCACCTCCATATCCCAAGAACTATAAGTCCTAGGTTGATGAAACATGGTATACATATGCCCCAGTAGCAGCCAAGCACAATTGCAAACTCATCTTTTGACCTAAACCTTGATTGTTCGGTTGATTGACTTTGATTATTGTTATTGCATTAATTAGCAATGTTTAAGTTCTATAACATCTTTTGATCTGAGAAACTGAAAATCCTTATAATTGCAAAGTATAGTAGAAGTAAGACAGAATTATTGTTTCAGATGATACCGGTAGGCGAGACAAACTTTATAGGTGTTATATCTTGTTATCTTGTTTTTTGTTACCCCGCCTGCTAATTTAACAAATGTCCAGTGGCAGGGTCAGTTTTATTCAATCGCTTCGCAAATTTGTTATTCAATTTGTTGATGGTGGATGGGCTGCAATTTTTAACAATAAAACATTTTTGCATACATTTTTATAGTAAATTTACCAATATAACCTATATATATAAAATCTTTTAAATATAAAGCAAAATTAATGGACACGTTTTGTGGGATTTTCTTTGTAATTGTCAGAAAACAGGGGAAATAATTTCATCGTTCTAAAAACGGTGGCTAATTCTGGAACGATGACGGCTATAGGTTTTCCGGATTAATTAATTGGGTTAAAAAGCAAATTGCAGACATAATTGCACATGCGCTAATCAAATTTTTAACGGGCACGACCATCCCCTGCTTTTGATATATGAACCTTGGTCGTAGCATTTGTTGTTCAGGCTGCAACCCGGCTAGAAAAAAACGCTTCGTTATTTTAGTAGTTTAGATCGATCCATGTAATTGAGTTTACTTTTAAACATGATATATTCATTTTGTGTATAGGATATAGTTAATATGCACCTTTAAGATGTCATGTTCTAAAAAAATGTTAAATTTACTTAAAAATGTCAAATACGGGAATCAGTTTTAGGGACCAGTGGATCCACTAAACAAGGTTAAACTAAATACAGTTACACTCATGATCGCAAACAGCTTGAACATTAATACTGTGGAACTGTTTCCTGTTCACAAAAGCTTCTTCATTCTCTGACGGTGCAAGTATCGGGACGTGAGTGCCATCAATGCAACCAATGACACCGGGGAAGTGGGCCCTCTCGTAAAATCCTGCTCGGATGGTCCTCTTCCTCTCTTCACTGGGCCATTGAATAAAATCGTCTTTTCTTCTGACCAGAGCATTGGTCACAGCTTCTAAGACTCGTGACACAGTGAATTTGTCAAAGCCCATGGTATCACCAACAACCTGAAGCTGGGCCCCGCTTCCAAAAAATCTCAAGGCAATCATGATCTGCTGTTCCACACTCAAGGCTGTTGCTTTAGATGTGTACCTTTGTAAATCATTCGTAGCAGGTTGTCGAGATATCGAATCCTGTTGCTACCAAACCTGTACCTTTGAACCAACTCAGCCTCTGAAAAATCCCTGTCCAGGGGGTCAAATCCCCTGTAGTGTCTTGCACGACGAAGAGCAGGTACTTGAAACATTAGGTGTGCAGCCATTTTGATTTGGTTTACTCAATTGATTAAAATTTAACGCATGCTCTGGAGGTGGATTAAATTTAATGGCATTTTAACGACGCAAAGTTGAACAACAAATTTAACGATTGATTTAGATTTTAACGAATGATTAGGATAATTTAACGAGTGATTAAATTTAACGACAAGTTGAACAACAGACCCCTGAGTTTAAGTGAACCAGACTTGTGGTTATGTCTGGTCTGCTTTCCAACCAAACCAAACCAAAAAGTGAACCGAAGTGTTCTATTTGGTTTGGTCAAGAGAACCAAACCAGACCAAAAAAGGGAACCACAGGTCCGCTTTAAGTTCACTTTTGTACAGAACTACAAATACCAAAACGCAGATATAAACGGTTTATTTGGATATGCTATATATCGATATTTCAAGGAGTAACCTCTCATCAGTAGCATTTAAACCAAAACATTGGAAGGTCAAAATCCAAAACAGTTGAAAGCGAAAAGTACTCAAAACCAGAACGTTCGAACAAGGAAGCCAAATCCAGCACCGAGGATATCGACCATGTGCATTACAAGGAAAGAAACCTGGTGTTTTCATCAATTTTGAATTTAACAATCGGAAATTTCAGCGACAATATATTAGAAATTTTATGGTAATTCGTGTCAGACAAGTCTGACTACCAGGCTTGTGATTACCCTCGGGGACCTCTGGTCCACCAGCAGCGGTTATCGCCTAGTGGTTTCAAAATTACAAATACCAAAACGCAGATATAAACGGTTAATTTGGATATGCTATATATCGATATTTCAAGGAGTAACCTCTCATCAGTAGCATTTAAACCAAAACATTGGAAGGTCAAAATCCAAAACAGTTGAAAGCGAAAAGTACTCAAAACCAGAACGTTCGAACAAGGAAGCCAAATCCAGCACCGAGGATATCGACCATGTGCATTACAAGGAAAGAAACCTGGTGTTTTCATCAATTTTGAATTTAACAATCGGAAATTTCAGCGACAATATATTAGAAATTTTATGGTAATTCGTGTCAGACAAGTCTGACTACCAGGCTTGTGATTACCCTCGGGGACCTCTGGTCCACGTTAGGTTTGGTCTCATCTGTATCTCGAAAACTATTGAAGATATTTGAGAAATTTAAATTGGATGTGGTTAAGCACATATGAGTGAGTGAGTTGGTGTTTAACGCCCGTGCAACGCTATATAGGTTATTTACAGGCGATGAACATGAAAAGATGATAAAATGAACATGAAATGATGATGATAAATGAAATATGGGGTGGGGTGGGACACAAAGGACCGGTAAATTTTGAAGAACAGCAGGAAAAGGGGAGAGATGGGTAGGGGCGGAAAATTAAGCCTATGTGGTGCACTAATTGGCGGTCCACAAAGGGGTCTTTTACGTGCATGAAGCGTGGCACTCTCCACACACGTTGGCCCACTATGGTCAGCGTTTCCGTATTATAGACCTGACAACCCCGGCGGACGAGGGCCACACTATTCAGCCACCCAGGGTACACACTTGGTCGCTCTGTGGGCTGAGCACTGACCCGACGGCAGAATCCCAAGACCCTTAGTTGCCTCTTACGACAAGCAAGAATTTGCTGCGGGCCTATTCGCCACCCGGGCCCCGCACGGGACGTAGTTGCTGAGAAAACTGTTGCTGAGAAAAATGTTACAAAATTTTCTAATATTGAACATAAGTCTTAAAAATTAACTAAGTTGGTAAACATGAAGTAGGTGAGCGATAGACCTGAAATCAAATCCCACGTTATGGGACCCCATGCTGATGCTGCATACCAAATAATAAGAGGCTGTGATTAGTAGTTGCTGAGAAAACTGTTACGAAAATTTTCTATTATTGAATATTAGACTAATAAAAAAGCTTCGCAGAGCGCAGCATGATACGACTGCAACATGTTGAACCCTGTACATTTTAGGCCCAATATGGATAGCCTATTTGCTCTGGACACATGCAGCCCATGGTGGACTGACAAAGGTTTTTGACACATGCAGCTTTTGGTGGACTTTCGACCCAGGGGGTAAAAATATAAATTTTCAATTTTGTATTCTACTCTTGCAAAAAAATTGTCAAAATAGGACAAGAATTAAAAAAAATTCAATTTCGGCCCCTTATTATGTAACAGGTGAAAAAGGGGTGGGTTTGCAAAAATAATTTCTCAAATTTGGATTCACAACTTGACAAAAATAAACTTGCCAAAAAAAATTTCAAAAACAAACCAGAAATAAAAAAGTTTTGATTACGGCCCCTAATTACAAAACAAGTGAAAAAGGGGATGGTCACAAAAATTAATTCTCAAATTTGGATTCACTACCTGACAAGAATAAAATTGCAAAAAAAAAATTTAAAATCGGACCACAAATAAAAAAAGTTTTGATTTTGGCCCCATTTGGCCCCTAATTACGTAATAGGGGAAAAAGGGGGGTGTCGCAAAAATTAATTCTTAATTGTGTAAATGAGCTGAACATTTAAGCAAGCAACAGCTTCTCCCTACCTGCTATAGTTTTCATTTCATAGGCCAAAAACATGAAAAAACATTATTTTACGGGCTGTAGCCCCTATAAGGGGTCATCTGACAACTTCGACCGTATGGGGTGAGTGAGTGAGTTGGTGTTTTACGCCCGTGCAACGCTATATAGGTTATTTACAGGCGATGAACATGAAAAGGATGATACAATGAATATGAAATGATGATGATAAATGAAATACGGGGTGGGGTGGGCAACACAGGAACGGTAAATTTTGAAGAACCACAGGAAAAGGGGAGAAGTGGGTAGGGGCGGAAAATTTAGCCTATGTGGTGCACTACTTGGCGGTCCACAAAGGGGTCTTTTACGTGCATGAAGCGTGGCATTCTCCACACACGTTGGCCCACTATGGTCGGCGGTCAGGGTTTCTGTATTATAGACCTGACAACCCCCACGGACGAGGGCCACCCTATTCAGCCACCTAGGGTACACACTTGGTCGCTCTGTGGGCTGAGCACTGACCCGACATCAGAATCCCAAGACCCTTAGTCGCCTCTTACGACAAGCTAGGCTCTGCTGCGGGCCTATTCGCCACCTGGGCCCCGCACGGGACTCGACCGTATGGAATTTTTTGTAGAGCTAAATGAGCTGAACAATTAAGCAAGCAACAGCTTTTTGCTATCTGCAATAATTTTCATACTATAGGGCAAAAACATGAAAAATACTATTTTTCACCTTTAAGGGGCCTAAACCCCTATAAGGGGTCTTCTGACAACTTCGACCAAATGGAGACTTTTGTAGAACTTTTGATCCTGAAGCAGTAGGGTGGCATCAGATTTCATCTATCCCTTATACTTTTTGAATTACAAGCCAAAAACAGTAGTCTGACCCCCCTGGTCTATTTTTAGCCACGGCGGCCATGTTTTTTGACGAATCAGAAATTGAAACATTACTATAGTGCAGGACACCCTAATGATCAATCATACCAAGTTTCATTGAATTCTGTTCAGTAGTTTCAGAGGAGAAGATTTTGAAAAAGTTATTATAAGAACAAACAAAAAAGTTACAATGTTGGCCCCTTTTGGTCCTTAATTTCCACACGAAATAAGGGGGGACTCCCAAAATCAATCCCAACCATCCTTTAATGGTAAGAAATATCATTATCAAATTTCATTGCATTTGGATAACTAGAACTAAAGTTATCGTGTATACACTAAAGTTAACAGACGACGACGACAACGACGACGACAGCATCATACCATTTTACTTCCGCAAATTTTTTGCGGTCGTATAAAAAATTAACTCAGTCGGTAAACAGGAAGAAGGTGAGCGAAAGACCTGAAATCGAATCCCACGTTATGGGAGCCCATGCTGATGCTGCATACCAAATATCAAGAGGCTGTGATTAGTAGTTGCTGAGAAAACTGTTACGAAAGTTTTTTTCCCCGCCCGCCCGACATTCACCATTTTATAACCCGGATTTTCACTAGTTAAATCCGGCCAAAAATGCACTGGCCTTTTGTTTTATGATTTTCATCGACCTTTCACTCAAATTATGTAACGAGATGTGCATACCATGGCAATAATTTGATTTTTTAAGGTGTCTGTTTGGTTCTAGTTTTACTTTATGTTTAGAATAACTTTATACAGTTAAAAAGTTTAATATATTTCTTCAATTTTATATTTTATTCATTTCCATGTTTTTAGTTCTACTTATTTAAAACGTATTTAAAGCATAGTTTACATCGTTATAATTCAAATGAACTCGTACTGTTCTATGCTCTTCATATTTATAAAGTGTTTGGCATTTTCAATATTTTTGGTAGAGCGCCTCTGATGAGTCTTGAATGAACGAAACGCGCGTCAGGCGTAGCAAAATCTATTGTCTGGAACTTTGTTGTCATTTGTATTCCGTAACTATATTGAACCCAAAACTATGATATTTCCAATTGAAAACAATATTTTTGTCATTTTTTGGTTAAAGAGGAGACGAGCAGTATTATTGACTTTGCTCAACGACGATATGGGACTGTGTTTGATGCAGGAGGTGGACAAAATGGTAATGGTATGGTAGGTAGTGGTCAGTCCCTGGTAAGTATGGTGAGTATGACTGATGTAAGGCGTATCCAGCCAGTGGTAAGTTGGTAGGTATGGTAGATGAAGCAGCTTGTCTTCCCATCTACCATGTTCTGAGTAAACACCTGGGTAGAGTTGGTGAAGGTTCTCGCTAGAATGTATGTATGCCTCACTACCCAGTACACGAGATGGCTTTGACTACTAACCGGAGTGTAGAAAGGTTGGATTGGCAGAAGAGGACCTACAGAACAGCAGTGCATCAGTAGGATAGGTGACCTTTGGGCTGATGTTGGAGATATACTGTACCAGTATGTAGATAGGTATTCAGTGGAGACTACTTAGGTAAGTGACTTTCATAGTACAGTTTGTTCTCTGTTCCAGCTTAGCCCTACAAAGATAAGCAGACCAGCCAGGTGGAGGCGGTGAAGAAAGAGCCGTTTGGCTTGCCCGGCCCGAGTGATGCCTTGGATGACAGCATAAATGCCCTTTAATCTGCGTGTTGGGCAGGTGAGTATCCAAGCAGAAGTAAGAGGAATGGTTGGGTCTATAGCTTATTCCTTTTCGTCTGTTCAGATAGAGGATCAGAGGTAACCAGCAGTTTGAGCAGGAGAGTATGGCGAGCCTCCAGACTACGACCCAGCATATAAGGGGGTGACTGAGATCAAGGCTTGTGTTGAGGAGAAGAACAGAAGATTGAAACAGGCCCGACGCCAAAGAGACCACTGAAAAAAAAATTACAGACAAGGAAAAGGCTTAGTATGCTATGAAAACATAGAATATATTCCGAAAAACTATAAAACATAATATAATATGTTAAAAGAAATTGAATAAACAATCGTAAGCAATATAATAACTGTAATATAAAGCATTGAAAAAGATAATGGCGAATACATTTTTTAAAAAAAATATGGATTTTTATACATCCATTTTGTAAAATATTAATCTTGGCAGGGTGGAAAGGGTATCGGGAGACAGGGAGAAAGGGGGCGGGAGAAAGGAGAAAGGGGGCGGGAGAAAGGAGAAAGGGGGCGGGAGAAAGGAGAAAGGGGGCGGGAGAAAGGAGAGAGGGGGCGGGAGAAAGGAGGGAGAACTATATAAGGGAGACGAACTTTAAATGTAGAAAAATAATTAAAAAGTAAAAAACGGTACTTAAGTTTCTATTTAATGAACAAATATTTGAAAAAAGGCAATATTTATATTTACCAAACTATTTTTGATAAATTTTGCCATTTCCGATCATTTTAAAAACGGAATAATCTCTCCGTTACGTTTTTTTTTTTTAATGGCCTCATCATTTCCGGTTTGTTTAATATGGAAACAATAAGCGCAGGGGTTCATATTTTTGGGAAAAACCAAACAAAAGCCGTCGATAATTATTTTATATACCTAGAACTTGCATCTGATAAAGACTTTACTACATTTCTTAAAGAGCTGAAACTTAATAATGGTTTTCACGAAAGATGTGCAAAGCTTGGGATATTGCATTTTGACACCGAGTTGACAATTCTGGAGAAAAAGGACAGAAAGTTGGTTGTTGTGAATAACAACACCTCATGGAAACATGCATTGAAGCTGTTACTGAGGGATGATGCAGAACTACATGGTAAAAAATCATGATAATGTCGAATACATTTTTAAAGCAAAAGTAACCAAATATACAATACATTGTACATTTTTTGTACATGTAATGGCATCAAATACATTTTAGGCCATTTTAAAACAAACCACTATAATCTGGATTCCTAGTAGATAACTCAAGGGGTCTTTTTCGAAACCTCTCAAATATATCATGTATATACTCGGGTCACCAGTAATCTCACCAATGATGAATCTGGGCAATTTTCACACACACAGTGTTGCAATGTTGCTGGTGGTATCGATAATTGTGTTTGTACATGTATGTACAGTGGCAGGTCGGTCCGTCCTCAGTTTATCGGTCGTCTGGTTGATCTGGCCCCAGTTTCATAAAACATCTCAAAATTTGAGTTTCCTTAAATCTGTCCTCAACTAAAATATATATTGACAAATGAAATTGCAAGAAATCTCAGTTGAGGAAGGATTTGAGGTAATGTCAATTTGAGATGTTTTATGAAACTGGGGCCAGGCCTGTAGTTCTTAGTCAGACTGTCCCATTTTAAAACATAATGATAAATTTAAGTAATATTTTTTCAAGACAAACAAAACAAACACAAATCAGTCAGTGTCATGAATGTACATTTTCATAGAATTTTTTATCTTGTGTCCTCTGCAAAAAAGACTGCCGCTTGAAAAGAAGTCCTGATCGACCAGCTACATCTTACATGTACATCAAGAAATCATTTATATATATATATATGATAAAAATAAAAATAGAATAATTTCGATCTCTGTATTAATTCATCTAGTATACATTCACCACAAGCGCTTTCAATGTTACATGTATATGCATATCTACAGCTGAAGACCCGTCACTTACAGAACCACACACAATTGATAAAATGCAAAGTTCAAATTTACCCGCCGGACCAGTGTTAGACTCTATTTATGATGAAAATGATTTGGTGGCGGTCATGTTGGATGACCAGTTGTCTCTCGGAAGTTTCACTGAATGTGTTTTTGAAACTGACTTAGTGTGCAAAGTGATTCTGTATAAAGAAACTGGTGGCCTTGAATTTCATAAAGACATTCAAAGAGATATACCAATTAATTGTATATTAGAACGTGTAATACCCCCCTTTGTTACCTGGTCAGGTTGTATATACATTAGATGAGGAGACTTACAATAGGCTGACCAGCTCTCTTCAGACTGATACAATGACGATCAATGAAGAAGTAAGCGAGACGTTTGAGGAAGAGGAAATTGTGCCAATTGTACTGAGCTGTGAAAGGTCGAGACGTGGGAGAACTGTTAAAAAACCAAGATACTTGATGGATTTCTACTAATTCTGTACTTATTTTAATATATTTTATAGCAAAACTTAGACTAATATTCAAAGCCAGATATATGTACACAGGTTCATAAGTTTTCTTGTTTTATGCCTTCACATTTGGCCAGTGGGCATCTGTTTCCTCTAAGTATTTGGCGATTTTCTACAAATTTAAAAAGAAGGGATGCTAACAATGTCGGAAAGATACAATCCCTCCTCTAAACAATATAGCATGTACTTAAAACATTTTCCAGGTCACCTTAAAGTAAAGTAAGGTGTTTATGAGGACAGGGAAAAATAAAGATGACACAATAAAAAACTTGGTCTAATCACAAGGCTTGAAGCCTGGTCGTCAGACTTGTCTGACAGGAATTAACCAATGGATTTCTAATATTTTTGTCATTGTTAAATTCAAAATTGTTTAAAACACAAGGATTCTTTCCTTGTACTGCAGATGGTCGATATCCTTGGTCCTGGATTTGGCGCTCCTGTTCGAACTTTTTAGTTTTGAGTACTTTTAGTTTTCTATCTTCCAATGTTTGATTCAAATACTGCTGATGAGAGGTTACTCCTTGAAATATCGATACACAGCATAACAAAAATAACAGATCTATATCAGTCTTATAGAAAATGTATTTTTCTTGATCTTTATAAATGACCATACATATCAACAATGAGTTTCTTGACATTAGGGCATGCACATGTACAATGCACCATTGACAACATTCCAACATTTTGTATTAATTTGCGTACGAGTCTGATGCAGGCATTATGCGTAAAATCAGTATATTCTTCAATAAAGACCTATGTCACCTATGATTTCACCTATATATGCCATATATGGTCATATATTATTTCAAATTTGTATAAAAATCGATTTATCTGAAGAAAGACGATTGTTAAGGTGGGAGATGGAAGCAGAAGGGTGGGAGAAAGGAGCGAGGGGGCGGGAGAAAGGAAAGAGGGGGCGGGAGAAAGGAGACAAGGGGCGGGAGAAAGGAGAAAGGTACCCCCCTTTCCACCCCCTCAATCTTGATAATGATATAGAGAATAATTAGTGTACATGCACAAACATCCATTAAGCACCGCAGTAAAAAATGCACAATGAGAATATTACTTCTTAGAGCTATTACTATTTATTCAAAGAATTCTAGCAATAATGAATCAAAAGTGTAAAAAAAACATAAGCGAGTAGGTGAGTTGGCGTTGTCCCCCTATACAGGGGGTCCAATCGAATTGGTAAGTGAAACGTGTATTTTGGTAAGTGAAGTAAAATATGGCGGATTATCGCCGCTTGGAAAGTGACAGGTCAGTTGAATTTGGTGTCGTACCGACGTATATTTTCTTAAATAAAATATTAAACACTGACAGTCGGCAATAGCATAATTCAGGAGTTCGTGTATATCGTTATTAATATTTATTTTACTGTATTGAAAAAGTTATTGAAAGAAAACCTACGACGCATTAGGGCAAAATCTGGCACGTCAAATTTCTAAAGCTGATATCTTTACTTTCAATAAACTTTAAGTAGGATTTTTGGTACCAAAACGCTCCTTATTGATAATATATCGTTCTCTTAATTTATGAATCCCATCAGTATAAGATTTCAACGTCTTTTTGTAAAATACGCATTTTCTTGGTAAGTGGGTCCAAGTGTACCTTAAAAATTGTAAGTGCACAGTGAAAAGTTGTTCTCAGAAGATAGCAAAGCACAGAAGCAATGTGGTCCCAATCCAAACATCTTCCTGAAATACACTTGAAGACATTGTCTATCAAACTCCTAAAGCTATTACAGAAGGTTTTGTTAAAATTGCAAAAATCGTGCGGCCTAGACAAAGTCCAAAATAAGCATTTTATGAACGGCGGTTCTGCTGTAGTCAATTGCTAGACATTTCTTTCTATATCATCACGAAAGCCAAAATTCCTAAACAGTGGAAGAGAGGACTGATTGTACAGATTTATAAAGGCAGCGATAAGCTTATTATTCAATAATTAGGACTTCAAATGACAGTTACAGTACGGTATATCTTTTTCTTTCCTGTGTTTTCCCCAAACTTTCGATCAGATTTTTTTATCTCGCTTACAGTCCCATGTACAACCCGTCCGATTTAACTATGGAGTGAGTGAGTGAGTTGGTGTTTTACGCCCGTGCAACGCTATATAGGTTATTTACAGGCGATGAACATGAAAAGGATGATAAAATGAACATGAAATGATGATGATAAATGAAATATGGGGATGGGGTGGGAAACAAAGGACCAGTAAATTTTGAAGAACCACAGGAAAAAGGGGAGAGGTGGGTAGGGTCGGAAAATTTAGCCTATGTGGTGCACTACTGGGCGGTCCACAAAGGGGTCTTTTACGTGCATGAAGCGTGGCACTCTCCACACACGTTGGCCCACTATGGTCGGCGGTCAGGGTTTCCGTATTATAGACCTGACAACCCCCGCGGACGAGGGCTACCCTATTCAGCCACCTAGGGTACACACTTGGTCGCTCTGTGGGCTGAGCACCGACCCGACGTCGGAATCCCAAGACCCTTAGTCGCCTCTTACGACAAGCTAGGTTCTGCTGCGGGCCTATTCGCCACCCGGGCCCCGCACGGGAGATTTAACTATGGACTTTCGATTGAAGCGTGCAAACACAACAATGAAAATTTACGTCGTCATGGACAAGCTAATCGGCAACAAAAACCGCAAAACGTCACAGTAAGAAAAACAACATATCAGCCGACTATTCATCAATATCCAATCAGATTTAATTTTTGCACGACCCATTCATTCAATCAATGTATTTTTATGTAATCAAATGTAACGATTTGTAGTTTTTGTTAACGTTTGGCTTTGTTCATGGCGACGTAAATTTTCATTGTTGTGTTTGCACACTTCACTTTACGCTACAATCGAAAGTACATAGTTAAATCGGACGGGTTGTATGAACTACCGGAATTTTTCCAAATCAAGTTCAGCAAGGTTTTCAGAGAGGCCTGGGTTGTAGCTTAGTCCATTTTTCATGAAACAGTATATCACTATGTTGAATTAAATACTAGTAGTATATTTGTATACCGCTTTTCTGGACAGGTATAAGGGAAGAGCCTTCGGCACAGTGTGATTGTTTGATCTAAACTTCAAAAGGTAATAGATGATATACTATAGTATGTCATATAGAGATACAGAAAGTGCAACTGTGGAATGAATCAATGTCAATCAAAATATTTTGCAGTGTCTGAAGTTGTAAGACAGGGAGAAGTTTTCTCTGGTTCATTGTATAGTGTTTTTTTTTATAATTTTGACAAACTTACTGGGAAAATTGTAATAGTAAAATTGGACTTAATGGGTATAAATTAAATAATTTCACCTGTTGTGCAACTTGTTTTGCTGGTGACATTGCATGCTTAGCTATCTCTAAACAGGTTTTAGACATTTCAATGATTTGTTCAAACTATGCAAATGCATGTACAAGTCATGTCAAGGACTGAAATTATGTGGGTCTTTTAGAAACGTATCCGTCCAAACTAAGAATGGAAAGTTTGTAACCAAATACTAGTAGCTCCTATCACAGAAAACAACAAACGTCTTGGAATCGAAATCAATAGTACCTTATAATAAGTTCTTATGATATAATGCTCTTCAAAACAAGTTACGCATAAGTAGAAAATAATATTGCCGAGCTGTTCTGCAACCGGTTTTTGTTACCGATTAGCTTGTCCATGACGACGTAAATTTTCATTGTTGTGTTTGCACGCTTCAATCGAAAGTCCATAGTTAAATCGGACGGGTTGTAATAAACGAATAGGAAATTTACTTCCTATGCTTAACTTTTTTTTATTGCTAAGTTACGAAATGAAAACGTTGAATTTTGTCAATCATCAAATCATAGCTCAGATGTCATTGTTCTTAATCGTTTCCAGCATTTTGATGTAACAAACGCACACAGATAACTATACCTTTATGATCATCTTATTATCCCTCAATTGTCTTAACAACCGTGTTTTGTTTTGTGTTACTATAGGACCCTAATATCGCAATGGAAGAGGGGGGTTTGGCGCGCCATAAAAACAGGTTTAACCCACCATTTCTTATATCAAATGCCAGTACCATATAAGGAACATTGCGAGCTAAAAAAATTCCTGTGTGTTTTCCATGCTTTGTCTTTTCTTTTGGATGATTGAGATTGATTTATCCTCCAAGTTCGATAATTTTGAAATCACCTTCTTCGATCAGATAAGTGCGAAAGCAAGGTAGGACTTACTCGAAATCGAATAAAAAAAAAAAAAAAAAAAAAAAAAAAAAAAAACGTTTACTTTCTATGTTTAGAAAATTGTAGATCCTAGATAGGATCATTTTACCAAGGAACGTTTTTTTTTTGTTGGTTATACACATATTTGCTTGATGCCGGTAATGTAAGTCATATGAGTTTTATACTTGAAATGTAATATTTTATATAGATACAGACTAGTTGACACGGCTACTGGACAGTTTCTCGGAAAAAGAGTTGAAACAATTAGTCAAAACTGCTACTGACACGACAGAACAGGAGAACTTGACTTTTTGTGTGAGTGTTGACCAAGATTTCTCAACGCTCTATAGTGATAAATTCTACAGTTATATCAATCTAATCATTTTCTATTCATTTCCCATATCTGAAGTGGCTCTGGCATTTAGTCCATCACGGAATTTAAGTCCTAATATTCAGCTTACAGTTACAAAAACTCGCATAACAGGAGCTTGTGCTTAAAAATAAATATCACACGAAACTCATTTCAACCTTGTTAAACACCCAATTAGTTTTAACTAGTTTTAAGTCAAAGCTTCTTACTTGTCTATTCACAAAAATAGTGAGGCCTGTGTGGTCAAATGGTCCAAGGCGCCGGTTTAAATCACTATATACTCATACCAACTCAGGTTGTCTGATTTAATCCCGGTTTGTAATTAACAAAAACGGGACTTTCTAATATGTAAGAATGTCAGCCTCATGCTCAAGATCAATGGTTTCATTCGGGTGCTCCTTTATTTCCACCATTAAAACTGTATGGCCCAGGTGACATTTATTATTTTTATAATATTTTTCTGTTGTATCGTATCCTTATTTTGTTTTTATCTTGGTTCACCAATTATAAATTTTCATGTTTTAAATTGAAACCATATCTGCACCGCACACGCATTCAGAATCAAGCTCCACCTTATACATTGCTGAATACGTTGCTAACATGTTAGGGCGACCGGAGTGCTAAAGCAAGCTGTAACCGCTTACTCGTCAAAAGCACGTAAGTTCACTCTCGATTGTTGCGACTTCGGTTGATTTTTTTAAAAAATGTTTTCTGTTTCTTTTTTATTTTGTTCTTAGTCGTTTTTTTTTTTTTTGCCTTTAGGACTTTTGACATTGGAAATTGCCCATTAGTACCTCTTTCTTTCTTATTTCATGCAGATAAAAGCACCCCTTTTCTTATATTTTGTACACATGATTTGCTTAATATTAATCCAAAGGGAACATGTATTTTAAAAGTTGTGTAGAATAATGTTTATTGACACTGTCAAGTGCGTTGTCGCTGCTTTGTCTGTGAAAAAATAACAGAAAAAAAGGACCGGTGCTCTCTTGTCATTTACTGTTTGGTTACATGGTACATATGCATGAAACTTATGTTCGAGATGTCAAAACTCATACGATGATAGTAGTTGAGCCACGTAGAATCAAATCCTGTCAGGTATTTTTTATTTTCAAAGCTTCTTCAAATCTTCATGAATATAATTTTACCCAAATTAGTTGAAAAATATGAACTCGTCATATATGTAGTCAATATTTTCCTGGGGAGAGGTTGGTGAAAACATATTTAACATATTTTTATTCTCTAGTTGGCACATAAAAAACTCTCCATATTATAAGTAGAATACTTCGCTCATTTTTGTATTATTTTATTGGCATATTAGACTCCCAATTGATATTGATCCATAAAATTCGTCTTATTATGCACCGACCAAAATTTGACGTACACTGGGACTCACTTACCAAGAAAATGCGTATTACACAATAAGACGTTGAAATCTTATACTGGTGGGATTCATAAATTAAGGGAACGATATATTATCAATAAGGAGCATTTTGGTACCAAAAACCCTACTTAAAATTTATTGAAAGTAAAGATATCAGCCTTAGAAATTTGACGTGCCAGATTTTGCCCTAATGCGTCGTAGGTTTTCTTTCAATAACTTTTTCAATACAGTAAAATAAATATTAATAACGATATACATGTACACGAACTCCTGAATTATGCTATTGCCGACTGGCAGAGTTTATTACTTTATTTAAGAAAATATACGTCGGTACGACACCAAATTCAACTGATCTGTCACTTTCCAAGCGGCGATAATCCGCCATATTTTACTTCACTTACCAAAATACACGTTTCACTTACCAATTCGATTGGACCCCCTGCTATATAGGAATAACTCAAAACCTAGTTGATTCTTTTTTAAGTAGAGTTATCAGTCTTAAAGTACAAATGTCATTTACAAAGCATTAAAATACTTGTTTTATATTTGTTCAGGTTCATCTGTACATTTGGGAAAAACGACTGATATTTAACTTCTTTTTTTCAGTCTATGTGGAGCCTTAAGGATGTTCGCTACTATTATTGAAAATAAATAGGTTTCATATTTTATGCCTTAAATGAAAAGATGTTAATAAAAGGTATAAAATAAGCAAAAAAAATGATAGGTTCGTGACCTCGTTTTCAAGGTAATTGACGTTAAAGTTTTGGCGGGAAAAGGTTTTCTCTGACTTTTTCATAGGTTTAGCATTAGCATGATTTCGCTGTTAAAACCCATGACAGAATAAATATGATTTGATAAAACTTTGTCTATAATCTCTTTATGACATGTTAAAGACATTAATAACAAGAAAATAGGGGGTTCGTGGGCAAAAATTTTAACCCTATTTTGATGGTAAAATCCAGAGGATTCCGAAAAAATGACAGAAATACCAAAATAAGACCAGCGAGCATCCTTAACTAAACATTCAATTGCTTGATAAGACGTAGCAGCGTCTAGACATTTTGGGCATTAACGTTTAGTGTTTTGTAAGTGTATACTTGATCCGTTTTGTCGAGGCATTTTCTTTGCGTTTTTAAGTTCAGCCAAGTAAAGCCAAATATTCACAATGCCCTTTCATTTGGCCTGCGAGTGCAAGGTAATTTCATTATTGGTGCTATTAAATCTACTCACACACCGCATATTGGAACTTTTCACTAATAAGGATCTGAGTATTACCCTTTTGAGAAGATCGAATTGATTGTTGGTTGGTTGCTTTATGTCCCGTCGGCGATATTGCAGCCATCATCGGGACATAAACAAGTTGATATAAATTATGTTAATAACATGTTAATATAAACAAAGTCAAAAGACCGTAGATAAAACAAAAAGTATGCCAGGAAAATAAATAGGTAAAATAATCATTAAAAAATAACACACTAAAACAATAAAACCATTTAAAGCAATAGGAAAACAAAGAACTTAACAAAAATAAGCTAAATATTATGATAACAAATTAACTTTCAAATGGTGATTACAAAAACTATAATTTTGAATACTGACCGATTTCTTTTAAAAAGAATAAAATGGCATCGGCTGGGATGCCGCTAAACAAATCGTGCATGGATGCACAGTTAAAATACTTCATGCGAATTGGAGCAAGATCAACACAGTCGAGGAGAACATGCCTCAAGGAATACCGTGCGTCACAAGGGATACACATCGGGACCTCCTTCTCTTGTGTCATCAGGTAGCCATGGGTGACTCTAGAATGTCCTATACGACATCTAGTGATGACTACCTGGTCTCGACGGCATCGGAATGAAGCATGATTCTCCCCAAGCTGTGACTTGAGCTCATGAAGTTTGTTGTGCTCAGCGGCAGCCCAAACCTCGTCCCATAAACTTTGGACATATACTCGGATTGTATTTCTACAATCCGAATAAGGAATAAAACAATTGGACACTGGTTTACGGAGGGCTTCCTTTGCAACCCTGTCCACAACTGAATTCCCATGAATACCAGTGTGACTGATACCCATAGGAAAATCAATTCTAAGCCACCTCTGATCAATTGATGAACCATATAAACAATTTTAGAGATTAATGGATTTTTCAATTTGCAGTTCTGAATTGCCAAAAGACAAGAAAGTGAATCGGAACAGATAAAGAATTGAGCGTGCTCAGAAGCATCAATCAATTTGAGCGCTAAAATAATGGCTCTCGCTTCAGCTGTAAAAATGGAAGCAGCAGACGGGAGTCGTTGTGTTGACGTGCTATTCCCTGAGACAGTAGCAGCAGCAACACTGTCACCATCTTTAGAGCCATCTGTATAAACTGTTAGAAACCCAGGATATCTAGATTTAATTTCGGAATAATCTTGTTGAATAAGCAGGTGATTTGTTTCAGATTTTTTATGTTTACGAAGATCAAAAATAAATTTAGGCTTTAAAAGTTCCCAGGGTGGAACTTTCAGTGAGTGAGTGAGTGAGTTGGTGTTTTACGCCCGTGCAACGCTATATAGGTTATTTACAGGCGATGAACATGAAAAGGATGATAAAATGAACATGAAATGATGATGATAAATGAAATATGGGGATGGGGTTGGAAACAAAGGACCGGTAAATTTTGAAGAACCACAGGAAAAAGGGGAGAGGTGGGTAGGGGCGGAAAATTTAGCCTATGTGGTGCACTACTGGGCGGTCCACAAAGGGGTCTTTTACGTGCATGAAGCGTGGCACTCTCCACACACGTTGGCCCACTATGGTCGGCGGTCAGGGTTTCCGTATTATAGACCTGACAACCCCCGCGGACGAGGGCTACCCCATTCAGCCACCTAGGGTACACACTTGGTCGCTCTGTGGGCTGAGCACTGACCCGACGTCAGAATCCCAAGACCCTTAGTCGCCTCTTACGACAAGCTAGGCTCTGCTGCGGGCCTATTCGCCACCCGGGCCCCGCACGGGACTGGGTGGAACTTTCAAAGGCTTGACATGTTTTATAGTTTCTAAATTAAGTTTAAGATTAGTCAGGTGAGGTTCGATACGAATACCAAAAGGAGGAGTTTTGTTTTCATGTTTTTCATACATATTCCTGAGAGGTGGATTGAAAACACAATCGTGGGCAGGGTTGCTAGGAAAGGCTTTTAATTTGGTGGCATATTGCAAACCGAGTTTAATTCTGCGATGCTTCAGGGATGGCTCATTTGCCTCTGCATACAGGCTGTCAATGGGAGAGGTCCTGTATGCACCGAGGCAAAGTCGCAATCCCTGATGATGAACAGCGTCTAAAATTTGTAAATAAGATTTTTTCGCAGACCCATAAATTATTGAACCATAATCCAATTTCGATCTAACAATAGACCTATACAAATTTAAAAGAACTGATTTATCAGCTCCCCAGTCGGTACTGGAAACAACTTTTGAAACATCAAGAGCCTTTAGGCATCTTGATTTTAACATTTTGATATGGGGTAGAAAGGAGAGTTTTCTATCAAAAAGAACGCAAAGAAATTTTGATTCTTCAACTATCTTAATTTTTTTGCCATACAAAAAGAGATCTGGGTCGGGATGAAGTTTTCTTTTCTTACAAAAATGCATAGCAACAGTTTTGCTTTCTGAAAATTTGAAACCATTTTCGGAAGCCCATTTTTCAATCCGTTTTAGGCACAGCTGTAATTGCCTTTCAATGGTATTCATGTTTTTTGCACTGTAGCATATTAAAAAGTCATCAACATATAAAGAACCTTCAATATTGTCTTGAAGGACTTTGGCAATGCTATTTATCTTTATACTAAAGAGAGTGACAGAAAGAATGCTACCCTGAGGTACACCCATGGCCATTTCTTGGTCAAACTCTTCAGAAAAAGTTTTATTTACTTTTAACATTAAAGTAAATAAAACTTTTTCTGAAGAGTTTGACCAAGAAATGGGTGTACCTCAGGGTAGCATTAGATCGAAAAAAATGATTATAAATCACTGTTTATTGAAAAATCACAGATTTAAAAAAATGAAATATTGGAAGTGTGAGTGTAAGTTGGCTATTCCGGACTTTGTTTTCAATAAATCATTGTATTTAAAATATTAAGTTCTATGTTTATAAATTTAGTATCTAATACAGATATTCTTACTATATTTTTAAAGGAACTAAGTCGGCAGCATGTGGTAAGTCAAGCAGAGGCCAGGATCAAGCAGATGTCTAGTACCATTGAGGAACTGCAGCGAAAGAAGGTAAAAAACCTTAGAGCTCACATCAGATATCATAAAAGGTTAGTAAAAGGGAGTGAGTGTATACTGTTGTCTTTTCCAGACGTGTGAGTGAGTGAGTTGGTGTTTTACGCC
Organism: Arcuatula senhousia; assembly: GCA_963971305.1. NCBI lineage: Eukaryota > Metazoa > Mollusca > Bivalvia > Mytilida > Mytilidae > Arcuatula > Arcuatula senhousia. Next base: position 10,848,377 of record OZ020309.1, on the reverse strand, counting down.
CGTGCAACACTATATAGGTTATTTACAGGCGATGAACATGAAAAGGATGATAAAATGAACATGAAATGATGATGATAAATGAAATATGGGGATGGGGTGGGAAACAATGGACCGGTAAATTTTGAAGAACCACAGGAAAAAGGGGAGAGTTGGGTAGGGGCGGAAAATTTAGCATATGTGGTGCACTACTTGGCGGTCCACAAAAGTGTCTTTTACGTGCATGGAGCGTGGCACTCTCCACACACGTTGGCCCACTATGGTCGGCGGTCAGGGTTTCCGTATTATAGACCTGACAATCCCCGCGGACGAGGGCTACCCTATTCAGCCACCTAGGGTACACACTTGGTCGCTCTGTGGGCTGAGCACTGACCCGACGTCAGAATCCCAAGACCCTTAGTCGCCTCTTACGACAAGCTAGGCTCTGCTGCGGGCCTATTCGCCACCCGGGCCCCGCACGGGACAATATACAATAAAAGTTCGTTTTCATACTCTATGTATGTAATCAGATGTGTCTTCTAAATAACTCAAATTTTTAAGCAGTTCATGCAGATTTCATGAACTAAAGTTCTTGAACACGCAAATGAGACAACAGTGTCCCTTTATAATTATTTCATATACAAAATAAGAACTGTTAATATCATGAACTGTTCAAGAAACAGAAATATTTTTTTTCATGAATATTGGAGACAAAAGTTCATGAACACAACAAATTAAGTTCTGTTGTAGGTTTAATGAAACTTGTTATGCAAGAAGTACACCATATTTAGTTGTGCATATTACCAGGAATTTCTTATAAGCAAATTTTTGTTGGAGTTGTGGCCCTTTCGACATAGAAGTTTGATGAAAATCCAGGGGCGGTGTTCTCGAAGCTATCTTAGGACTAAGACGTGTCTATAGACCATCTAAAGACTCGTCATTGTCTTAAGTCGTGTTCTCGAAGCAGTCCTATTTTAATGAGAGAGTGAGTTGGTGTTTTACGCCCGTGCAACGCTATATAGGTTATTTACAGGCGATGAACATGAAAAAGATGATAAAATGAACATGAAATGATGATGACAAATGAAATATGGGATGGGGTGGGAAACAGTGAGTGAGTTGGTGTTTTACGCCCGTGCAACGCTGTATAGGTTATTTACAGGCGATGAACATGAAAAGGATGATAAAATGAACATGAAACGATGATGATAAATGAAATATGGGAATGGGGTGGGACACAAAAGAACGGTAAATTTTGAAGAACCACAGGAAAAGGAGAGAGGTTGGTAGGGGCGGAATATTTAGCAAATGTGGTGCATTACTTGGCGGTCCACAAAGGGGTCTTTTACGTGCATGAAGCGTGGCACTCTTCACACACGTTGGCCCACTATGGTCGGCGGTCAGAGTTTCCGTATTATAGACCTGACAACCCCCGTGGACGAGGGCTATCCTTATCAGCCACCTAGGGTACACACTCGGTCGCTCTGTGGGCTGAGCACTGACCCGACGTCAGAATCCCAAGACCCTTAGTCGCCGCTTACGACAAGCTAGGCTCTGCTGCGGGCCTATTCGCCACCCGGGCCCCGCACGGGACGGGGGTGGGAAACAAAGGGCTGGTAAATTTTGAAGAACCACAGGAAAAGGGGAGAAGTGGGTAGGGGCGGAAAATTTAGCCTATGTGGTGCACTACTTGGCGGTCCACAAAGGGGTCTTTAACGTGCATGGAGCGTGGCACTCTCCACGCACGTTGGTCCACTATGGTCAGCGATCAGGGTTTCCATATTATAGACCTGACAACCCCCGCGGACGAGGGCCACCCTATTCAGCCACCTAGGGTACACACTTGGTCGCTCTGTGGGCTGAGCAGTGGCCCGACATCAGAATTCCAAGACCCTTAGTCGCCTCTTACGACAAGATAGGCTCAGCTGCGGGCCTATTCGCCACCCGAGCCCTGCACGGGACTATATACAAACACATTCAGATTTTTAAACTGAATCTCCAAAAAGTGGATTTTATGTAGAATTATCAAAACATGTCAAAATGTAAAATCCCAGCTTGGCTTTTTGATATGTTTGTCTTTATATGTTATTGTTTTTGAATTTCTGAAAGATAAGGATAAAAATGCGTTACCTTGGACAATAAGTACCCTTAAAAATAACAAATTTCAGCATTTTTGAACAGTCTGGAATACTGCCCAAGTACTACCTAAAGGTACCAGAGGAACCAAAATTATGAATTACGACAATACATCACTATTTCGAGAAAATATTGTTACAATCGTCATTCAATATACGTAAACTAAAAAAATCACAATGAAAATGTCTTATTTTCATAATTTTTTTTAAATCACTGAAAAATCAGATGAATGCTATATATAGCTATTGAGGCCTGTAGGGCGGCCATCTTTGATTTTTCGAAATAAAAAAAATTGCTCAATACGTTTTATAGGATGGTCTTTCAGTTGCAATATACCTTTTACATAATTCAAAATATTTCTACTGGACAAAATTTACAATTTTGCATGGTTTTCTCATGAACAGCCTCTTAAACAAATAAATGATTTATGCAAATACATTGAAAAAATCATAACTTTAATATTTTGTAAAGGGGACATTCGTGTCCTTCCCGCAGTAAACCAATCAGGACAAAAATGTTCCACTCGCAGTGTATAGATGAGGACATATTTGTCCCTCCTGCACCAAGAGGGTTTTAATTGTCGTCTTTTTAAACTACAGAACAGAGTTTAATGAAACTTGGTATGCAAGGAATAAAACATGATGTTGTGCATGCTATGATATTTTTTTATGTGAGCATGCTCACAAAGTTTCTATCATCTATTTCAGCATAAATATGTTGAGGGATATCCCAGAAATAAAAATAGATATAGGGCTGATGAATTATTTATTTATCCATAGCCACCTGACCAGATGTCATGTTTCTGACTTTTCTTTTAAATAGTGGACTTTTTAAGCACTGCTGCGGACGCCACCTGTTTATGTGAAGGTCCATGTGAGCTATTGCCATCACTTGGCGTCCGTCGTCGTCGTTAACTTTTCTTTGAAAATCTTCTCCTCTGAAACGACTGAAGGGATTGCTTTGAAACTTTGCACACTTCATCTATGGGATGTCCTCTACCAAGATTGCACAAATGGTGCCCGCCCTCTAAACAACATGGCCGCCGTTACTTAAAATAGACCAGGGGGTCAGACTACTGTTTTTGGCTTGTAAATCAAAAAGTATAAGAGATAGAAGAAATCTGATGCCATGCTACTGCTTCAGCATCAAAAGCTCTACAAAAGTCTTCATTGAGTTGAAGTTGTCAGATGACCCTTATAGGGGTTACGGCCCCTTAAAGGTGAAAAATAGCATTTTTTCATGTTTTTGGCTTATAAAATGAAAACTATGACAGATAGAGAAAAGTTGTTGCTTGCATAAATGTTCAGCTCATGTAGCCCTACAAAAGTCTCCCTAGAGTCGAAGTTGTCAGATGACCCCTAAAAGGGGTTACAGCCCCTAAAATAACGGTATTTTTTTTTATATTTTTGGCCTATGGAATGAAAACTACAGCAGATAGAGAGAAGCTGTTGCTTGCTTAAATGATCAGCTTATTTAGTTCTACAAAAGTCTCCATAGGGTCTAAGTTGTAAGATGTCCCCTTATAGGGGTTTCGGCCCCTAAAATGATGTTTTTCATGTTTTTAGCCGATAGAATGAAAACTATAGCAGATAGAGAACAGCTGTTGCTTGCTTAAATGTTGAGTTCATTTAGCTCTACAAAAGTTACATAGTGTGATAGTTGTCAGATTACCCCTTATAGGGGTTACGACCCTTAACCCTTTTAACGCCAAGACGTTGATTTCAAACAACGTTACGTTGCCATATCATTTTGAAGGACGGACGTATAAGTAAAATTTATTTCCTCCGATATGTTGTTGCAGGTGCATCATGTAAAAACAAAAATAAAAGCTTTTCTGAAAATGTTATCGTCATAATTGTAATACCTGAAGATGTCACTAGTATATGAAAAAGCAGTTTTCTCCACATCTTTAAACTTTTGAACTCTGGTTCAAACTGAAGAATGAGTTGATCCCCAAGGTCAACGCCTCCCATAGTCTCATTGTACTTCTTCAAAACACTTGGAATGGAAACGGGGATACCTCGACTATTAGTTGTATCAATTCGCCTGAAAAAGATCATGTAGAAATTAATAAGCATGCTGATAAAGAAATTCTATTAACAGTTTGTGTGTTGCAAAAATACGATATATTTACACACCGTATTTTTATCTAAAAACAAGGTTTTTTGTTTTAATCGGTAGCATTTATTTTGGGTTTGAGTAAGTTTTAGTACTTGAAATGCATAATCGTTTGTGGTATATATATACCATATTACAGTTTCTAATCAGAATCCAGAACAAACGCATTAATTACTTGATATAGTTCCCGGATAAAGAAGAGCAAAATGAGTAGTAGTTTTCACGTACATGACATTGTATATATAGTGATATTATTTTAATATAAAGGAAAAGACTCAACTAAACTAAATGTGGCATTTCAAATATATGCCGTCTTTTTCACTTGCATATTACAAATTTAAAAATGTATACAAATTAATTGAACGGTTTACCTTGCTTCTCCAGATGATGTGAGCAGTGTAACTAATCGTCTGTCTGGCCACAGTATTGCCATTACTGGTCCCTGGGACTTCACAATCATTTGTCCTTTCTGAAGCCTTGCATTTTTATAACTTGCTGGAAGTCCCGTCCCTGTCTAGTTCTGATAACGGTTCCTGTGCAAAATGTTCCATTTTCAATCAAATCGTGAACTAGCTTTGGGCTTGTGAAGAAACTATCAACTGTTACATGGTGATCCTTGTTAAGGTGAGGTGCCATTAAATCAGTCACAACTTGGTAACCCTGTAAAAGTATGCACCGTGGAATCAAATAAGTTTCATGCATGTCGGGTATTTGGACAGATAGAAGCAGTCGGAACATTAAAGACCGAATTACACGTAGAGTTGTATGTAAAAAAAAAGATAATTTTATTTGTTTATTCGATTTTTTGGTACAATCTGTAAGTTTTGAAAAGACTGGCGCTCTTTGGTATAAAAATTTAAACTTTACCAATGAAATCATCAGATACTGATACATGTAGCTGACAAACGATCTAATCATTTCAAAAGTTATAATCATGGTTTTTATTACCAAAAAAAGTAAAAAAATATTTTTATTAACAGTATTTATATTCTTATCTTAACATTATTCGAATAATTAAAAAATATTTCCGCAATTTTATAGGTATCATAGCATTATCAAGACTCGTATAATACATGAAAATCATCAAGGTAGAATTTAAAGTGCATGAAAATCTCGCTGAGGAAATAGTCTTCCAGTGCTAAGGAGCAACCATTTGCTTTTGGGGGGGGGGGGGCTATTGTGAAAATTTAAATAAAAAGGCAAGATAACAAAAAAACAAGGAACTAAAAAGACAGGGCGGTGCTTTGAAATCAAAAAGAAGGCATGATGCAGTTTTTGGCTGAAAAAATTATGATGAAATTAAAAATTGAAAAATTGCGCACCCTACCACTAAAAAAATTCCGAATTTCCGGAATTAATAAGACAGGATGCAAAAAGTATCCATAATCCCACCCATCTCCAATACAAATCAAATGGTTGCTCCCTAATACCATATTGGCCGACTGCTTTCTTATTTTGTTGTGTGATTTTTTTTAAATAACTGCATCTTTTTAGATCCAGTCTGCTTTTCGACGATTCAGAAGTAGTTTTCTTGTTTTCTACAGACAAAAGATTTTAAAGTGAAAATATATAGAAGATGACTAACCTGACCATTAGGAGACCTCGGCTGATGTCTTTTCCCGTTGTAGACTTTAAATTGATGAGTATATCCAGTTGATGATTCTGCTAGAACTTATAGTTTGATTCCCCGTTTGTGTGCTTTTTTATTTGATAAGGTATTGTTTAAGCTGGTGCCGTCCTTTAAATCCAACAACCCTCTCATCAACACAAATATTTTGGTCCAATCTAAATTATTTATAAAGAAACATTAACTTCTTCAAAAACTACTAAGAATAAGAAAAAAAATCACGGGTAACTCTAATTGAAAACAATGTATTTATAGTGTATTACATAGTTTAGATTACTTAAATCTACATTGTCGATAGAAAAGTAATTGTTTTGTCGTAAAAATTTCGACTATGTTGCGCCGTAATCTACATTGTCAATAGAAAGTAATTATTTTGTTGTAAAAATTTCGACTATGTTGCGGCGTAAAATTACACTGTCATTCAACTTGTATCATGGATATGACAAATAAAACAATACAATGAAATACCTGTAATTGTCAGAAAATGTCTGGTTTACTACGTCTATTACTGGTGAAATCTTATGGAGAGGATCATACCCAGGTTGATCATGTGGAACAGCATCTTCATTGTTGTTACAGTGAAGAAATTGTAAGACAAGTTGGAATCTGTTTCTGGACATAATGAGTGGTATATTTGGCGTTGACATCGACCAAGTTCTTCCATTATTTTCCCAGTAAGATTCATATGTTGGTTTTTTAACAACTCCCATGGTCAAAATTATTCCTATGAATGCTAACATCTCTTCACGTGTCACCGGAACCCATTTCTTAAATCGTGCATGATCGGGTATGACCCTCGGTGGTCTACTTCTCTCCACTATACATTGCTCTGCATATCTGTTTGTTTCTCTAACGAGAAAATCTACTACGCTGTCATTTTCGCCTTCAAGAAATCTAAGAAAATAATCCAAAACTGACAAGTTTGGTCGAAAATTTACAGGCCCCGAGACTTCAACAAACAGTTATCTATGTCCGACCCTTCTGAATCTTCAATGTCGGACATTATTGCTCGGGCGCCGCTCTGAATTATGACGACATATTTTGAGTTACGTCATTGAATTTCTTACGTCATCGTACTTCAAAAACAAGTTTATGAGTACTCTTATACTTTTACGTCTTCGTAAATGTAGTACACCTTAGTCATTCTGCTGAAACATTATTATTATAAACAAATCAAAAATCAATTAAAAACCGACAAAAATGTCGCTTTGGCGTTGAAGCAGTAAACGACAAAAATGTCGCTATGGCGTTCAAAGGGTTAAAATAACGTTTTTTCATGTTTTTGGCCTTTAAAATGAAAACTATTACAGATAGAGAAAAGCATTTTCTTGCTAACACATTCAGCTCATTTAGCTCTAGAAAAGTTTTTATAGGGTCGACATCAAGACCAGGTGAGCGATTCAGGCTCCTAGGAGCCTCTTGTTTTATTCGTTACAACATTCGGCTGCGATTGGGATCGATTGGTAGGCATGGTTTGGAGAGAAAAGAAGGGTGGGTATCGTTGGGAACAAGCACAACTAATGAATGAAACGAATATAGTTATAATGGCAAATAACTTGAAATTGTCGAAGGTTTCTTTTATCATTTATCTAGTATTATGTTCCTTTCTTCATGCATTGACTGTAAAGTTCAGGATCAATTAAATCGACGCAATAACTTACTTACTCAAACGCTTCTTTTTCGCGCCTACCGCATTTTACGTCGTCGGTGGTGAATTCTTTGCCGTTCACAGATTGCAGTATGCGCGGTGCTCCGTAAAGATATATAATCCTGATTACAATATCAGCAATTTCCTTTGCAGTCTTTCCTTTTGTGGCACTTCCAAAGGCGAATCTACTGAAACAATCTGGTCCTTTGCGGACCGCCAAGTAGTGCACCACATAGGCTTAACAAACAATTTTCATATTTCAGGGACTGCTGAATAATTAAGTATTTTTTGGACTGAACCTGACCCGACATGGACTGGTTTACAATTTTTTGTATAATTGAGCAAAGGAAAAATAGTAAAGTTTTATCACATCATTTTAGGAAATCTAGATTGAAATTATTGGTTTCAGCAAATAATATGTCTAAAAAGAGGATTCGTTACTGTCTTTCTGAATGCAAATATGTCATAGAGCAAAAAGTTCAGGTAAAATGACCAAATGCCCTTTTACACTTGTTTTAAGCTAAAAATAGTTCCAAAATTACAAATACCAAAACGCTGGTATAAACAGTTAATTATGTCTCCCAAACGAAGTTTGGAGACATGTTGTTTTTGCTCAGTTCTTATTATTCTTATTATTATGTCCCCGACCACGAAGTGTCGTCGGGGACATATTGTTTTTACTCCGTTTCTTATTTTTCTTATTAAGTCGCCCAAAACTAAGTTTTGGCGACTTATTGTTTTTACCCCGTTTCTTATTATTATTATGTCGACCGAAACGCAGTTATTCGGTAGACATATTGTTATTGTCGCGTTTATTTTTTTTCATTATTATTATTATTATTATTATTATTATTCTTATTATTGTTCCGACTTATATTTGTCCGACCAATAACTAATGAACCATTTCATATTACGGATCGAAACTTGGTATGTTGATACGTCATCATGAGATCTGTTGCGGTGAAACTTTTTGGAACCAAGATGGCTGCCATATCGAAGATGGCCGCCATTTTACGTAAAAAAAGTCGCGTTTTCTGATTTAAACAAAAATTTATTTTACGCCATATTATAGCATGGCGAGTTGAGGCGTGACGAAAAAAATGTCGAAAAATTCAAAATGGCCGCCATTTTCCGTACAAATTGAACATTATCTGATTTTAACGAAACTTTATATTTAAGGTATATGAAGGATGGCGAGTTCATACGCGGCGTAAGAAATGTCGAAAAATTCAAAATGGCCGCCACTTCCTGTAAAAATGAAAAATTTTCTGATTTCCACGAAAATTTATATTTAGATGTTTCAAAGGATGGCAAGTTCAAAAAGTTCAAAAAATTCAAAATGGCCGCCACTTCCAAAATTTTTTTTTCAAAATTTTAACGAAATTTTTTTTTAAAGAGTTTTGAAGGATGACCGATTCAAAAAATTCAAAATGGCCGCCACTTCCTGTAAAAATGAAAAATTTTCAGATTTCCACGAAAATTTATATTAAGGTGTTTCAAAGGATGGCGAGTTCAAAAAATTCAAAATGGCCGCCACTTCCAAATTTTTTTTTTTCAAAATTTTAACAAAATTTTATTTTTAAGAATTTTGAAGGATGACCGATTCAAAAATTTCAAAAAATTCAAAATGGCCGCAATTTCCCGTAAAAAATGAACATTCTCCGATTCTAACGAAACTTTATATTTAAGGTATAAGAATGATGGCGAGTTGATACATGGAGTAAGAAATGTCGAAAAATTCAAAATGGCCGCCACTTCCGTAATTTTTTAACATTCTCAGATTAACGAAACTTGGTATTTAAGGATTTTTAAGTATGGCGAGTGGGAATATGGAGTCATAAATAAAAATTCATGAAAATGGCTGCCGACAGTGTCAAATATGTCGTTTAAGATAAGGCAACGGTCGACATCTGCTATTGCTGGCAATGGCAATTCTAGTTATTATTATTATTATTCTTAACAGTTACTTTTCCGGAGGATTGCCGTAGCAGTGATTGAGATAGGGGCTTGATATTTAATACACATATAGATCATCTGAAGCGGGGTTGCAGTGGTCGGACAAATGTGTCAAAATGGCCGCCATTTTAAAATGGCTGCCGTTCTAAAAATAGTAACATCGAGAAATATTTATCGGATTGTCTTCAAAATGATATCAAAGGGTAAATGGGGTGTCCTAATCTTAAATCTGGAATCAGAATTTTTATCCGAGCTTCCGTTTCAAAATTGCGGCCATGTTAATACACCCGCCCCCCATGAAAAATCATCAATTTTGTCCGAAGGTTTATTCTGACATGCTTTGAATGAGATTAATGAAACTTTGCAGAGTGATTAAGCACCATCTGAAGTTGTGCAAGAAGTTTGGAAATTTTCAAAATGGCCGCCGTTTCAAAATGGCGGCCAAAAATCGGCAAATTTTCAAAGTGGTTGGATTTCAACAAAATTTGATTTCTAGGCATATTTTGATGCACAGAATTGAATGGAATACTATCTAAGGGCGATTTTGGGCGACTTGTGTGTTGGCATCCCAACACGATTATTTTTAATTATTATTATTATACTTTTTTCTTTTTCTTCCGTCAACCTGATGCACGAACTTGTCCGACTATCTCCTCGGTCAAAGGTGGACCGATCGATTTGAAACTTGGAGGGGTGATAGGTCCAAAGGTCCTACAGTGTTTTCTGCGATTTAAAATTTCAAAATGGCCGCCGTTTCCATGGAAACCGGATTTGTTCTAGATACCGGACATCGCCATATCTCGGTAACCTAGGTGGTCAGGACCTTGAAACTTGGTATGTTTGTAGAGCTTGATTAGTACAACTAAATGAGCGAAAAAAATTCGGAAGCGGTATTTACGGTTTTTGAGATATACATTGTAAATGAAAATGTGATTTTAAAGGGAGATAATCGGGTCCAAATTTTTCAAAAATTTCAAAGTGGTCTGATTTTGATGAAAACTGTTATACTGATAGATTATGGTGTTGCGAGTAATATTCTATATCTAAAATTAAAATTTGACGATGGTGGCCATTTTGAATCCAAGATGGCCGCCAAAACTTCAAAGTGCTTCGATTTACATGAAAATTGATATTTAGGGGTATTTTGACATGCTGAACAGAATTAACTCGGTATCACAGACATTAAATGAGAACGGGAGGGGACATTTCATGTTTCGCGAAACATAAGTTTTAATTATTATGTCGACCGAAACGCAGTTATTCGGTAGACATATTGTTATTGTCGCGTTTATTTTTTTTCATTATTATGTCGACCGAAACGCAGTTATTCGGTAGACATATTGTTATTGTCGCGTTTATTTTTTTTCATTATTATTCTTATTCTTCTTATTCTTATTATTCTTATTATTGTCGCCAATTGTTGTCCATACCATAACTAAAGAACCGTTTTATATTGCGGTTCCAAACTTGGTATGATGATACGTGATCATGATATCTGTTGCGGTAGAATTTTTCGCAACCAAGATGGCTGCCATTTCAAAGATGGCCGCCATTCTACGTTAAAAAAGTCGCGTTTTCTGATTTAAACAAAAAATTATTTTACGCCATATTATAGGAAGGCGAGTTGAGGCGTGACGAAAAAAATGTCGAAAAATTCAAAATGGCCGCCATTTACCGTAAAAATTGAACATTATCTGATTTTAACGAAACTTTATATTTAAGGTATATGAAGGATGGCGAGTTCATACGCGGTAAGAAATGTCGAAAAATTCAGAATGGCCGCCACTTCCTGTAAAAATGGAAAATTTTCCGATTTCCACGAAAATTTATATTTAGATGTTTCAAAGGATGGCAAGTTTAAAAAGTTCAAAAAATTCAAAATGGCCGCCACTTCCAAAAATTTTTTTCTTCAAAATTTTAACGAAATTTTTTTTTAAGAGTTTTGAAGGATAACCGATTCAAAAATTTCAAAAAATTCAAAATGGCCGCCATTTCCAGTAAAAATTGAATATTCTCCGATTTTAACGAAACTTTATATTTAAGGAATATGAAGGATGGCGAGTTGATACGCGAGGTCAGAAATGTCGAAAAATTCAAAATGGCCGCCATTTTCCGTAAAAAGTGAACATTCCCAGATTTTAACGAAACTTTATATTTAGGAGTTTCAAAAGATGGCGAGTTCAAAAATTCTAAAAAATTCAAAATGGCCGCCACTTCCGTAATTATTGAAAATTCTCAGATTTTAACAAAACTTGATATTTTAGGGTGTTTGAAGGATGGCGAGTGGGAATATGGAGTCAAATATTAAAAAATCATATAAATGGCTGCCAACAGTGTCAAATATGTCGTAAAAGATAAGGCAACGGTCGACATCTGCTATTGCTGGCAATGGCAATTCTAGTTATTATTCTTATTATTGTCGCCAATTATTGTCCGCGTCATAACTAAAGAACCTTTTTATATTGCGGTTCCAAACTTGGTATGATGATACGTGATCATGATATCTGTTGCAGTAGAACTTTTCGGAACCAAGATGGCTGCCATTTTCAAGATGGCCGACATTTCACGTAAAAAAAGTCGCGTTTTCTGATTTGGACAAAAATTTATTTAAAGCCATATTATAGGATGGCGTGTTGAGGCGTGACGAAAAAAATGTCGAAAAATTCAAAATGGCCGCCATTTCCCGTAAAAATTGAACATTCTCCTATTTTCACGAAACTTTATATTTAAGGTATATGAAGGATGGCGAGTTCATACGTGGAGTAAGAAATGTCAAAAAATTCAAAATGGCCGCCACTTCCTGTAGAAATGAAAAATTTTCCGAATTCCACGAAAAATTATATTTAGGTGTTTCAAAGGATGGCAAGTTCAAAAAGTTAAAAAAATTCAAAATGGCCGCCACTTCAAAAATTTTTTTTTTCAAAATTTTTACGAAATTTTATTTTTTGGAGTTTTGAAAGATGACCGATTCAAAAAGTTCAAAAAATTCAAAATGGCCGCCATTTCCCGTAAAAATTGAACATTCTCCGATTTTAACGAAACTTTATATTCAAGGAAAATGAAGGATGGCGAGTTGATACGCGAGGTCAAAAATGTCGAAAAATTCAAAATGGCCGCCATTTTCCGTAAAAAGTGAACATTCTCAGATTTTAACGAAACTTTATATTTAGGAGTTTCAAATGATGGCGAGTTAAAAAATTCTAAAAAATTCAAAATGGCCACCACTTGCGTAATTATTGAAAATTCTCCGATTTTAATGAAACTTGATATTTTAGGGTGTTTGAAGGATGGAGAGTGGGAATATGGAGTCAAATATTTAAAAAAGCATTAAAATGGCTGCCGACAGTGTCAAATATGTCGTAAAAGATAAGGCAACGGTCGACATCTGCTATTGCTGGCAATGGCAATTCTAGTTATTATTATTATTTTTCTTCTTTCCGGGCGCGTTTTTTCGAACACTTGTCTGCGGCGTTTCTCAGAAACAGATAGACGGAATCGCTTGATATCATATGACTTGAAAGGCTTATACTCCTAGATGATCCTCCCGAAAAAAAAATTTCAATATGTTGGAGGGAACATATATTTTTGGGGTCTCAAAAGGGGGTGGGGTTTTGCAAAATTTAACTATAGAAGTCTATTGGAAAAGTGATATAACTTGATAATGTGTGATCTTAAACTTGGAAATACTGTGTTACCTCATATATTTTAATTTTCATACCTGGCCACATTAGTGGTGAGGTATTATGTAATACCCTCCGCTTCATTGTGTTAAGGGGGGGGTCATGCTCCACCCCCTCAAATGACAAAATACTAAATATTCTGAAAACCATTGAGATCCCCACCCTATAACCACATATATTATTACTCCTTATGATAACACAAATCATTTGGTACCATGGGGGGTCTGAGGGGGTCATGCTCCACCCCCCTCAAATGACAAAATACTAGATATTCTGAAAACCATTGAGATCCCCACCCTATAACCATATATATTATTACTCCTTATGATAAGACAAATCATTTGATACCATAGGGGGTCTGAGGGGGGTCATGCCCCACCCCCCCTCAAATGAAAAATGCTAAATATTCTGAAATTAGTTTAGATCCCCACCCTATAACCACATATATTATTACACTTAATGATTAGATGAATTATTTGGTACCATAGGGGCGTCTGAGCGGGGTCATGCCCCACCCCTCAAATGATAGAATACTAAATAACTTGAGTTATTAGGGGAACCCCTGCCCAAATTTTTTCCATGAGGTTCTAAAAATGCATTTAAAGGCATTTCCAGGATTTTGCTTACTCGTGGGACTTCTGTAAACTTTGATTTACAAGGGAACCCCTGTCCAAATTTTTCCCATGAGGTTCTAAAAATGCATTTAAAGGCATTTTCAGGATTTTGCTTACCCTTTGGACTTCTGTAAAACTTGTATTTATAGGTAAGCACTCTCACAAATTTTTCCCATGTGATTAATGGGACTTCGTTTGGGAGACATTCGAAACTGCATCCAGTTTCAATTATACCTTGTTTTGATATGCTATATATCGATATTTCAAGGAGTAACCTCTCATCAGTAGCATTTAAACCAAAACATTTGAAGGTCAAAATCTAAAACAGTTGAAAACGAAAAGTACTCAAAACCAAAACGTTCGAACAAGGAAGCCAAATCCACATCTTAGTGATGTATCCTTATTTTTTAGTTCAAATCCATCAAGATTACAATGAAACATTTGTAAGAAAACATTGCAAAATCAAGTTTATTCTGACCTTATTGGTACAATATTTTTTGTTTGTCCTACTTAGGAAATGATAACTCTTTAAAAAGTGTTGAGAAGGACTAAAATAATCAGTCATCCCAGAAGTTTGAAAAAAATCTATTTTCCGCCCCTACTCACCTCTCCCTTTTTCCAGTGGTTCTCCACCCAACCCTCATATTTCATTTATCATCATAATTTCATGTTCATTTTATTTCATGACGGACAACAGCAACAATGGATCAACGATTTCTGATACGGACACTCTCGATCCATCACAAGATGATCATTCATATACCCTGAAACGACCTGTAATCGTGGTACCAGAACATTTTTTCTTATTTACACAATGAGTGACTGAGAAGATTGAAGAGTCAAACTTTAAAACTTACCTTAGTACAAATGCTTTTTAAAAAACTCCTTTTTTTTCGAAATTGTTTTATTTCTAAACTGCTGCACACACACTCCAACAATGGCAGCCGCCATTTGTTTTCAAAATCGACCTAGACCTATTACCGTGGTATTCAGAAAATTCTATTTGTAGAAGCCTGTATATTAAGAATAATGTTGAAAAACAACAGAAATAAGAAAGAGACATCCTGTGAATAATATTTGTTATTTAGTTATAAAAAGAACATGACAACAAGTTTTAAAATACAATTAACAACACTGGCAGTCAATGAGACATTTTTCAGCAAAATTTGAAATGTTTATTTTTGAGTAAAAAATAATTAATTTCTCAGTTTTTTAACTATAAACTCATTGACCAACAGCAGTTGATTTATCACAATGTGGACACAAAAATGTGCTGTGAAGCCTTATGACATTCACATGCAGTGATAAGGTTGCTTGCAGACAACCCCCTTGTGTATGCGATTCCTGACAACTTACCAATTTGATGCTTGGTTATTTTCATACCTGCGTTTATCCTCATAAAATTTTGACATTCCTTATGATACACCCTTTTTAAAGGGCCAAAACACCCTACATCAAGCGGTTGCAAGATGTGGCTACAGTGAGGTGGTAGGACAAACAATGTGATATTAGGGCCTCTGCCCACTCAATAAGACCTACATTAATGTGGAATCTATGCCCATCATACAATATAAGAGTGGGTGCTGGATTTTGTCCCATATTTGCGTATTTGATAAAATGTTTTTTTCAAATAGTTTATGAACATGTCACTATTGACCCAACCGCTCTCTGAGCATTCTCCGTCTGAGCCATTTGGTGTTCCTTCAATATTTTAAATGATTTTTCACACAATCACCATGCTCGAGGAAAAATACACGATGCATATTATGATATACTAGTATACAGAAAAGTAGATTCCTTAAATTCTTTGAAAATATGCTTAAAATATACTTAAAATAATACACTTTTTATCGTTTATTTATAAAAAATATGCATGAGATGTACTGAATAACAAATGCAAAAAGGTCAATGCAAATACTGTCGATTTCTGGAAAACCCTTTTTTCGGGAACGCCCACTTTTGGGTTTTTTGAGTTATTTTTAACCACACATGCGCAGTTTTTGACCGGAAATGGTATATTGATTTTTAAGAAGAAAAAGACAAGTACTTACCGAAAATGCAAACATGGCTATATTTTTAGTGTTTTATCGTCTGAAGATGACAAAAGTGCGTCGCGTGACAACCATGGTAACTGTATCGAAGGAAGTAGATAAGAAATATCGCAAATAAAAAAATACCACGGAATTAGGAATACCACGGTAATGGGTCGTTTGAGTATATCAGGGCAAGGCGATATACACTGAAGTCAGCTTCGGGTTGTTTAGATGTAATTAAGACAATTAAGGCCCGAACTCCGATCTCGCCACTTCAAACATGCAAGATGAATAGCCAAAAAATAATTTACACAGAGAGTGATTACACATTGGCTTTAAAGTATCGTTTTCCATACATGTACAATGATTTTATTTAAGAGCCCCACATTGAAAATGCTGGCCACCCTGACCTAAATTTTAAACTTTGTCTTTTTTTGTGAACTAAAAATCGCCGGGGTGGCGAATAGGCCCGCAGCAGAGCCTAGCTTGTCGTAAAAGGCGACTAAGGGTCTTGGGATTCTGACGTCGGGTCAGTGCTCAGCCCACAGAGCGACCAAGTGTGTACCCTAGGTGGCTGAATAGGGTAGCCCTCGTCCGCGGGGGGTCTCAGGTCAAAGTGGGCCAACGTGTGTGGAGAGTGCCACGCTCCATGCAAGTAAAAGACCCCTTTGTGGACCGCCAAGTAGTGCACCACATAGGCTTAATTTTTCGCCCCTACCCACCTCTCCCCTTTTCCTGTGGTTCTTCAAAATTTACCGGGTCTTTGTTTCCTATCATTTATCATCATCATTTCATGTTCATTTTATCATCCTTTTCATGTTCTCGCCTGTAAATAACCTATATAGCGTTGCACGGGCGTAAAACACCAACTCATTCACTGAACTAAAAATCTACAGAGGACTAGAAGTACTAAAGATATTCCTTTGCACAGTTTAGTTTTATGTCTACATGAGTCTAGAAGGGTGGTCTATTTCGTTGAAATAAAAGTCGACTCTGTCCTACTCTTTGGAATCTCTTCGCCGTTCATTGAAAACCTTTGGGTTGTGGACTCTTTGAAACACTACCGGCATTTTCATCCTTGTTTTTATCGTGTAAAGATAACGGTATAAGATTCCGAAATAAGGGTGTGCTCGTTTTGGTACTCAGCACTTTGCTAATTTCAATGCATCCTCGTGTGTACCCTAGGTGGCTGAATATGGTGGCCCTTGTACGCGGGGGTTGTCAGATCTATAATACGGAAACCCTGGCCGCCGACCATAGTGGACTAACGTGTGTGGAGATTGCCACGCTTCATGCATGTAAAAGACCCCTTTTTGGACCGCCAAGTAGTGTTATAATATATTTCAAGGAGTAACCTCTCATATGTAGTATTGGAATCAACAACTTGGAAGGTCAAAGACCAAAACTATTGGAAACGAAAAGTGTAATCAAAACCAAAACGTTCGATAGAGGCGTCAACATAGACAGAGAAGCAGTCATAACTAAAGGAAGAAAACTTGACTTCGAGTTCGAACATACATTGTACATAATGAGATATCATATATATGTCATTTGTCAAAAAGTATTTGGTTTATCATCTTTTAATATTAAGTCGATGGAAACAACAACAAACAAATGGAAAGTCCAGTCATGGCGATGAGGCAAAAAATTATATATAGTTCATCAGAAAGTCGATCGTTTTCAATTTTACCATTGTGTTAACATAAAAAGACGTATTTAAAGTATTCATGATTTTTTTTACTCGCAATTTTATGACTTCAAACTGCATTACACGTTATCATAATTTCATGGTGAACTCAAGTAACAAATTATCAAATTAATTAAATGTTACTGTACGAGCGATATTTTTGACATATATTAGAGACCAAATTTCACCTCAGGAACTGTAAAATCGTTTTTTCAGATTAGGTTTAGACCACCTGTCGTTATAGCATCAACTACAATCAATACCAAGCTACACCACTTGCAAGGGATTTGTGGCCAGTGTTCACTGCTCGCTTTTTTGCAATTGGCTTTCATATGTACAAGAATAAAGGTAATAACAAAACTACCGAACTTGAATGATCAATCTCATAGTCCAGAGAAAATGACAAAAACGAATCAGTCATACCGGAGAACTGGTGGATCGCAATGGTCCTGACTTGGTACAGGCATTTCAAACGAAATGGTGGGTTAAACCAGGTTTTATGGCGCCAAACCTCCCTCTTCCATTGCGATCTTAGGATCCGGTGATGACCATAGAACACAACATAGTTGTGAGACACAATAGGGATATTGAGGTGATCATCTCAGTACAGCACACCAGTCAAACACTAATTAAAACAATTAACTATCATATCTTTTAACTCAATTTTGAACTTTTCTACTAGTGGCTGATAACGAAGAAAGATTTTTTTTAGTGATCGTATGAGACGTATTTTCTTATAGCCCTGCTTCAAAAGTCGGTCACGAAGAAACCGGTGTCTGATCAAAAAATCTGTGAAATGTGTGCAAGCTCTGGCATATCGAATAAGTTGAGAAATATAAACACCGTATGCAGGAGAAGTAGGTATATTGCTCTGTAGATTAGGAAAATTAATAATTTGAAAATTAAAATCGTCTCGTTTATCGTAAATTTTTGTACTGAGTTCCTGGGTCAAATTCGAGGTGCAAATCCAAGAAAGACGTGAAACAATTAGATCCAGTGGTCTCTTTAATCTCCAATTCCGGAGGATATATTGAAGGAATCCAACTACCAAATGAAGTGTTATTGATAGAAAGGACATCGTCAATATATCTGAATGTAAGATTAAATGACCTTGCCTCTTTCATCTTCTTGTTCTTTACGAGTCCCTGAAGAAATTCAGTCTCGTAAGAGTATAAAAACAAATCGGCGAGGAGAGGAGCACAGTTTGTGCCCATTGGAATGCCGATTTGTTGTTGAAAAATCTCTCCTCCGAAGGTGACAAATATGTTGTCAATGAGGAAATCAAGCATACTGCAAACTTGTTCCAGTGTGTAACAAATTTTATCTTTGAAAGATGTTTTGGAAAAGAATGTACAATTATAACCCAAAACAACAAAATTCCTTGAGTTTGAAAAGGCTTTTTCGAGAAGTTTTTTCAGGCGACATTTTAGTTTTTTGTGTGGCAAGGTAGTGTATAAAGTTGAAAAATCGAACGTTTTCAAAGAGTGAACCTCAGAAAATGATCTAGATTTAAAATGATCTAACAAATCTTTTGAGTTTTTCAAAATCCACATATGGTTAATTCCACTACGATTATAAATAGTGTCGCAGTATGCTTGTTGACCTTCTTTGACAGCAGACAAGATTTTAGTTAAATGAACGGACAGCTCTGTAGTTGAACATGATGAAGATCCAGCTATATACCTTTCTTTGTACGGATTTTTGTGAAGTTTAGGTATCCAGTACAAATATGGTAACTCTTTATGTTCCTCTTTCATTGGAATATTGAAAGAGGACATAAAAGAGCTATGGTTGGCTATGATTTCATCTTTGTTAAATGTAGTCCGTGTGTATGTAGCACTAGCGGAAGTATTACCATCAATGCCTAGTTCTTTTATTAGACAATTGTAATAATGTGCTTTACATACAAAAACTATATTATTGGAAGCCTTGTCTGCTGGCGTGACAACATACCTGTCATGTAAGGAAGAGAGACAATTGAGAGCTTCATGATCTCTAAATACAGAAGAAGGCCGGGGGTTCACACATTTGCGAAGTTTGTCTATTCGGCTTCGTACAAGAGATCGGATAGTCCTTACCCAGTCCGACAGTGATTCAAGCTCTGGTTCTTGGTCCTTTTCTCCCTTTATCCAGGCTCTAGCATAGTCCTCCACAGCGTCCATGATGATCTTAAAGTTATGATTCCAATTTATACGTTGTGGTTCCCTGAATTTAGGTCCATGGGAAATCACATTACGTAATAAATCATTTTCAATTATCTTAAGATCACCCGTGATGACATGACCAGATGGACCATAGACAAAGGGAGAAGCATAGCAATCGCATGTCAGAGGAGACTTTAGATATTCTTCAATGTTTAGGTCCTGCAATGTCTTTTTATGGTTGAAAATTTTACTACTTATGGTTTTAGTGTAGCGGTAGGAAACAATTGGTGTTGACTGATTTTTTAAATGTTGAGGAATTTGAGATGTAACTTCCTTACGATTTAAAATATTGCTAATGTTTATAGCATCTATTCCTTTGTTCTTAAATGGAATGTGGAGAAATTTCCTATCCTCAGTAGTAAGAGGCTCACTTCTTACAGGCTTAAAAAGACGGAAAAGAGCAACGTCGCAAATAATGCTAGTAAGCCTGTAAGAAGGAGTAAATGGATCAGTACCTGCTTTTTCTAACCCAAAATCACGTAGGTCTTTAAGTTTGTGACTCGTAGTGAATAGAGAATGGTACGAACATGATGGACTCCCAATGGTTGTTGTAAACTTGTAACCAGATCATCAAACGTGTCTGAAAGAGATCTGTTGTCAGTTTGACTGGCACCAGATCTTGGTTTGTATCGTTTGTGACCATGACTACGTTTGTGTCTACCATTAGGGTCAAACAGTTTCATAACATTCACCTCACTACATTGAGGGCTAGAAAGATTTCCTACTCCTTTGATGTTATCATTACATCCATAAGGCATTGCAGTACCTAAAGTTTTTATCCAGTGAAGCTCTTGTTTTTTTACGGTGATGTGTACTAAGATTTGGACTGTTGGTGTCGTGGTAAATCTTTTCGATAAACCGGACTTTCATGTTCAAACATTGGTCATGGTTAGGTTGATTAAAGTGGTTATACAAAACCCGATAATCAGAATTTTTGGTGTCATACCTATGACCATTCATGCGAGAACGCAATGAATTTTTGGTTTCACCGACATACAACAGTCCACATAAAGTACACTCAATTCCGTAAATGACATTTCCGGTAGAACAGTTCAAAGGGTCGTGAGAAAGGGTTTGGTAAACTTTACCGTTTAAGTTACTGGTAAATACAGGAGAAATAATTAGCATATCACAGGTCTTGCAAGTTGATTTTTTGCCAGTTTTAGATCTGCATGTCGAAATAGTAGGAATAGGGGATGATTTTAGAACGTCATTGAGTTTAATAGAACATGGTTTGATAATTTGAAATGAATCTGATGTTTTGAAATAATAGTTACCCTCTGGCTGAACAAAAGTCAAATTGGTGGTATCCTTAAGGATATTCATAGGAACAACAACTTAATTTGCTACCTTGTTCCTAGAGGTAGCAAAAGATCAAAATGATCAAAAATGCTACAATTTGAGCCATTACTATTCTACTTTAAAGTATGCAAAGACACTTTATTATTATTTCATAGTAATAATTACCGCCCATACGTCACCTCTCCCTTTTCAATGTGGTGTTGTGGTCTTTTATGTTTCCCACCCCACCCCATATTTGTCATTATCATTCATTAGAACAACTCAATCACTCACTTTTTCCTGATTCATTTTTTTTTATTATTTTCAAGCATTTTAACTAGTATTCTTGTATCCTTAATCTAGATATCATGATTTTCAGCTTCCTTTGCATCAGGTGTTACGTAAAAGTATAATATATATCAGGTATGTTTTGCAATAACAAATAAACAAAAAATTACATGATTTATTTATTTATTCAATTCACATGGTTTATTTATTTATTTATTCAATTCACATAGTCTGGATACATTCTTCTGCACACTCCCTCATCTTCTATCTTCGATGGTTACGGTCTTAAAAATCTACATTAGATTCTTTATTTAGCGAAAACGACGCTATCATATTTATTCTTAAAGCAGAATTACTTTCATTTTGAGGGATGATTTTTGTCTTTGCCAAATTGGTGCTCATACTTGGAAAATATCTTGTCGACTTATTGAAAACTCCTCATCTGAGTACTATGAAATGCTTACTTAAGAACAACCATTCTGTTGTCTTTACAAAGAACATCGAATTGTGATGAAACACTCATCTTTGTGTTTTGGGGCAATTTGTATACACTATATCATAATAAGCGAATAGATGAACCCCTTGTAGTATCGAACTTTTTAACTATACAAGTACGTACAGTCTACAGAATAGTTCTTACTTGAACCAGTCAGAATCATCTTTTGTTTCTTACTGTATAGAGTCAGTTACAATTCTGACTTCATGGGCCACTTGCAGAACCGCGAGCAGCGCCAACTGACCTCGTTGAAGGCTGCTGGCGGTTGTCCATTGTGTTTTTTCTGAATTGCCGTTTGATTGTGGGCTGTGTCGCGTACACTTATTCAACATCTCATTATTTTCTATTCTATAGGTCAGAATGAATCTTACTTGTTAAAGTAGGACTTGCTCCTATCAATATTGATAGGACTTGCTCCTATCAATATTGCTCCAAAATTCAATGCTTTACAAATAACATCTCTCAGAACTAATAAATCTCATTCAAATTGTAATACAAGGTAAGCAAGACCATCAAGCATTTAGGGTGAAAGAATCGGACGCAAATGGGGAAACAGATTGACTGTAAAGTTTCAATTATCATTAAAGAATTCCATAGGCTAGCTAATTATCCAAGTCATTTAACTCCACGGTTTTAAACACCAATGTAATTTATAGCGAGCATCGCATATGCGTGCTTTAAGGCATGGTGCATGTTAAGAGATGTGCCAGAAATAAACTGACGAGAAAACCGGAACACGTCTACTTTAACGGAGCAAAAAACATAATAGGCACGTTCATGCACGGAGCGTGCGGGGCCCGGGTGGCGAATACGCCCACAGCAGAGCCTAGCTTGTCGTTAGAGGCAACTAAGTGTCTTCGGATTCTGACGTCAGGTCAGTGCTCAGCCCACAGAGCGACCAAGTGTGTACCCTAGGTGGAAGAATAGGTCTGCCGCCTTCGTCCGAGGGGGTTGTCAGGTCTATAATACGGAAATCCTGACCATAGTGAGCCAACGTGTTTGGAGAGTGCCACGCTTCATGCAATCCCGTGCGGGGCCCGGGAGGCGAATAGGCCCGCAGCAGCGCGAAGCTTGACGGTAAAAGTCCACTAAAGAGCGCTCAGAAACCTGACATCGGGGTCAGGCCGCTTTGCCCACAAAGCGACTGGGATGTGTGCCCCAGGTGGTTGAATGGGGCAGCCCCGACATCGAGAAATGCTGGGTCGTCAGGCGATAATGCGGAAAACCTGACCGCAAACCATAGTGGTGCACCGTGTTGGAAAACATGTCACGTTCCTTGCACGTTAAAGAACCCTGCTGCAGGTCTCGGTAAGAGTAGGACCCGTAGTATCCCCATGCAGGAGGCAAAATTTCCCGTCCCTACCCATCACTCCTTTTTCCAGTGGCAGTCAAAACTATCCTTATCCGATTGGCCCTTGTGGCCCCATTTCTTCCACTTCATCATCATTTCGTATTCATTGTATCACCATTTTCATGTTCATCTCCCGGATATAGCCGAAATCGTGCTGCTTGGGAGTAAAGCAATAACTAACTAACTAACGCTTCATGCACGTCAAAAACCTTTTTTACCCTACCCACCTCTCCCCTTTTCTTTTGGTTCTTCGACATCTACCGCTCTTTTGTTTCCCACCCCACCCCCATATTTCATTTATCGTCATCTTTCATATTCATTTTGACACCCGTGCGGGTTCCGGGTGGCGAATAGGCCCGCAGCAGCGCTAAGCTTGTCGGTAAAAGTCCACTAAAGAGCGCTCAGAAACCTGACATCGGGTCAGGCCGTTTTGCCCACAAAGCGACTGGGATGTGTGCCCCAGGTGGTTGAATGGGGCAGCTCTGACATCGAGTAATGCGGGGTCGTCAGGCGATAATGCGGAAAACCTTACCGCAAACCATAGTAGTGCACCGTGTTGAGGAAAAATGTCACTTTCCTCGCACGAAAGTACCCTGCTGCAGGTTTCGGTAAGAGTAAGACCCGTAGGATCCCCATGCAGGAGGCTAAATTTCCCGTCCCTACCCATCACTCATTTTTCCAGTGGCAGTCAAAACTCCTACCCGATTGGCATTGTGTCCCCATTTTTTTCCTCCTCTTCATCATCATTTCATGTTCATTGTATCACCACTTTCATGTTCATCTCCCAGATATAGCCGAAATCGTGCTGCTTGGGAGTAAAGTAATAACTAACTAACCAAATCATGTTCATTTTGAAATGCCTGTACCAATTCAGGACCATTACGGTCTTCAATTTTTCCGGTATGTCTTCCTTGTTTTGTCTAGTCTTATAGACATTTGAGATTGATTCTCCAAGTTCGGTAATTTTGTTTTTACCTTTATTTATCATCTTTTTATGTTCATCGCCTGTAAAAACCTATATAGCGTTGCACGGGCGTGAAACACCAACTCACTCAGGTTTTCAGCAATTGCTGATGAACTAATTTGATGAAGAACATGAAGATGGATAATCCTGGTCATTCTCGGTAAGATAAAGTCCCTCAGTCCCGTTATGAAAGATGATGTTGTTTCCTTCCATTTATCAGCAAATGTTTGTTCTGTTAAAAGAAAGCCTTGTTTCCTTGGAAATAGCTCTATACATAGACATGTTAGTTCCAGCAAAGATAGAATAACTGATTTGAGATTAGATCTTATTTGTTTTCCTAATTGTTGAAAGATGGATTCTGAAGTTATACCTTGCTTATTTCCCCAAATTACTTATTTATTTCACAAGACCCAATGAATGCATATTCGTACTATATTTTTCACTTCTATCTATAAATATTAACCACAAAAAGCAGCACGATCACTATTTTTATGAATAATCAAACCTTCATGATTGTCAAAAATGTAAAGGTAGCAAGTCTCAACTAGACTTGTCAGCTTAACAGTCTAGATAATTTCTTAAAATTCCTAGTTTTAATAGAAAGTTTGCAGGATCGTTAATTCAATATATGCTAAAACAGACCTGTGAATGGTTCAAAATGAGGTTATGGTCATGCAAAACTTCAAAGTGTCATATTCTCTCAATTGTTTAGAGGTACTTGTAATTAAATATCTGTAATCTGGGTCAGTTTAATATTTCTTCTCCGATTGCAGATTCTCATGAGTGGTGAATCGGACCACAACAGTGCTACGCTATTCCACTTGAGAGCGTCCTGAAACCGGTCATTTGATCAGGCCGTTTTGTGGTTGAAAGGAGCAACCCTGTCATTATGCATGCAGGTATTGTCAGACTATATGCGCAAAACATAAAAAAAACTATCGCGATTGAGGAATTTGATAATTCACGAGAAATGATGTAAGACACTCTTGAATTTTCCTAACCCTTGAATTCTTCTAGATATTTTCACTCGATTATTGCCTTGCACATTGTAATCTACCAAAAATTTAAAACAATAAAAAAAAAATCTAAAAATTGAGGTACTAATGGTATTCAGTAACAGTTATTTGATAATAATAATAGTTTAATTAGAATTTTGACGGTCTCAAGGAATATATTTAACGCGAAATATTTTTTCGGGTGGTTCTCCTGAGAACTGTAACTTTCAATGACACAAGGACGTTTTCTCTTCAGCATGATTGGAGCTGGTTGTTGCATCGTATTTAGGTTGATACTAAAAGTTCCACCGTAGATAGGTGCACCGAGCACATACTGTAACCGTGTCCCATGTTCGTGTAAGTTTTGTGAACCTTTTTATCATTGGTTTCATTTTTGCAAGCTATCTCTATTGCTTGAGAGGTATTTGTCCCATTTTAAGTCTACTTTTTATTGTTTCCCTCGGTTATGTACCATCCATTTGTACCTTTATCGGATGATTTTGTTTTAGACCAAGGGATCTATTTCTTTCTTGTAAACGATTTACAACACTTTTTTTGTTTCTTGCTCAGCAAGATCATCAATTTTATCACACACATTGTTAGTAATTTTTTGATTCGCCGTTGTGAAATTGGGGGTATACCTGCAGTAAGTATTAAACGGGAACCATTATTACCAATTTTATTTTTTTTTAACACCTGTTTGAAAGCCATTATATAAAGTACAGGCTTTGTGACCTTTACAACCAGATTCTTTTTCCTTGTACAATTTATAAGTCTCTGATCATGAAACAAAGTCGCATTTATTACATGACTGATTTCAACCTAGACCCAATTTCTTTTCTTCAATAAGCTGAAAGAATGGAATGATGCTCTTTGACTTTGCTATGCTATGTGATATGTTTAATTTATTCGTCATAGAAACCGTAAGGACCTATCTACCACACGGTTTTCCATACTATTTTCTGTTTAATACTATACCAACTCACTCACTGTTTAATACTCGTATATCTAGTCTTTGTTTGCGTGGTCTTGAAAGGTTAACGGTATTGGTGGTGCTAGTGATATATGGGCATGTATAAGTTTCGCCGTCATGACTGGCTTTGCATACAATTAAACTTGTCTTCTGACAGATGAGGAAGGCAAGTAGACTCCCCAAATTGCTTGTAAGGGACTTATTATATAATTAAGTGATTGATCTGACAGATAAGTACATTTAAATGTGATACATTTGTATGCAGATTTGTGTTTACCGATGTAGATAGAGCAAAAGTACAACACTCTTAGGATTTAGAAACGGTTGCTGAGGTTTTTTGCCATTCACGAAAAATGTTCAACCACAAAAAAAAGAATTGTTTATGATATGAATTGAACTTGAAATTGCAATATAACATCATGTTTGTTCACTTTAATGTCTGCTTTTTTCTCACCAAAAACACTATATTCAAGTGCTTATAAAATGATCAATTCTGGATGGATTTTCATGGTTAAACATCCCGTGCAGGGCCTGGGTGGTGAATAGGCCCGCAGCAGAGCCTAGCTTGTCGTAAGAGGTGACTAAGGGTCTTTGGATTCTGACGTCGGGTCATTGCTCATCCTACAGAGCGAGCAAGTGTGTTCCCTAGGTGACAGAATAGGCTGGCGATCGTCCGCAGGGGTTGTCAGGTCTATAATACGAAAACCCTGACCGCTGACCAAAGTGGGCCGACGTGTGTGGAGAGTGCCACGCTTCATGCACGTAAAAGACCACTTTGTGGACCGCCAAGTAATGCACCACATAGGCTATTTTTTTCCGCCCCTACCCACCTCTCTCTTTTTCCTGTGGTTCTTCAAAATTTAGCATACCTTTGTTTCCCATCCCATCCCCACATTTCATCTATCATCTTCATTTCATGTTCATTCTATGAATTACTGTTCTGAAAAATTAATTTAATGTGGAAAGGAAAATTATTAAAGGCATTTGCACAAGTGAAGACTGAATCTAAAAAAATATGACTCATCAGAGATTCAAATTCATTACTTATTTTGTACTCACGCCATGACAAGATTCAAGTTTTTCGAGGTTTGAAAAAAAAAAACAAATCTGGCTTCGGTCCCTAACCTTAACTTAAAGAAGAGAATGAGATACTACAAATGCGATAAATATTTACAGGAATAAAGTTACAAAAACCAAATGTTTGTATTATCGCCTATGGAATTTCATTCAGTACCATTGAGCTAAAACAAGATTGATCTCCCTAGTTTTGTTATTATCTTAATATTTCATAATGTATTTTTTCATCACGTATCAGAGTATTCAAATAAAATATATAATAAACTTATAGACAATAGTTTTTTTTTTGAAAGCCCACGCCTAACTCGCGTTTTGTCTTCGTTTAATCAAGATTCATCAGATGTGCTCTTCCAAAAAGTTAAATAAAATGAAACACTTTTAAATATATATATTTATGAGCTTGTGGACAACTAAATAGTGGTAGTTAGAAGAGTGGGTAAGGGGAGGGTTGGGAGGTGAGAACCCGCTGTTCGCCCCATATTCAATTTGTCCATGATTGCGTTCGTTAGAGAGGCCGTAGTGAATACCTCACGGGAAGATACTGAAGGTGTACAGAGAGTTACCTTTTCGTATCAAGGAGCTGAGCTCACACAGTACCCTAGAAGAACACATATTAACTTGTTACAGAATTTAAAAATAAAAGATTATTTTAAAATAAATGTAGAATTATAACAAGTTGCGATCATCATTTTAAATTATGATTTAAGTTACGATCATCAACGAATGAAGTTACAATCACCATAGCGATTGTTAATTTCCTCTTATTTCTTTATTCTTAAGAATTAGAAATCTAACGGAAGCAAACCATTCAACAATGCATCAATAAGGCCACGCTAGAAAATTGAAATTTATCAGAAAGAGGTCCCGTGCGGGGCCCGGGTGGCGAATAGGCCCGCAGCAGAGCCTAGCTTGTCGTAAGAGGTGACTAAGGGTCTTGGGATTCTGATGTCGGGTCAGTGCTCAGCCCACAGAGCGACCAAGTGTGTACCCTAGGCGCCTGAATAGGGTGGCCCTCGTCCGCGGGGGTTGTCAGGTCTATAATACGGAAACCCTGACCGCCGACCATAGTGGGCCAACGTGTGTGGAGAGTGCCACGCTTCATGCACGTAAAAGATCCCTTTGTGGACCGCCAAGTAGTGCGCCACATAGGCTAAATTTTCCGCCCCTATCCACCCTCCCCTTTTTAGCTGATGAATTATTTATTTATCCATAGCCACCTGACCAGATGTCATGTTTCTGACTTTTCTTTTAAATAGTGGACTTTTTAAGCACTGCTGTGGACGCCACCTGATTATTTCGTTATTTCGTTTTTTAGCTCACCTTGCCGAAGGCAATGTGAGCTTTTGCCATCACTTGGCGTCCGTCGTCTGTCGTCCGTCGTTCAACTTTTCAAAAATCTTCTTCTCTGAAACCGCTTGGCCAAATGTAATGAAACTTTATAGGGTTGTTTTGTAGTATGTCCTCTACATAACTATCGCTCGAAATTTTGATTCAACAAAAAACATGGCCGCCATGGCTAAAAATAGAACATAGGGGTAAATTGCAGTTTTTTGCAAATTACTCAAAAACCGTAACAGATATCAAAATTCTGGCATAGGGTGAAAGTGATCAGCACCTCAAGATCTACCTGCCCAGAAATTTTCAAGAAGATCCAACAACCGATGTAGGAGTTATTGCCCTTTTTCTGGATTTTTTTTCAAAAAAATTATTTATTTAGCCCTATATCTTGAAAACTATACAAGATATTTCAAAAATTTAAATTGCATATGACTAAGCACATCAAGATCTACAAAAGTCGTAACAGAGTCAAAGTTGTAGGATCATTCCTTTAGGAGTTATACCCCTTGGATTGTAAAAATTGACCATTTTCACAGTTTTTTGTTCAACTTTTCAAAAATCTTCTCTGAAACTGCCTAGTCAAATGAAATGAAACTTGGTAGGGTTGTTCAGTAGTATGTGGTCTACAAAATTATCGTTCGAAATTTCGATTCGACAAAAAACATGGCCGCCATGGCTAAAAATAGAACTTAAGCGTAAGTTGCAAGGAAGACTTTCACCAAGGCTCTATGACAAACGTGATGACTTCAACTTTCCAATCGTCAACTTCCCCTTCTTGTGTAGCAACATTATGGAGTTTACGTATCTCAATTGATTCGTTACTCCAGAGCGTGCGGGACTTACATCGATTTCCTTAGCAGAGCGACACGTCTGACGCAAAAATTGCTCACACAGGGTTATGTTGCTCCTCGGTTGCTGTCTTCACTCAAGAAATTTTACGGAAGACATCATGCACTTATAGACAAATATGGGATTTCGATCTCTCAGATGAGTGCAGATGTTGGTTTGTCATAGGGTGTTGTTTTGTCTTCCTTTACCGGATTTGACACGCTGAATGGACTATTGGCAACGCGACGGGTGTGCTATAGCAAGCAGGAACTGCTTACTCTTCCGGAGCACCTGAGTTCACTCTGGTTTCGACTAGAGTTCGCGTTGTTGATTGATATTCAGTTGTTTTGTGTTTCCATGTTTTACATGTTGTCTGTTTTTGTCCCGTTATTGTTGGTGTTTGCTGGTTTTGTCTCTGCCCTTTCGGACTTTTGATATTCGGATACCCCATTGGTACCTCTGCTTCTTGCAGTGTTTTGCAAATTACTCAAAAATGGTAACAGATATTAAAATTCTATTTGGATAATAATGATCAACACTTAAAGATCTACCTGCCCTGAAGTTTTGAAGAAGATCTTACAATGGTTGTAGGAGTTATTTCCCTTTTTCTTGTTTTTTTTCAAATTTTGCTCTTTTAAGACTTATACCTTGAAAACAATATAAGATATTTGAAAAATTTAAATTGCATATGGTTAAGCACATAAAGATCTAAAAATTATGTAATGGGGTCAAAGTTGTAAGACCTTTCTTGATAGGAGTTGTTTCCCTTAGAACATTAAAATTGATAATTCCACAGAGTAGCAGTTCTTTGTTAAAATATCCAGCATATAAGTATCATCGAATAAAAGGTGAGCGATTCAGGCTCCTGGGGAGCCTCTAGTTTCTGTGGTTCTTCAAAATTTACCGGTCATTTGTTTCCCACCCCAATCCCCATATTTCATTTATCATCATCATTTTAATGTTCATTTTATCATCCTTTTCATGTTCATCGCCTGTAAATAACCTATATAGCGTTGCACGGGCGTAAAACACCAACTCACTCACTCACTCACTATCAGAAAGAGGACTATATGACAGTAATTGGTGATTTCATTTATTGTAAATATTCTTCTTTGTCACACTGGAATGGTCGTAACTGCAGTTACGATCATCACCTTGACGACAGTCAGATGATGGTCTTTTCTTCCCGTATCACTTCCAATAATGATGTTGTTTTGTTCAATAAAAAGAACTTGAATTTATTGACAAGTTCAAATAAATTTTGTCCTCCATTAGACGGTAATTTGTTGTTAAAATTAACATCGTAATTATTTGCCAGGGGGGTCAGATTTATATGCTGACTGCAATCTAATTTCTTCTTAAAATTCTTCTTTAAACAAATTATAGCTCTCAAGTTTCCCATTTTTTGTTTTTTACTTTTTATGTCGTTTCGTTCTCGATTTTTTTTTTCAGAACACGTTCTTTGACTGTTTCCTTGCTTCCACAAAAGTTTACCATTCGAGCCCTAAACTCACGAGAAAAAATGAATATGAAATAAGTTAATAAACTACATTTCCTTTGTCTGCTGAGGAGCCGATGGTACTCTCAGAACTTTTTTTTTCTGTGCGTTCAATGATGTATGGGTTTACTGGGCGTGAAATCTTAAATGCATCTGCTATTTGTCTAGGAAATTTAACGTTTGCCTAATATAATTATTGGCTGGACAATTATAAATATTTATTTAAATTTTTTTACTCCTGTGATAGGAGTGTTGGACGTTATTGTGGATGGTTCATTTGCTGTTGCAATTGTCACAAGCGGACGAGAGTTTGAGATGACTTAACATCAGTTTTATATGTGTAAACGTAGACTTAAATTGTTTGCTTTCTTCTCTAATCCATTTAAGGCAAAACTGTGTGTCTGAGTTTAATAATTTATTTATTATCTATATAATATTCTCTTCAAATATATTATGATAGCTATAATAACAAAACAGAAATAACAATCATGCTGGCCTTCCGTATATGGGCGTGTATATCAGGACCAAAAAGGTGCGCTGACATATATTGATATCCTTGAAGGAATCCTGATTCAAAATACCCCCTTTACGTAGTTTATTATGCTTTAAAATAAAAATATCCCTATCTGGATCTGAAGATAATTGATAAATTTATGGTCATCTTTATTCATCATTTCAGCATCTCTGTGAGTTATACTGAAAGTGCTATCTTACGATAAGATGGTGGACCATATTAATTTAAATAATAATATATTTTTAAAATACAATTTGACCGAAGCACTGCAACCGCATTTGTCGTCTGCTTGAACATCTATAACAAAATGAAAACAGTTCAATCCAGTATTTATCAAAGAGAAAGCCAATTAGGTCGGAAAGGGTGATTAATGGTCTTCCATAAGGTGTTGATGAAAAAAAAAACAACGCCATTTAAGGCAAATTTGGCAGCACGATAGAAAATGAATCACACTGAATTGGAAATTGGCACTGCGACGGATTCTGTAGCAGGCAGGAACAGCTTACTCTTCCGGAGTACCTTATCTCACTCTCATCACGACTAGAGCTCACGTTGTTAATTGATATTCAGTAGTTTTTTGTGTGTTTCTTAGTTTTATAAGTTGTTTGTTCTTTCGTCCTCTCCTTGTTTGTGTTTACTGGTTTTGTCTCTGCCCTTTAGGACTTTGACATTGGGATGCCCCATCGGTACCTCTGCTTCTAACAAGTGTTGGATGGCTATTAGGGAACAAGGAACGGGATGGACAGGCCAGGTGTAACGATTAATTAACGAAAATAAATAATGAATACATTTAATATACATGTATTAAGTAATTATTTTACATTCATAAATCAGTAGTGTTCATACATGACTATATACTTTACATATCAAAGGCTTACTTGTTTAATCATTTTTTTCACTAAACATCAGGAACAGCGTGGAGATATGAACACATTATTGATGTTTCTATTGATTTCCAAGACTGATGAAACCCGTATGGATTCCGGGTGGCGTATAGTCCCACAGAAGCCCTTGTCAGTAAAAATTACTAGTATATAAGTACACCCTTTGTTTCCACAACAATCCACTTTTTTTAAAATAAAAAGGTCGCTTCTTTACGTTAACATTAATATTCAAAGTGAAAGTACAGAAACAAACAAGTAATAAAAATACCCTACCTCGGCCTCTCCTTTAAATGTGTATTTTTGATGCAAATTCAAAATAATTTTAGAATTGCTGATTTCAACTTGAGTGCGAAAAAGAACTGTTGTTGAAAACCAATTCATACGCACGAAAACAACATATAACAATGTTGTAGTAAATACTTTAATTAAATATCAAAAAGTCCTTTATGATTTATGTGAAAAAGTAACAAATTAGACTTATTACATTGTAGTCTGTTCAAAGAAGCAAAGGTGTACCAAAGGGGTAATCAGTATCATAAAACCGTGAAGACAAAGACAAAACCGGCAGACAAAAAATTATCACAACAAAACAAACCACATAACAACAAAACACACACACATAACAACAAAACCGCATTCAGCAACGCGAACTCAAGTCGAAACGAGAGTGAACTCAGGTGCTCCGGAACTTGTTGGAAATATGATGTTTTCCTTAAAAGAGAGAACAATCAAAAACTCTCCCATAATTGTTTTCAAAGAATAACTGCATTTTGTGAATACGCATTGTATGAAAATAAATGACAGTAGACGTATTTTTTAGGCTATATTATAAATAATGTGGCTGCGTCATGCATTCTATATTGTGTGAATACTGAAACAAGGGCAGTGATGATTATGGGCCGGAACTTAAGCTGTAAGGAATTTTCACTTTTATGTGTTCCATTACGGGCATAAATGTTTTTCTTTGGATCTGTTACTATAGAAAATGACCAGCCACCAACTTCATGACTTCCCGCGTATTATCCCATATCTATATTGAGTGGCTCCGCGAGTCCTACCTCAAGAATTAGGCGATTTGTCGAGTGACCAGACCTCGTATTTGTTTTGGATGGCGAAAATCATTTCTTGGTCTTTTCCGCAACATTTTTCTGCCATTACACCTCTGTAGTTTTGAAATCCAATACCCAGAGAAGTAACTGTTTCGGGTAATGGCACATTACTTAAAAGAACGTTTTCATTAGATATAAATTTGCCTTTTTGCATAGATAGTCTCTTGAATCTAAAATCAAGACTGGTATACACCTGGAAATAAAAATGTTGTAAGGAATGTGATGGACTGCATAAACCATTTAATATAAAGAAATAACATAAAAATCAAAACGACAATATTTTGTTATTTACATTTTGGTTTATACAGGATACTGTAGAGACAGATTTTACTGTAACTACTGAACGACAGTGAGTCTTTGGAGTAATACTAAAACTAATAGAATGTTATACACTACTATTTTTCAGCATAGAAAAGTTGGGAAATTTATTATTGTTTTACTCAAAAGCAGTTCAAAATATGTTAGATGAACATGAACGGACTGCAACAACCAAAATGAAATGACGATGAAGTGGATGAAATGAAAAGTAGAATCGTAATGTTCTTCAGCGTG
The DNA here is from genome assembly GCA_963971305.1 of Arcuatula senhousia. Taxonomy (NCBI): domain Eukaryota; kingdom Metazoa; phylum Mollusca; class Bivalvia; order Mytilida; family Mytilidae; genus Arcuatula; species Arcuatula senhousia. The sequence goes on along the minus strand of OZ020309.1, from coordinate 10,814,550 downwards.
CGAGTTAAGGAACACTGTTTTGTTTTACAGTCAGGTTTACCAAATTATAGATTGACAACCCTGGTGATCCCGTGCGGGGCCCGGATGGCGAATAGGCCCGCAGCAGTGCCTAGCTTGTCGTAAGAGGCGACTTAGGGTCTTGGGATTCTGACGTCGGGTCAGTGCTCAGCCCACAGAGCGACCAAGTGTGTACCCTAGGTGGCTGAATAGGGTGGCCCTCGTCAGCGGGGGTTGTCAGGTCTATAATACCGAAACCCTGACCGCCGACCATAGTGGGCCAACGTGTGTGGAGAGTGCCACGCTTCATGCACGTAAAAGACCCATTTGTGGACCGCCAAGTAGTACACCACATAGGATAAATTTTCCGCCCCTACTCAACCTCCCCTTTTCCTGTGGTTCTTCCAAATTTACCGGTCCTTTGTGTCCCATCCCATCCCCATATTTCATTTATCATCATCATTTCATGGTATCATCCTTTTCATGTTCATCGCCTGTAAATAACCTATATAGCGTTGCACGGGCGTAAAACACCAACTCACTCACTCACAACCCTGGTGTTCAAGATTATAGGACAGTTCCAGTAAAACCTCGGACTTGCATTCAATTCAATGAAGAAATGAAATTACAAATACCAAAACGTGGGTATAAACGGTTAATTTGGATATGCTATATATCGATATTTCAAGGAGTAACCTCTCATCAGTAGCATTTAAACCAAAACATTGGAAGGTCAAAATCCAAAACAGTGAACTTTTGAATGCTTGTTGGTTGTACCAGTAAAAACACCACATATACAGCAACATCACTATTCAAGGAGGAAGTAATCGACAGTCACAAATCTGTCATTTTCTCTTTCGGCCTTTCTATAGGTGCTTAAAATTATGTAATTTCATCCCTGTATTAAATTCCTAAATTACACAAATATCCGCACAAACAACTCTCCATTTTGGGTAATCCAAATGTACCGATTATTAAAACCTCTTTTAATTCATTAAAATTCAATACTGACGGAAATAAAATCCAGCATCTAGAATCATTTTGATTGTTGCAATTCTAGAATGGGTCAATCAAATGTGGGTCCTTAAGAAATCGAGAGAAATGATGGATATAGTTACCTCTAAATCGGTTTCTTTTACCCCTCCACACGAAGTGGCGAGGTATTGTGTTATACCCTCGGTTTTGTTCGGTGTCTATCCGTCCCCTGAAGGTTTCCAAACGTATCAAGGAATTTATGGAATTTCACACCTGTTCAGTACAATAATACATGTTTACAGGTCAAATTCTTTTTTTTTAGAATGATCAGAAAAAATATTATTGAAGATTTGCCACTCATAAATTTTCAAAAAAAAGATAATGATTAAAATTTCTTGTTTTAGCTCATTTCTCTTATAAGGAGTGAGTGAGTGAGTGAGTTGGTGTTTTACGCCCGTGCAACGCTATATAGGTTATTTACAGGCGATGAACATGAAAAGGGTGATAAAATGAACATGTAATGATGATGATAAATGAAATATGGAAGTGGGATGGGAAACAAAGGACCGGTAAATTTTGAAGAACCACAGGAAAAGGGGAGAGGTGGGTAGGGGCGGAAAATTTAGCCTATGTGGTGCATTACTTGGCGGTCCACAAAGGGGTCTTTTACGTGCATGAAGCGTGGCACTCTCCACACACGTTGGCCCACTATGGTCGGCGGTCAGGGTTTCCGTATTATAGACCTGACAACCCCCGCGGACGAGGGCCACCCTATTCAGCCACCTAGGGTACACACTTGGTCGCTCTGTGGGCTGAGCACTGACCCGACGTCAGAATCACAAGACCCTTATAAGGAGGATAAAAGATAGATTTGCTATGATATAATACTTATATATTCCATTGATAAATAATGTGGTGGGGTATCATTGAATGTCCCATTAGATGACCTTTGTTTTATAGAACGGAAAACACATGACTAGATATGTATAAATATCTAGTCGTCGATCATACAGACTAACTTTCTCATCAATGAGTCTAAAAAAAAAAACTGACATCATCAACTTTCTTAGTTCAGTTCGGTCGACTAGTTTACCAGAAATAATGCGTTCTCAATTAAAATTAAAAATTCTCATATGCAAATCTACGAAATATTTCATTGCAAATTGACTTGAACGGTCATTTTTTACTAAAACCCTCTTATTTTTTAACAATTTGGATATCTAATACTAGTGAAATGCAAAATTGCCTTTTAAAGTGTAGTTTTATGTTGCCTTATAAATTTTCGTATGCAAAAATAAAACAAAGAATGACACTTTGATCAGCTACTGATAAATTCCCTTGCATTTTTGTCTAATTTGGTTCTTTTGTGCAAAATGTATCCAAAAATAAAATAATTACTATGAAATTTGAATTCCAAGAGCTTTTCTTCATTTCAGGATGCTATGTTCACTTTTAAAAGCACTTACATTTGACAGGTGCAGATGCCTGCATCCCACCCTGGTGAATGAAGAATGTCAACTTAATTCTGAGTTTTGTATAAGTCAGGTGCGGATGCCTGCATCCCACCCTGGTGTATGAAGAATGTCAACATAAATCTGAGTTTTGTATAAGTCAGGTGCAGATGCCTGCATCCAACCCTGGTGTATGCAGAATGTCAACTTAATTCGGAGTTTTGTTCGAGTCAGGTGCGGATGCCTGCATCCCACCCTGGTGTATGCAGAATGTCAACTTAATTCTGAGTTTTGTATAAGTCAGGTGCGGATGCCTGCATCCCACCCTGGTGTATGAAAAATGTCAACATAAATCTGAGTTTTGTATAAGTCAGGTGCGGATGCCTGCATCCCACCCTGGTGTATGCAGAATGTCAACTTAAGGTGGCTCGATGCTTTTCTACTGAGCATCTTTTTGCACATATTGGTGTTTTGTATAAAATTGATAAATTAACTGGATATTGCAGACAAAAACTTTATACAATAATCTGTTTTAACAAATTACAAACAATTGTAATACAAAAAAGTTCTTTTTAATCATTTTTAGAATCAAAGGGAGATAATTTGTATAGAACGAATAGGCAAATTTTGAATTTTCATGAATATCTTGAAAAAATGAACGGTGACTCTATGTTTTTTTCATAAAATTTCGAAGAGCTTTAGAAAAGGGACTTTCTCTCAGATTTTGAGCTGATTCTATAGTAGGAATTCTTCTTTAGGTGCCTCGATAGCCTATTGAAATTTTGCTATTTTTAGAAAGCTTCTAGAGCTTTAAAATGAATGGTGACCCCCTCTTTTTATTTGATATTTTTCATCTATGCATTAAGGTCTATAAATGTGCCAAAAATGAAAAAAATCTATAGTAGAATTTTAATAGCCCCGAGACACCTTAATTCGGTGTTTTGTTCGAATCAGGTGCGGATGCCTGCATCCCACCCTGGTGTACTGTATGAATTGCGGACTGTCTCCAAAGTTCCAAAGTTTGTTAATGTCAGGTGCAGATGCCTTTATCCCAACCTGGTGTATGCAAATAGTCTACTTACCTTGAAGATTTGCTAATGTTCGGATGCCTGCATATTCAAAATGTACAAAAAGATTTTCTATTTGATCATTAGAAGGTATTGTTGCTCTCTTTAATTTTATCAGACTTGGCAAAATAGATAAAGGGTCTGTCTGGCAAAATGGCATTTTCAATCTTTTTTCTCCATATGTTCAACTAAATTTTCAAAATTTTCTGTCTGATCGAATCAAATTTTGTCTTACAGTTGGTTTGGTCGGACATATTTCGCCATGTCCGTTAATTTTATGGCTATCTGTGTTATTGAACCAGGCAACTTTCAACATTATGTCCAACAGTCGTAAAAATTTGCTAATGTGTGATGGTCGTATTGTGTTTTGTGCTACCACCGCTCTAAGATTGCATTGGAAATTAAGTGCAATAACACCTGGTTTAACTCAACATACATTGTAATCAGATTTGAACTAATGCAATATAAAATTTCTCTGGTATTGCCTTTTGTTGTCTTCTCTTCTTGGATCGGTCATTTTGTTGTTAATGCATTACGTTTCAATTGTGCCTTTGTTACTTTTTTTTTAAATATGTGTAACTAATAATTTATAAAGGATATGGAGTAAATGAACATGAGACCACAACACATATGTTATCTCCATTCATGCATTACACCAGCAAAGTAATGGTAATGTAATGCATTACAGAAGACAAAAAAAGTAATGGTAATGTAATGTAATGACAAAATTTGTAAAGTAATGGTAATGTAATGCATTACATTGCATTGTTATTGACCCCAGGCCTGATCTCCAACTGCATACTGGTATATTTGTATGTTTGTAAAGTCTCATTTTGGATAGCATTAGCTTTAGACACAGTGACATGCAACACATTCATATCGACCAACTGGTAAAATTATAATATATATCAAATCAAGAATACAAGAGAAACAGTGCATTCGAATGTCAAAAATCCAGAAGAGCAAAGACAAACTCAGTCATTACAAACAACAGCTAGGCAACTTCAAAACATTCAATATTAAACAAGTGAATAACAGACATGGACTCAATAGTCTTCGGAAGGCTAAGCAGTTCTTACTCAAGTTACTAGTTCCTTTACAAAAGAGGGTGAATATCTTAAATTGCGCAGTGAAAAAATAAACACAGAACTTTTCGTTTACAATGATCATTTTCAATAAATCATACATTCTGTCAGAACATGGAAATTAATGATACAAGTGTTATTTCATATAATCAAAAGTACTAGAGTTGACAAGTAGATGATCCTTCTGGTCCTCTATGTTTTAATAATACGTCTGTGAAAGAAACCACTATATATATCCAGATGTCCATGGGATGACTGTTCACTACAATTGTTGCAGCTGTGAAGCTCTATCCACTAGCAGAGTTTATGGGAAACTTGACAGGAAGTTGATTTTTTTATGTCCTGATATTAGCACGGGTAAGTTTGTGCAATGTCTGTGGTGCATTGACAATGATGACGGTTTACGCAGTTACTAAAATCCATCTGAAATAACGTGAAGCTGTGAAGTCTTCCATTCTGGTACGGCGTTGTTTTTCAAACGGGCACAAATGACATAGTCTAGATGCATACCAGAAATGTAGGATTGGAACTGGTGTAATAAACTCCTGAAATGAGAAAAACGTTTATTTTCAGAGTATTTATGTTTTACTATGTCAATGTTGCTAAATGCTCTTCATTTTACAATCTAATTGCAATATATACCATTTATTGACACGTTGACATGCTTTGGCACAGTTTGCTTCATTGTTTAAAGGAGTCTCGAGAAAGGAGTAGAACCCCGAATCGGCCCAAAAATTCAACTTTGATATACTTGCTTGTAAATGCTACTTTGATGTTCATCAGACCTCATATTTCATAACTTGCAATATCTTTAATCTGTTGGTTTAATGGTTTATCAACAAGGAAAGCAGTGAGCTAAAAATCACCTTATTGGTAGAAAATCTCGTTATTTAACATTTTCCCTTGATTTTCATGTAAAAATCGGTGAAAACGAAAATGGCCACACTCTGACCATGGAAGTGTCAAATTGTCAAATTAATACTTCCATGCTCTGGCTCAGACCAAAATTATTCTGTGACAAAAATGTGTATTATTATGTCAATCTGATGTATGTAATAAATTGATTATAAAAAAAATGTGATGGTCGACACATGTGGCATATACACAAAACATGTACTAATTTTCAGAATATTTTGTTTAGGTTAAAACTACAACCCCTTTTCAAGTTAAATGGTTGGTCCTTAAGTTACCCAATATTTCGGCATTAGCAAGGTATTATTACATACAATCGAAAACGAAGATGTGATTTATTAAGTTCCAAACATTTCTTTCAAAATCGCTAAATCAGGGTATTATTGATTTTGTATACATTTTATTGCTGAAAGTGAACGCTTCGTCGAAAGCTACGTCAATATTTCGAACATTGGAAATGACGTCATACGAGGAAGTACTATTTTGATTTTTGGTCTAAATAAATATAAATAACATTAGTTTAAACGACTCTCCGCTTTATTATGTTCCGTAGATTCAGTAGTACTAGTTTCATGTTCTTAATAGCTATAGACACAATCATGATTTTTATACCCCCCGCTTCGAAAAAGAGGGGGCTATACTGTTTTACCCCTGTCCGTCCGTCCGTTCGTCCGTCCGTCCGTAACAAAACTTCCGTCACAGTTTTCTAAGTAACTACATGAGATAAAGGTCTGATATTTTGTATACAGCTTTATCCTATAGTGCCATATGGTGTATACCGATTTTATGCTCCTAAGTAGTCTACTTCCTGTTTACCGAATACTTAGGTTTATACACATAATGGACATAAATGCAAAATTTTCGTCAAAGTTTCCCAAGCAACTACATGAGATAGAGGTCTGATATTTTGTATACAGCTTTATCCTATAGTCCCATATGGTGTATAGCTTTTATGTTCATAGGTCAACCACTTCCTGTTTACCAAGTATTTAAACTTGTATGAGTGGCTTAGTTTGGGGAGCGGGGGTATCACTAGTTAGCATTAGCACACAGATTTACTTGGTTTTTTTTTCTATTTTAATAGTAACTCAACTGACGTTAAATAAAAATGCTGAATTTGGGTTACATGAGGTTATATTACTGAATAAAGAGGCTTGTTTAGAGTATATTTGGATATGGGATTTATCCTGCAATGAGCTTTTTCATTGTACAATACAGCTATACAGATATTGTTGAATGATATCCGTGCATTAGCAGGATATTACTTTAGTCATAGACCTGTATATTAAATAGATTTGCAACTTGTTAATTGTCCAGTATATGTGTGAAAATATCACTGGTTTATAAATGAGAGTTTGTTTATTTTTCTAACTACTTTTATGCCTTTCAATGGATTAAATCAGAATAAATTGCATTAAACAGAGAAAAGAATAAGAAATATCTGTGTGAAAATTTCATTTAATTTAGTTGAGGAATAAACTTTTTATGACAATTTAAAGTGAAAATTTTACGAAAATTTTGTAAAAAAATTGTATTTTCATGAAAATTAGGGTAGTATGGGCTCTTTTGATACTCCTTCAAAGTGCCAAAGGTTATAAAAGTTATTTTAACACATTTAAATTCTCAAAACATTTAAGAATGGCTGTATAAAAGAATCATGTAAAAATCTTAAATGGATTTTGAGATATTACAGTATAAAGTTGTAAATTTCAAATTGTCTATTTTGCACAAAATCTCGTTTATTTGCATGAGATATTGTGAGATTTCACCAATTTGCAAATCTATTTGATATACAGGTCTATGCTTTAGTGTTGACAGGATATCACTTCCTCTGGTCCCACTTCCCAGTATGAGCATTGCCAAGGTATAACATCGTAAACCAGTAACGTCACAGCACATGCTTGGGCGAAAACTTTGATGGCTTCACTTTTTGCCCCAAAATCGCTATTTTCAGCTTTACAGTTGGCAATTTCGGGTTGCAGGATAAACACAATATACGTACATTGCCAATCATATAACAATTATTTGTGCTCGCTACGAAACATGATAATAAAGCTCGTTAAAAGCTCGCCATTATCATGTTTCTAAAGCTCGCGTAAATAAATGTTATATTTTCTGGCAAGGTACATATATATTGTATAAATTCACACATTTTCTTAGTGGGATACGGGATATTTGAGGCAAAACTTATTGGGATATGGGATATTTTTGTCAATTTTATTTACAGGGATATGGGATACTGGAAAAACACTTTTTGGGATACAGGATATTTGATGAAAAATTTAAAGGGATATGGGATATTGGTACCCCCCTAAACAAGCCCCAATAAAAGTTTTAAATAACAGATGTGCGTCTAAAATAACATAATATATACATGAGTATTTATTTACAGGGGTTGCTAGCTGCGGCTCGTAGCTCTTTGTGGTCCTTTAATTTTGCTATTTTTTTTTATTTTTGCGGACGGTCCAGTGGGACGGTCTGTCTTGTCAGAAAATTTTTAAATTTTCAAAAAGGAGCCGGAGGAAAATAAAAGATCATAAAGGAATAATATTATGCTCAATTATTTGAAATCAAATACACAAAATAATTATAAAGTAAGCTTACCCAGCAAGACCATTCATCGGCATGTGCATGTGTTTCATAATGATGTTGTCAGATTCAGGTCATCATCAACAAGTTTGAAATATTCGGTCTGAATGGCTCATTACCTCTAACGGCCAATAGACACGCGTGAAATAGTGCAATGTTTTTCTTCACGCCTTTTCATTTCTATGTTAAGCAGATTTTTTTACTAGCTGTGAAAAAGGATATTATTTATTGAGAATACCCATGGGACTTTTGTAAGTTATCGATAAAATGGAAAAGTAAAATGTTAATCAATAATGCGTAGAAATTCCAATGAATATTACTTCCATGACGTCACTTTTACGTCATCAATGTTTCAACGGAAACATTTTCGATTTGGATGGTCATGGATCTTGTGGCACATTTTTGAGCATGGATACAACACAGCAATGGTAAGAACCATAGAATAAGTTAAACTTTGAATATGATCTTACAGAAGCGTATTAAGTCAACTGTTTCTAATAAATAAAACTTTTTCCAAATAAAAAGATCGGGCACCTGTTTTTTATTCTGTTAGCCCGGGTCTAGTTTCGAGACGTTAAATTTTTCTGCTCAGGATCGCAGATAGCAGGTTTTAGCTTTATTTTTTGTGTGTTTTTATGTATATTTTTAATGGACAGACCGTTTATTAGCATTTTTTTAGGCAAAAATAAATCATCTGAACATTTTTTCTCGACCTCAGATTGAAGTTTTTCACGTGTATTTTTTTCATCACAAATCAGCTTCGGGGTGATTTTTTAGGGGAAAAAACAAGAGCCCCTTCAAATTGAGGTTGCCTCTCGTTTTGAATTCTGTAGATTAACGTACAGTAGAACTCTACATAACCTTTATACAGTAGGTTTTTTTTTTCAGAAATATCGACTCTGATTTGTATAGTTTATGTTGTGTACAATCCATGTATGGGGGTGAGGGGTAGGAGGGGGTCTGATCCCGTCATCCCGAACTAATTTTTACAAAATCCCGTCATCCCGACTTAAAAATGAGAAAATCCCGAATCCCCGAATCCCGGTAATGTTGATATAATTCTATCCCGGAATTCCGAACTTAAATTATCCAAATCCCGCAATCCCGAGCTTAAATATGGCCAATCCCGGTGTCCCGAAAAAGGTCCTCCCCCCCTTCATGTATATGTTACAGTAAATATGTGTAATCAGTAAATACATGTATTTACTGAAATTTAGGAAATACGTGAATTTACTAAGGCACCCGGTAAATACATGTATTTACCAAAAATGGTCAGTAAATACATGAATTTCCTAAACTTTTGAAGAGATTTTACACGTTTTTACTGATACTTATTTTAGAAGATAAATCTTTGTAGATTATAATTTTCTGTATCAAATTTGTTATAAAGTCAATACAAAAACAATGTTATAAGCATTTTACTATTTTTCATAAATTTAAAATGTTTGTGAATTGTACTTTTTTCAACATTTTCAATTTTGTTACATATTCTACATAGCTTTGTGGTTATTAGTTCTGTGCAATGCCCGGGTGGCGAATAGGTCTGCAGCAGAGCCTAGCTTGTCGATTAAGGGTCTTGTTATTCTGACATCGGGTAAGTGCTCAGCGCAAAGAGATATCCAGTGTATCCTAGGTGGCTGAAAAGGGTTGTCCTCGTCCGCAGGGGTTGTCAGTTTTATAATACGGAAAACCTGACCGCTAACCATAGTGGGCCAATTAACATGTGTGGAGAGTGCCACGTTTCATGCATGTAAAAGATCCCTTTGTGTACTGTCATGTAGTGCACCACATAGGCTAAATCTTCTGCCTTTTTCCTGTGGTTTTCAAGTTCAAATGTTTCCCACCCAACCCCTATATTTCTCATCATCATTAATTTTCATGTTCATTTTATCATCTTTTTCATGTTCACCTTTATATTGGTGCAAACACGTAAAACACCAACCCACTCACTCACTTATAGTTTTAAAATATTTTATTAATAACAACCATTAAGTGTGCATAACCATTTGGTTTCTAATTTAATCTAATTTTGATCAAGTAAATTGTTGTTTGTTTCATTTTGAAAGACAATATTTCGTTCACAAACAAAACGCTTTTTAAACAGACAGAAGCTAACAGCATGAATTGGACTATCGGGGAGATGAACATGGAAGGGATGACAAAATGAACATGAAATGATGATGAATTTGGGATTTTTGGGGGTCCTACTCTTATCGAGACCCGTAGTAGGGTTCTTCAATGTGCAAGAAACGTGACATATTTCCTAACAAGATGCTGTACTATGGTTTGGGATCAGGTTTTCTCCATTATAGCCTGAACACCTCGGAACTGATTATCGCAAGCTAGGTCACCCAATATCTACTGCTTTGGGAACACGTCCCAGTCGCTTTTTGTGCCAAACGACCTGGCTTGACATCAGGTTATGAGCGCTTTATTGTAGACCTTTAATGACAAACTTGGCGCCACTAAGCATTATAGGCGATGTTCACCACAGATTTTAAAGGGTTTTACAAAGCTTACTGTAAAAATATATTCAGTATTATTACCAAAAAACTTGTAAAATTTAATTAAACCCTAAATATACAAAATTTGAGGTTTTAAACCTAAAGATTGAAGTTAGATACTACATTTGGTTTCACAAACCATTTTCAGTAAATACGTGTAAAATGTGAATGAAAAATCAGTAAATACACGTATTTACTGGTCAATCCAGGAAATACGTGTATTTCCTAAATTGTCCAGTAAATACACGAATTTACTGACAGCTTTAGGAAATTCACGTATTTACTGATTACACGAATTTACTGTAACATATATATTCAAGAAAAAGTACGTGTACAAACGTGTACAAAATATATTTTAAAACTCCCTAGCATGCTAGAGTAGATCTATACCATAGGAATTTAGTATTTTCTACAAAAAGGAGGGGTGCAAACGCTCCCCCTCCATAGGCGGATCCAGGGGGGGGCATGGGGGCCCGCCCCCTCCCCCTTTTTGGTTGAAAAAAATTGGTTGAATGTATAGGAAATTATTGAAGCGTGACCAAAGCGGCCCCCTCTTAGGCCAGTCACTGGGCCCCCCCTTTTCAGAATCTCTGGATCCGCCTCTGCCCTCCTCATGGGTACGGGCCTTGTAAGCGATTGATATATTGCAGAGCGAGTAGGATAGTTATTTGTGTGCTTGCGGCTCAAATTTTATAGTTCCAAAATGTTGTAATGGAGAAATGGTAAACAAATAAAAATTACCGCAATTTAAGTTTCTACTTGAAGATGATCTTACCATCATGTACCATACAGAAGCTGCACCAATTTTGATATAAAAAAAAAACATTTGGAACGTCACGTTTGCGAACAAAAACTACAACACAACGACAACGAGGATAGTCGCAGTTCGGGGATAGTTGTATGTTCAAAAGTAATATTTTTCCAGTAAGGCCCTCCCCTACGAAAGTTTTCATTCAAAAATATATAGATCTAGATATAAACAACGAAATAATAAGAAAGAAAATATTTTTACCCTCGTTAATTTTTTTGATGCTTGTACTTATAAGAGCATTTGAAGTAATATTATTAGTTGAATCGTTGTTGAATTCTGTGTGGGTATTTTTGTATTCTATCTGAATTCTGTGTATTTTTCCGTTGTCCGTGCGTTACGAAACTATATTGTCCGTGTATTGACATCGTTGCCAGTGCGTTATCATAGACCAATTTGGTCACTGTGAAGTTCAGTCTTTTTACCAATGTGTCTATCAATCAATCTTTGAACTGAGAGCCATAGGAACTTGTATTTGAAGACCTGTCGGACTTCTTCTTGTTTCAGGCGAAGACGTCTGGTTTGATATATTTAATTATTTCTTTTTTTTTTATTTTTAGGAGGATTTTGGTATCAAGACAAGTTAGACATAATAAAGAAGTTTTGAGTGGAGAAAAGGGCTCCTATAACAAGGACAAGGATGCGACAAGGATGGCATAAACCCATAAAATAGCACGCCGTCAAACTTCATTTTTGCCAATACAATACAGATTGTTCAAGAAACAACTACATATATATTCAGCACAATGAAGCAGGCTCCGATGCACATCACCATTAATTAATCGCCAATTATCTGCAACAAGAAAAGACAATTATTTTGCTTTATATATTTTAACCTATTTCATGTAAAATTTGTGTTTGAATCTGCATTTGTGTATTACAAGAATAGACAAGTCACAAGACAACAGTTTAACGAGTATTGATTGTGACGGCAGCCGTCACAGATGTTCCCCAAACGAACAAGATGTACCTTAAAGCAGCAAAAATACTGCCTTTTTCAGTTTTATAGAATGTGCAAATGATGTAAAAATATAGAATATATATGTATAATGTTCATGGCATTGTCAATGATGTGTTTAAACATACCATCTAGGATAAATTTTGGCGCCCATCTTGGATTTAGAAATTTCACGTTTTTGCATTTGACGGAAAAATTGTAAATATCTCTTTAGAACTTTTTAAATATATTTGTAGTACTTATCAAGCTCTATAGTACCACGAAGTTTCAAGGTGCTCATCACTTGTGTTACTGAGATATGACAATGTCCTATATAATGAACTTTTGCTATTTATTAAAAAAAGCGGCCATTTAAAAAATTTCGAAGTCCTAATGGACACCTCTGATGTGGCGCATTACTCACAACACCAAAATGTACCAGAATATTAATTTTTTATCAAAATCCAAACACTTTTAAATTTTGGCGGCCATCTTGGATTTTGAAATTTCACATTTTCGCATTTTGAGGAAAAACCGTAAATATCGCTTCAATTTTTTTTTAATATTTTTGTAGTACTCATCAAGCTCTATAATCCTACCGAGTTTCAAGGTCCTGACCACCTAGGTTACCGAGATATAGCAATGTCCTATATAATGAACTTTTGCTATTTATTAAAAAAAACCCGGCCATTTAAAAAATTCCGAAGTCCTTACGGACACCTCTGATGTGGAGCATTACTCACAACATCAAAATCTACCAGAATATTAATTTTTATCAAAATCCAAGCACTTTTAAATTTTGTAAAAAATTCTAAAGAAGGATTTCTGCCATAAGAAATAATGATAAAAATGAATCAAAAATATTCTGTCGCGACGCTTTCGCCAAAAAAATTTCTGACCAAAGCAAAAAAACAAAGCCCCCCTACTAGTTAAATGGTCCGTCCATAAACATAGCTTTATAATTTGATTGATATTTTGGGTCCTGTGAGCTCCCGATTTCCATTTGCAACTTAATGTCTGTCTTGGCGGCCATCTTGGATTTTTAAATTTCACATTTTCGCATTTTGCGGAAAAACCGTAAATATCGCTTCAAAATTTTTTTGGATATTTTTGTAGTACTCATCAAGCTCTATAATCCTACCGAGTTTCAAGGTCCTGACCACCTAGGTTACCGAGATATAGCAATGTCCTATATAATGAACTTTCGCTGTTTACTCGGAAACGGTGGCCATTTTGAAAATTCCGAAAACGTTGTGCACACCTCTGATATGTGCCCTATCGCTGTGGAAAGTTTCATAAAGCTCAGTCTTCACATCTCTTCGTCTATACCGGGACAAGCGTTTTTTAGAGTGCGGAAGAAGAAGAAGAAGAATGATAAGAATAATAAGAAACGGAGTAAAAACAATATGTTCCCACACTTCGTTTGGTGAACATAATTATGTATTGCCTTCAATATAAATACATTTGTTTTTTGAAATTTCGTACTTTTTTTTACTGGAAAGATTGATTTCATGAAAGAGTTTAAACACACAGTCTCTGTTTTTTTTCTTCTCTTTTTATAGCCCACTCGTACGTTGAGTGCGGGAACATTTGAAAACACATTGTCTGTCAGTATATATATGTTCTCAGCTAATACTGAATTGATTACTAGTATAATTGGTACACAGCTTAAACACGATAAGTTGTAGTGGCGGTGTAGTGAAAGTACCGTGTCCCTTTCCTTTTCAGTCGCCCGAGTCGGTCATCTATTTCCTGTTCCTTTCATAAATTATATTGTTGAGTGGAGGTATGCGTGGCATGACTTAAATATAGTGTTACCACTTTTTGTTGTATAAAAAAAGACCAGGTTTTCTGCCAAGCACAATTTAAGCTATAGTTTTATTTTTTGATACAAACCACATGAATGTGCAATAATTATTATCCAGCGCTTTTAGTGATTGATTTAGTATCTAAATCATGATGTTAACTATCATTAAAGTTACGGAGATTTAGTGTTAAATATGCACCAAATGAAATTCATAAGTAGATGGTTATCCAGTTTTGTCTGTGTTAAGTACTTTATTTCAATATTATATATTTACCAAGTTTATAAAAAAAGACTCATAAGAGGTGCTCTGGCCAAAAACTAGCATAATGATTGATTTACAAGACAGTTAGAACGTTAGTATTCCATCTATTTGTAAAGTATAATTTAAAAACCTGGATTTGTTGCAGACATCTTCACCTCAAAAGTATCAAACAAAAAACTGCACATACCAGACAAAAACAACAGAAACAGATTAATATTTAAATAAATAGATGATAAAGAGATGTGGAATAAGTGTACGCGACAAACCAACATGAAACGGGAATTTTAAATATCACAATGGACAACAGCCAGCAGTCTTCAACATGACCAGAGGTTGTTGATTGCCCGGTCTTGCATTGGCCCAAGACTAAAATACAATACATAAGATTCAAAACCAATCCCTAAATTATCAACGAAAGACTAATTTCTGGACATAGAATAATATTAAATAGATAGATGGCAGAGACAAACAAAATCTTTGACATTGCCGATTCCTGGCCTATGACAGGCACGTATAAAATCGGCATTAACCAGGTTGAAAAATACAACAAATTTATATAAAACTGAAATCTGCATACTCCAGGGTGGGATGCAGGCATCCGAACCTGAGAATTAACCAAGTTGTAAAAACCATTGGAATCAGCATCCACCAGGGTGGGATGCAGGCATCCGAACCTGAGAAATACCAAAGGTGTAAAACGTATTTGAATCAGCATCCACCAGGGTGGGATGCAGGCATCCGAACCTGAGAAATACCAAAGGTGTAAAAATTATTTGAATTAGCATCCACCAGGGTGGGATGCAGGCATCCGAGCCTGAGAAATACCAAAGGTGTAAACATTATTTGAATCAGCATCCACCAGGGTGGGATGCAGGCATCCGAACCTGAGAAATACCAAAGATGTAAAAATCATTAAAATCAGCATCCACCAGGGTGGGATGCAGGCATCCGAACCTGAGAAATGCAAAGTTGAACAAAAACATCTTAATTGTCATACACCAGGGTGGGATGCAGACATCCACACATGAAAAAACATCAATCATATAAAAAAAAAAATAACAGATTGGCATATATTGCAAAACAAATATCTGTTTTATTCTGAAACGACTAAAATTTTATAATTTCCAAAAATTTACAAAAAAGAGATGCAGTTTCGACAGATTTGTACCGTGCAAAAGGGTAAGGGGGACATTTTTATTCTAATAAACCATTCTTAGCATTTTCTTAACCTTTGTATGAAAAACTTACTATTTTCGATCTTTTTATTGTAAATGAGAATTTCTAATTTTAATTGAGAACGCATTAAATTCATTCGGATTCCGATGGGTATTACTTGTGCACCGTTGCTTGCTGATGTGTTCCTTTGTTCATATGAAACAGACTTCTCACTATCATTTCTAGCCAAACATGATCATAGACTAGCGTATTCTTTTTACCTTGCTTTCCTTTATATACTAGGGTTGCACAATATATCCGTTCCGGATTTGACTCGTCATTTAGACGAGGTCATCAGGGGTCACGGGGTGTAAAAACAACGTCATTCAACAAGGGAAAAAGGGAACGGTATTTTCTTTCAACGATTCTTCTGTATTTTTCAACATATAGGGTAAAAATCATTTGCAACTGACAAATAAACCAACAATCAACATTGGAACTCAGAACAGAACAGAAATAAAGAAATTACATTATACGTTCATTAGCATGTTAACGTTGGAACCAGTTTTTTACCAGTTCCTCCTCTTTTGGCTAAAATAGTGACCGATCCCGCAAATGCGCAACCCGTGTATTGATGATGTCCTTTCACTGAACAATCTTCATTGAAAGACATGCATTCATAGACAAATATGGAGTTTTCTCTTTCAAGATAAGTGCAGATGTTGCTTTTTCTTAGGGCTTTGTTTTGTATATTGTTGCTGGATTTGGCATGATGAATTGATCATTGTTTTATATGTATAGCTAGCAGGAACTGCTTACTCACTCCC
Source organism: Arcuatula senhousia (assembly GCA_963971305.1). Classification (NCBI taxonomy): domain Eukaryota; kingdom Metazoa; phylum Mollusca; class Bivalvia; order Mytilida; family Mytilidae; genus Arcuatula; species Arcuatula senhousia. Next base: position 10,798,174 of record OZ020309.1, on the reverse strand, counting down.
GTTATGACTTCGAGTTTACGTTGTTGATTACATACAGTTGTTTGTTTGTCGCCTGTTTCTTAGTGATGTTAAACACAAAAAAAATAAAGCTGTCAGTGTGTGCTTATGTGTTTAATTTAAAATGTGTCATAGTTTCGTTTTATTCTCCTTTACCAGTTTGACAAATAGAATATTGGAAAGAAATCCCAGTTTCATAATGCTAATCAATCCCCTAAAAATTAAACCCAATTTATCCAAACAAACCCAACGTTTTCATGAATTTCATCAAGATTCTTGAGGAACATCTTATATTGAACATGTAGCCAAACTGTTGCGATAATTGGTCAAGAAAATATTAAATGTGCAGCCATTATTTAATCTAAGGAAAAATCAATCGATTGTTTGTAAAAGAGGTCATTAAATAGCATGGTGAGTCTGGGGCTGTAATTAGTGTATATTCCAACAGTGGCGTTTGAGCAAGCAGGGACGGGACTGCATACCTTTCTGAGGCACCGGATTTTTTTCTTTTCTCTCGTTACGCATTGCGAGTCTGCGTTTCTGATTGCTATTCATTGTGTTTAGTGTTTTTATGTTGTCTGTTTCTTAGGGTTGTTCTTGTTCGTGTTTATTGTTTTTTTAGCTCACCTGGTCCAAGGCCAGGTGAGCTAATGCCATCACTATGCGTCCGTCGTCGTCCGTTAACATTTCAAAAACCTTCCCTGAAACCAAGGATGAAGTTGTCAGATGACCCCTTATAGGGGTTACAGACCCTTAAAGGCGACAAATAGCGTTTTTTGCCTATAGAATGACAATTATTGCAGATTGAGAAAAGCTGTTGATTGCTTAAATGTTCAGCTCAATTAGCATTACAAAAGTTGTCACAAAATTGAAGTTGTCAGATGACCCCTTATAGGGGTTACAGTCCTTTAAAGGCGAAAAATAGCGTTTTTGGCCTTTAGAATGACAACTATTGAAGATAGAGAAAAGCTGTTGATTGCTTAAATGTTCAGCTCATTTTGCCCTACAAAAGTTTTCATAGGGTCAAAGTTTTCAGATGACCCCTTAAAGGGGTAACAGCCCCTTAAAAGCGAAAAAAAGTGTTTTTGGTCTATAGAATGAAAACTATTGCAGATAGAGAAAAGTTGTTGCTTGCTTGAATGTTCAGCTCATTTAGCTCTACAAAACTCTCCATAAAGTCAAAGTTGTCAGATGACCCCTTTTAGGGGTTACAGCCCCTTAAAGGCGAAAAATAGTGTTTTTGGCCTATAGAATGACAACAATTGCAGATAGAGTAAAGCTGTTGCTTGCTTAAATGTTCAGCTCAATTATCTCTACGAAAGGTTACAGCCCCTTGAAGGCGAAAAATAGTGTTTTAGGCCTATAGAATGACAACTATTGAAGATAGAGAAAAGCTGTTGATTGCTTAAATGTTCAGCTCATTTTGCCCTACAAAAGTTTTCATAGAGTCAACGTTTTCAGATGACCCCTTAAAGGGGTAACAGCCCCTTTAAAGCGAAAAAATAGTGTTTTGGCCTATAGAATGAAAACTATTGCAGATAGAGAAAAGCTCTTCCTTGCTTGAATGTTCAGCTCATTTAGCTCAACAAAAGTCCCCATAGAGTCAAAGTTGTCAAATGACCCCTTATAGGGGTTACAGCCCCTTAAAGGCGAAAAAATTGTGTTTTTTGACCTAAAGAATGACAACTATTGCAGAAAGAAAAAAGCTGTTGCTTGCTTAAATGTTCAGCGCATTTATCTCTACAAAATTAAATACGAAAGAATATGGATTATGTGCCAGAAAGACACGATCCACATATTGAAATGATTTTGATAAGTGTACAATGCAAAATTTCACTGCGTGTGAAGCGCTTTTCTGGATTAACCTTCATCAGACACACTAGGAGTAAAAAACTTGGAAAACCGGTTGTATATTATATTTGATTAAAAAAAAAAAGAAACAGAAGCCAACAAATATTACAACAATTACCAAACAGATAAATTTATCAATTCTTAAAGAAATAGCCAAACGTTGTCAACTTTTGGAAATATGTAATAATAATAATAATAATAAATTCCTTTATTTCAACAGGATAGCATATTTAGTTAACAAACTAGTTTACAATATGGTCCTGCATTATGTACATATTTACAGCATAAAGTATAAGATTGACAGTATACACTAAATAAAATTACATCAACAGACATTTTTTTTAATTTAACCATAATACTTTTGCAGATATAGCTGTTTAAAAGATTCAATCGTTGTACATGCTTTTAAGTTTTCATCTAAATCATTCCATAAATAGCTTCCTGATATAACAAATGATTTTTTATAGTATCCAGTTTTTGACTTTGGAATATATAATAAATTATGGCTACTCTGCCTCGTTGTTCTGGTGCTTATTTGGTGTACATATTTAAAAACATTAAGATATTCAGGAACAAGCTGATTTAGAGATTTAAAAACTAAAATCGCCTTTCTGTATACAAAATAATCAGGCATAGGCATCCATCTGAGTTTATTAAAAAGCACAACAGATGGAGTCATAACACATCTCTCATTCAAAATTATGCGTGTTGCTCTTTTTTTGAAGTTTAAAAATCTTATCAATATTTGCAGCATTCTTTGCACTTGACCAAATAGTACAGCAATAATTAAAATGTGGAAATATAGCAGAGTTATAAACTTTAAGTAATGCAAAACTTGACATAAAACTTTTCAATCTACGTAAAACTCCAATTTTCTTTGATATCTTCTTTGTAAGACAATCAATATGATAAGACCAAGTCAAAAAACAATCAATATTAACTCCCAATAATTTAGCTACATCAACAGTTTCAATAATTACATTGTTAACTTCAATACACATTTTTCTACATTTTGATAACCTTTGTCTTGTACCAATTAGCATACATTGGGTCTTTTTTAAATTCATAGTTAGCTTATTGTTTTTCATCCATTCCATAGCACATATAAGATCTTCTTTAAGTTTGTACTCGATGATATCTACAGATTTATCTGAAACATCCTGTGACGTGTCATCTGTAAACTGTGTCTTTCCAACACATATTCCAGTACTCGAAAATATATAAGAGCATACAACTGAAGCACGGGGAAGCTTTCTACGACCTCTAAAAGTCTCCATTGGGTCGAAGTTGTCAGATGACCCCTTATAGGGATTACAGCCCCAAAAATAAACATGTTTTCATGTTTTTGGCTTATAAAATGAAAATTTTAGCAGATAAAGAAAAGTGGTTGCTTGCTTGAATGTTCAGCTCATTAAGCTCTTAACAAAAGTCTCTATAGAGTCAAAGTGTTCAGACGGCCCTTAAAATAATAACATTTTGCACTTTTTTTCGCTTACAGAATGAAAACTTTTGCTGAAAGAGAAAAGCTGTTGCTTGCTTAAGTGTTCATTTTTTTTCAGTTCTTCATAGGATTGACATCAAGACCAGGTGAAAGATTCAGGCTTCTGGGAGCCTCTTGTTTTTTTGCCCTTTCGGTTTTTTGACATTCTTATTCTTTTTATTTACACATTGATCTGGTGAAATAGAAGTTGCAATACGTGCGATGAGTTATGACCAAAATTATGGTAGAGAAAGCATAAAGTTTTCCGCTAAATCGTAAAAGAGGAGGTGCTACATGGGTTAGTTGCAATTGCGCACCAATTGTAATCTTAAGACACCAACCAACCCTTTAAGCTGATAAATAGTTACAATTATCTTATGTAGTACTTAACTGCAATAATAATTACCTCGCACATAGCATGCATAAAAGAAATCATCGTTTCCCTTCGCTTAAACTACCATTCAGTGAATATAAAAGTTGCATGACATGCATAATTAAACTCTGCTCTATTTAACCATTTACTCTTTTCGTTAAATGAACACTATACCTGCCGATTTCATGTCTTCCTTAAACATATCCATTTGTTGTTGGGTTTTTTTGTTGAATCCCCTTTAATAAGTCGTATACTTCTATTCTGAAATTGGTTCTGGACCCAAGAAAAGGCAGCATTTTCATATGCGTCCCGTGCAGGGCCCGGGTGGCGAATAGGCCCGCAGCAGAGCCTAGCTTGTCGTAAAAGGCGACTAAGGGTCTTGGGATTCTGACGTCGGGTCAGTGCTCAGCCCAGAGAGCGACCAAGTGTGTACTCCAGGTGGCTGAATAGGGTAGCCCTCGTCCGCGGGGGTTGTCAGGTCTATAATACGGAATCCCTGACCGCCGACCATAGTTGGCCAACGTGTGTGAAGAGTGCCACGCTTAATGCACGTGAAAGACCCCTTTGTGGACCGCCAAGTAGTGCACCACATAGGCTAAATTTTCCGCCCCTACCCACCTATCCCCTTTTCCCGTGGTTCTTCAAAATTTACCGGTCCTTTGTTTTCCACCCCATCCCCATATTTCATTTATCATCATCATTTCATGTTCATTTTTTCATCCTTTTCATGTTCATCGCCTGTAAATAACCTATATAGCGTTGCACGGGCGTAAAACACCAACTCACTCACTCATTTTCATATGCTGGTTGGTCCCACATATCAAACGCAACATAATTTGCTGATTTTGTTGAAAAGAGAAAAACTGTAGCACTATGTTCTCCCGCAAAACCAATTTCGCAAATTGTTTTTATCGGATATGCTTGCTGCTCAAAATTACAAATACCAAAACGCGGGTATAAACGGTTAATTTGGATATGCTATATATCGATATTTCAAGGAGTAACCTCTCATCAGTAGCATTTAAACCAAAACATTGGAAGATCAAATTCCAAAACAGTTGAAAACGAAAAGTACTCAAAACCAACACGTTCGAACAAGGAAGCCAAATCCAGCACCGAGGATATCGACCATGTGCATTACAAGGAAAGAAACCTGGTGTTTTCATCAATTTTGAATTTAACAATCGGAAATTTCAGCGACAATATATTAGAAATTTTATGGTAATTCGTGTCAGACAAGTCTGACTACCAGGCTTGTGATTACCCTCGGGGACCTCTGGTCCACCAGCAGCGGTTATCGCCCAGTGGTTTCAAAATTACAAATACCAAAACGCGGGTATAAACGGTTAATTTGGATATGCTATATATCGATATTTCAAGGAGTAACCTCTCATCAGTAGCATTTAAACCAAAACATTGGAAGATCAAATTCCAAAACAGTTGAAAACGAAAAGTACTCAAAACCAACACGTTCGAACAAGGAAGCCAAATCCAGCACCGAGGATATCGACCATGTGCATTACAAGGAAAGAAACCTGGTGTTTTCATCAATTTTGAATTTAACAATCGGAAATTTCAGCGACAATATATTAGAAATTTTATGGTAATTCGTGTCAGACAAGTCTGACTACCAGGCTTGTGATTACCCTCGGGGACCTCTGGTCCACCAGCAGCGGTTATCGCCCAGTGGTTTCAAAATTACAAATACCAAAACGCGGGTATAAACGGTTAATTTGGATATGCTATATATCGATATTTCAAGGAGTAACCTCTCATCAGTAGCATTTAAACCAAAACATTGGAAGATCAAATTCCAAAACAGTTGAAAACGAAAAGTACTCAAAACCAACACGTTCGAACAAGGAAGCCAAATCCAGCACCGAGGATATCGACCATGTGCATTACAAGGAAAGAAACCTGGTGTTTTCATCAATTTTGAATTTAACAATCGGAAATTTCAGCGACAATATATTAGAAATTTTATGGTAATTCGTGTCAGACAAGTCTGACTACCAGGCTTGTGATTACCATCGGGGACCTCTGTAATGGCGGATATGTAGCTTTCGACTTGTTGTCTGCCCTTTGCACTGTAAATATTGCAATATATTTTATTTTCTGGTGCTTTTTTTCCGAATAGTTACATCTAAATCATCAAGAAGCTGATATAATTTGTTTAAATTCACAGTAGATGCAGTGTTTTTATTATCTTGGTTTTGAACTAAATGTATAACTTGGCTAAATATGTTTGTATTTCCTTGTCGATAATCGGTAATAATAAGGACCGAAAAAAAGAAAAACTGTCGCAACTTTTCGAATCTTTTTAGGAAATGGACTTGCCATCGTTTGGTGTTCGTTTTAGAAAGAGACTGAATATACACCTATAGGTAGTTGTACAGTTGTTTCTCTGTCCGTCAAGAATCTTTCATCTGTCTTCTTGTTTAAACAAGTTTGGAATGTTTCTAAAACGAAAAAGAAGACAATTAAATGCAATTTCCCATTGAAATTCAAGTGCTTCAAAAAAATTGAAACAACAATAAAGTACGGCACACGTGCTTAGCATATCGCTTAAGCCTATGACCATTCTCTGTTCTTTATTAGAAAGAAGCAGTGATACTAATAGGGCATAGAATAAACACACGTTCACCAGTATATTTCTGTCTAAAGTTATGCTATTGATTTTTATAATGTGAATGAAGTAGCTAAAAAAAATGCATTGTCTCTCAATTACCACTGCCATACAATTATTTGTATGGATTAAATATCCAGTCTGAAGGAGAGAATCGTTGAACCAAAGACCCGTATATTATAATTTAAAATTAAGATCCGAAGTTGAGATAATAGTGTTGTTGTTATTTGATCAAAGGCGATGTTAAAATTCATTCAAAGAGTTTGGACCTAATACTTACCTCAATCGTCCGTTTACTTGGTTTGCAATACGCTTTGGTCCCGCCGATAAAGCGACTAACATTGTCGTTGTGGTATGTATTTTCCTGAGGTTTTAATCCAATAAAAAGTTCGAACACTTTCGTTCGAATCAGGTATAATTGACGATCATATCATAACAACCACAGCACTTCGAGTTGCCCCGACATACTTTAAGTTACCTACTTTGTACTGGGAACCTGAATTGCACAAAAATCCATATAGATCTCGTTTTATCTCTGCTTCAAAATACAAATAACAACAAAGTTCCAGACAATAACTTTTGCTACGCCTGACGAGCGTTTCGTCTATTCAAGACTCATTAAATAAGTGTTCTTTAACTTATATTTCCAAAATTCTATCTCTTACTTTTAACTCCTATGAAGGAATTCATCATTCAATACTGTGAAAGGGTATTAGACAACAGTGAAATGAATCATTTTTGAAGCGAAAAAAAAATCTCTTGATGTTTTGGACAAGCTTCGTGAATTTGAAAATAGGTACTTTCCATACTGTTTATAGTTACGAATTTTCTACTTTATATACTAACAACCTACATGTACAACATAATCTTATTAAAAAGAAATTTGAATATTTGGTTAAATGGCGTGTTGATAAATCCACGAGTGATTATATCTGTTCTAGAATTCCAAACTCATTTAGTAATGACTCAAAAAAGGTACATCAAGTGGACTGATGCAGAAACCATTACTGCTCTTACATGTATTTACTTGTTAGTTACGATTTACAAACTTTTTGGTAAACAAATTTATCGCAAAATCATTGGTATTCCTATGGGAATTAATTGTGCGCCACTAATAGCTGATCTTTTCCATTACTGTTATGAATCACAACTTATGGCTAAATTACAAAAAGACCCAAACAAACAGAACCTGAAAAAAATAACTGAACAAGTTTTTTTAGATTATGAATTTTATTTTAGAATTTGCTTATATATTATATAAATAGAGGCGAAAACAACAGCCTGCTAAAAAAAAATGTGTCGTTGTATCTCAATGGATCTACATATTTTTAGGACATGCCATCCATCTAATGGCTACACCATATAACTTGGTTTTAGCGAAGGTGTGTATTTCCAGCTTGAATCCCAAACGGTTTATCCTAGTTAATCTAATGACAAGACGATCATTAAACGCCTTATCGTTGTCGTAGTAGATTAACCCTGTCACCACTGAGGGGGTTCTTTCAAAAGCCGGCGAAAACCTTATCTGTTTCGTTTTCGGGAAAGGACTTCTAGGAAATCTGTATGCTTTAAAGGTACCATCTTGGCCTACAATATATTCATATTTTGCATTGTGTATTAGTGATATTTGTAATTTAGTGAATTTAATGTTCATAATGTATTGCAATGCCCAATATCCTGTGCAATAAAATGGCTAATGTGCAAGTGAAGATGAAAAAGCATTCTAAGGTTTTTTTTAAATATACAATTGAATTTTATAAAAACAAACACAAAAAAATATTTTGATTATAGTTTTTCCTTCAACTTTACAAAAAGAAGTTTATTCATACTTTCTCGGTTAATGTTTACGTATCAGTATTTTCTAAAGGTTTTACGACTTCAAAATCTCCTTTGGCTGATTACTTTTAAAGTCTGGTAGTCGGGTAATTTCAATGTTAGTATTCAAATTTAGCGAGTCACTAAATATCTTTACAGTAATAAATAGACTTACATCCTTGTTTTTTCTTCAGTGCTACAAAAAATCAAATACATTATTTTATAATAATTGACTGAGTGTGAGGGAAATAGATAGTTTATTTTCCCCGAGGTACAGCTATTGCCTAAGGAGTAGACGAAGCCAATAGTTGTGGCCGCAGGAAAATAAGATATCGTTTTCCAGAATACCCAGTTACTGGTTGTTTTATAATACCGAAAGAATCAGCAAACAAAAGGTTACATGATTTATAATGCAACCAATTTCAAATGTACTAAAAAGTTACTTGAAAAAGTACTTGTGTTGCACGGAAAACTCGTACAGTTACACTTTAAGTGTAACGTAACTAATACTTATATTAATCGAAGTTACACGAGGAAAACGATGAACAGAAGGCGGGGCTTAACGACGTCATAGGACAAATAGTTGTCGCGATGTGTAGTAGCTATTAACCTTTGACTGGTCAATAGTTCAACGTTTTCAAACAAGAAAAAATAGAGAAACTGTTGTATATAAAAAGTTATTAAAGAAAATTATTACTGTTCCAATCCAGTTTTTCATATTTATTAACGAGGTAGTTCAACTGATAGACCTTCATAACAAACTTATTTTGGCAATTTATTTTTCAAGAAATTCAAGATGGCCATCCAAAAAGGCTAAGCTTTCTTGTTGCCTTTCTTAAACAAGAGGCTCCCAGGAGCCTGAATCGCTCACCTGACATATGTGCCTGAAGTAAAGGTTATAAGGCAAAATCGATTTAACGTTAAAAGGGTCATAAGATTAATAAGGGGGTCATCTGACAATATGGTGGATCTAAAGGTGCTGATCACTTTTGTTCTCAATCAAAATCTAAAAATCTGTCACCCTTTTTGAGTCATTTGCAAAAAAATGCAGTTTAACCTAATGTTCTATTTTTAGCCACAGCGGCCATGTTTTACGACCAATCAAAAATCCCCACATCAGTTTTATACACCTAATGCTAATAAACAACTAAACCAAGTTTGGTTCCATTTGGACTTAAAGTGTCAGAGGAGTAAACGTTTTTTAATGTAATGAGGAAATGCTGTTAAAATGCTAAATTTTGACGTTCTAAGGGCAATAACTCCTAAAAGGAAAGGTCCTACAACGTTGACCCTGTTACATATTTTGTAGATCTTGATGTGCTTAACAATATGCAATTTAAATTTCTCAAATATCTAGTATAGTTTTCAAGATATTGAGCTAAACAGGTGCAAAATTTGAAAAAAAATCCACAAAAAGGGCAATAACTCCTACATGGGTTGTTGGATTTTCTTCAAAATTTCAGAGCTGGTAGATCTTGAGGTGCTGATCACTTTTGTTACCAATCAAAATTTTGAAATTTGTCACCGTTTTAGAGTTATTTGCAAAAAGCTGCCATTTACCTCTATGTTCTATTTTTAGCCACAGCGGCCATGTTTTACAACCAATCAAAAATCCCCACATCAGTTCTATACAGCTAATGCTAATAAACAACTATACCAAGTTTGGTTCCATGTGGACTTAAAGTGTCAGAGGAGTTAACGTTTTCAATGTAATGAGGAAATGCTGTTAAAATGCTAAATTTTGACGTTCTAAGGGCAATAACTCCTAAAAGGAAAGGTCCTACAACGTTGACCCTATTACATATTTTGTAGATCTTGATGTGCTTAACAATATGCAATTTAAATTTCTCAAATATCTAGTATAGTTTTCAAGATATTGAGCTAAACAGGTGCAAAATTTGCAAAAAATCCACAAAAAGGGCAATAACTCCTACATGGGTATTTGGATTTTCTTCAAAATTTCAGGGTAGGTAGATCTTGAGGTGCTGATCACTTTTACCCTATGCCAGAATTTTGATATCTGTAGCCGTTTTTGAGTTATTTGCAAAAAAACTGCATTTTACCCCTATGTTCTATTTTTAGCCATGGCGGCCATGTTTTACAACGAATCAAAAATCCCCACATCAGTTCTAAGCACCGAATGCTAATGAACAACCATACCAAGTTTGGTTGCAATTGGACTTATGGTGTCAGAGGAGTTAACGTTTTAAAAAGTTTACGGACGACGGACGACAGACGACGGATGACGGACGGACGACGGACGCCAAGTGATGACAATAGCTCACATGACCCTTGACTGAACCAAAGGCTTGAGGTATTAGAAGGTTGTTTTTGTCCGATTTATCTTCCAGGTATCAACATTTAGATTTTTAACTGTGTTTATGTCTAAGGCATGGTCATAAATCAAATTATCTCTTATATTCAAAAACAGAAGGTTTAAAGACAAACTAATCAAAAGTCATAGCTTGCCCCCGTGCTTTTTGATACTCTACTAGTCGCCGAAGTGGTTCGGCTTCAGATTTGGTAAAATAAATCAGAATGTTTTGACAACTTTTATAGCATTTTCAATATTTTTGGTAGAGCGTCTCTGATGAGTCCTGAATAGACGAAACGCGCGACAGGCGTAGCAAAATTTATTGTCTGGAACTTTGTTGCCATTTTTATTTCTAACACCCGTGAAGGTTAGCACTGCTGGTGGAGCTTTAATTCCCCGAGGTTAACCTGCTCCGGCACCAACACTTTTGTGTTGGAGAACACATCAAAACTATACATTATCCGTTTAAATTTCAAAATTGTCTAAACATTAAGGTTCTTTCTATTCCAGACATAGGTTGATCATCTTAGTAATCAGTATACATTATGTCACAAAGATTGTGTGAACTATCCTGAGTTAAGGAGGAGTTGCTGATAAGAGATTGGTACCCTAAGGTGTAACGTGAGGAAGGACGGACGGACACCCCTATCACTATATATCCCCCACTTTACAAGCGGGGATATTATAAAATCATAAATATATAGCTATTTGGAATACAGCAAAAGTCTGTTTCGATATAAGGCAAAGATAAACAGACAGATAAAAATTAACAAAGCCAGAAGCCTACGATGTGACCAGTAGTTGCTGCTGCTAGCCTCATATCAAAATACAGTGCATATAGTTGACTTTTCGCAATTACAATTACTAAGTGCATGAAAAATTAAAGCAAATTCAAGTCAGTGTAATAAAAATAAATATGTGTAGCATTAATTAAAATTTGCTTTTGACTTCAAAAACGATGTCTCCCCCTTTACCCCCAAAAGTTCTGAGTACAAAAGGCCATGACTCCCACAATATTTTGGGGATCTTAATTTCACGGAATTATGCACAACTTCATATGGTATCCTTTCTAAATACCAAGTTTGGTTCAGGTTGGATTTGGTTCAGTAGTTTAATAGGAGCTGCGCTGAAAAGATGATAAGTGAGAACTTTCAGCAATTTTCTAAGTTCAAAGGGTCGTAACTCCCACAAAAATTTGAGGTTAAAATTTTCCTGCTACGATACACAACAACATATATTGATCTTCCTTTAAAACAAGTTTTATTGAATTTGGTAAGTAGTTTCAAATGAGTTGCGCTGACAAGATGACAATGAAAATCTTAGCAAATTTCTATGTTCAAAGGGCCATAACTCTAAACAAACATTTGAGGATCAAAATTTCCTGCTAATATGCACAACTACATATAGTGTCTTTCCTATGTACCAAGTTTCACCGAATTGGGTTCAGTAGTTTCAAAGAAGTTGTGCTGACAAACTTTGAGACGGACACACGGAAGGACGGACGAAGCAAAAATGATTTGTTACCACAAAAAGTGGGGACAGACATAATTTAAGCTTATTGCAAAGTAACATTTAATTTACTATCACCAGAAGAATTTTAATTAAAGCATAGAAATTACCATTTTTTTTCTCCAGTTCGCTGATTTTAGTATTGATTTCTGTCATTCTTTTCTCATACTCTGGGAACAGGCTCAGTATTGACTCCTCCTCCCGACAGGCACTCCTCGAGATAAATAAAATTATTGCGTTCATCAGTATGAGTAATAAGCGATTCATCACGTCAGTATGGATGACAAGACTTATAAACAAGAGGCTCCCAGGAGCCTGAATCGCTCACCTGACAAATGTGCCTGAAGTAAAGGTTATAAGGCAAAATCTATTTAACGTTGAAAGGGTCATTAGATTAATAAGGGGGTCATCTGACAATATGGTGGATCTAAAGGTGCTGATCACTTTTGTTCTCAATCAAAATCTAAAAATCTGTCACCCTTTTTGAGTTATTTGCAAAAAAATGCAGTTTAACCTAATGTTCTATTTTTAGCCACAGCGGCCATGTTTTACGACCAATCAAAAATCCCCACATCAGTTCTATACACCTAATGCTAATAAACAACTATACCAAGTTTGGTTCCATTTGAACTTAAAGTGTCAGAGGAGTTAAGGTTTTCAATGTAATGAGGAAATGCTGTTAAAATGCTAAATTTTGACGTTCAAAGGGCAATAACTCCTAAAAGGAAAGGTCCTACAACGTTGACCCTATTACATATTTTGTAGATCTTGATGTGCTTAACAATATGCAATTTAAATTTCTAAAATATCTTGTATAGTTTTCAAGATATTGAGCTAAACAGGTGCAAAATGTGCAAAAAATCCACAAAAAGGGCAATAACTCCTACATGAGTAGTTGGATTTTCTTCAAAATTTCAGAGCTGGTAGATCTTGAGGTGCTGATCACTTTTGTTCCCAATCAAATTTTGAAATCTGTCACTGTTTTAGAGTTATTTGCAAAAAACTGCCATTTACCCCTATGTTCTATTTTTAGCCACAGCGGCCATGTTTTACAACCAATCAAAAATCCCCACATCAGTTCTATACACCTAATGCTAATAAACAACTATACCAAGTTTGGTTCCATTTGGACTTAAAGTGTCAGAGGAGTTAACATTTTCAATGTAATGAGGAAATGCTGTTAAAATGCTAAATTTTGACGTTCTAAGGGCAATAACTCCTAAAAGGAAAGGTCCTACAACGTTGACCCTATTACATATTTTGTAGATCTTGATGTGCTTAACAATATGTAATTTAAATTTCTAAAATATCTTGTATAGTTTTCAAGATATTGAGCTAAACAGGTGCAAAATTTGCAAAAAATCCACAAAAAGGGCAATAACTCCTACATGGGTGGTTGGATTTTCTTCAAAATTTCAGGGTAGGTAGATCTTGAGGTGCTGATCCCTTTTATCCTAGGCCAGAATTTTGATATCTGTAGCCGTTTTTGAGTTATTTGCAAAAAACTGCATTTTACCCCTATGTTCTATTTTTAGCCATGGCGGCCATGTTTTACGACGAATCAAAAATCCCCACATCAGTTCTAAGCACCGAATGCTAATGAACAACCATACCAAGTTTGGTTGCAATTGGACTTATGGTGTCAGAGGAGTTAACGTTTTAAAAAGTTTACGGACGACGGACGACGGACGACGGACGGACGACGGACGCCAAGTGATGACAAAAGCTCACATGACCCTTCGGGTCAGGTGAGCTAAAAAGAGAAAATTAAAATCATAGCAGAAATAATAATATTATTATTAATAAAAAATAAAATACTTTCGATTAGAATAAGAAAACAAGAGGGTCATAGGAGCCTGAATCGCTCACTTGGTCCTTAAGCTATAAGAATCTGTTCTAAGAGCTAGTACTCGTATAAAGGTTCATATAACAACTATGACAAACTTGAGAGTATATGTGCGGATCCCGGGTGGCTGATAGGCGCATCTGTGTGAAGAGTGCCACGCCTTATGCATTTGAATAACCCCTTTGTAAACCGCTAAGAAGCGCACTACTTGGCCGTCCACAAATGGGTATTTTACAGGCATGAAGCATGGCACTCTCCAACGTTGATCCACTATGGTTAGCAGTAAGGATTTCCGTATTATAGACCTAACGAGGGCCATCCTATTCAGCCACCAAAGATACACACTTCGTCGCATTGTGGGCCGAGCAATGACCCGACGTCAGAATCCCAATACCCTTAGTCGCCTCCTGTGACAATCTAATCTCTGCTTCTGGCCTATTTCACCCTGACTCCGCACGGGACCATTTGATAGTCCAAAAATATACATAAACGGTTATTTTACACAATCAAAGCGCCATTATTTTACACAATCAAAGCGCCATTCATCTGACAACTGTGACCCCAAGGAGACTTTAGTATAACTATTGATGCTAAGGTGGTAGGTTGCATCAGATATTCTTTCTGTCTTATAAGTTATTGCGATATATAATTTTTCCGGTGTGTCTTTTCAATGTTTTGTATTTACTTCAGGAAATTGAAATTGATCCTTCAAGTTCGATAGTTTTGTTAATACCTTTATATACTGTTCGATTTACAAGCCAAAAACAATAGTTTAACATCCTAGACTATTTTTAGCAACGGTGGTCATATCTGTTGACAAATCAAATCAGGATCGATCATACCATGTTTCATTGAATTTTGTTCAATAGTTTCAAAGGAGTTTTTGAAACGTTTACAATGTTAACGACGTCGGACACTATAACAATAGCTTACCTTGACCTCCAAGTGAGCTAAAAAGTATATTGATTATCATTAAAAAAATGGATATGGTTTACCTTATTTGGTGATAAGTTCACTGACAACAAGGCTTGTAAAATAATAGACTAAAGTGTTGTCTTTGTCTTAAATGTTTTATTTGTGATACAACAGGGGAAAAGGGAAAACAATCGTTAAGTATTTCCTTTATTTTTTCCTTAGAATCGTTACTTTTTCCTTTATTTTTTCCTGTGAACAAACTTATTATTTGCTCAATTTGTTTCCGCTATTTGTCCGCTTAGAACTCACTTGTAATGTGGTTTTGATACATAAAGGATTTAGGCTAAAAGGTCAAAGTTTCACCGTCATATATCTTTTAATTATATCGTAAAAGGGGGCGGTGGGTAGGAGCGCAAAATTTAGGCTATGTAGTGCACTACTTGGCGGTCCACAAGGGGGTCTTTTACGTGCATGAAGCATGGCACTCTAAACAAATGTTGGCCCACTATAGTTAGCGGTCAAGGTTTCCGTATTTGAGACCTGGCAACCCTTGTGGATGAGGGCCAACCAGGGTACATCCTTGGTCGCTCTGACGGCTGAGCACTAACCTGATGTCAGAATCCCATGATCCTTAGTCGACTCTTACGACATGGTAGGCTCTCTTTTCGTCACACGCCTCCCTTGACCGGGCCCTGCACGGGATGGTTGCCCCTTGAAGCTGTGTTTACATAGGTTGCATGCAGTTAACTCATTCAAGATGGTTACAAACGTTTTTCACACAAAAAATAATCAGGACTGACATTACCTTAAACAATAATGATACAATGTAACGATGGTCATTCTTAGTTAAGTAGTTAGTAAGTTATTGGTTTACTTTGAAAAAAGCAGGGGTACCAATGGGGCAGCGAATGACAAATGTCAGACAGGGCAGAAACACCAACGACAAGGTGTTAATTCAAAACGCAATTATTTCAATCAATGAAGTTAGAACGCCACTATTCACATCAAGAACTTTTCTATTAATATTTAACTGTAAAAGAAACAAGGGGTTGCACTTAGTCGTGCTAAGGAAACCCCCACTTGGCAACTCCGAAACAGGAAATAGATGCGCGACTCACCTGGAAAGGGAAGGACCGATACAACTCACCATGCTAAAGCTGTATACTTTATTTGAAATTAATTGCTTTTGTAGAAGCCGAGAACTCTGTTCCGAAAAAATGTGTATTTTAGACCCTTAAAAAAGTCTAAGTCGGCTCATTGTTTTTTTAAATATTTTGCATAAATTTTAGCTTTTCTCTTAGAGCGATGAATACAACCGTCCTTCCGATGGTTTTATTTACGTGTATATTCATGTTTTATTAAAAAGAAATGCTTTAGCGGGAATTAAGTGGTTGCTCTGAATGGTTGTATACAGTGACAAAACAATGATTTATTTTTCCAGTTATTGAAAACAAAATTTTCTTTTTTTTGGTCCAGTAAATTGGTACAATTCAACTGTATAGGCGTTCCGTAAAAGTAACAAAACTTTCTTAAGATTCCCTTTAAAAATAAAATTGTTTAGACAGGGTTGTTCTTTTCGTGTATAATTTGATCTGAATAGAAGAGATCTTGATGCGAATAGTTGCGTTTTGATTAATTGATTGTTGATTGCTTAGTGTCCCGTCGGCGATACATTTTGTATTTCAGCCATAATCGGGACATCAACATGTTATAATAATTAAATCAAAATTGGGAATAAAACGGAGTCAAAAGACAGTAGATTAAACAAAAGATATGAATAGGTTAATTGATAATATGCAAACATTAAAAATGAACAAACTAAAATATAAAACTAATCATAAAAAAAACGTTAATACACCATGAACGAGAACAATCTTTAACATTGAAAACGGGACATTTTTTAAAACTTTTCCAGGTCCCCCAGCTTTGATTACAAGCCGAAATGTTTGCATTAGCATTATAGGAAAGGAAAATTAACTGGTCGTTACCTGTCATTCTCTGATTTTTCACAAGTGTGAGTATAAATGATAAATTTGAAGAGTAAAGGATTCTCCGCTTCAACATAAATTATATTTTCAACCCCATTGGTGCGTCTTTGTTTCTTTCAATACTCTCACATCCGAACCATCTGGCCAGCAAATGCAGACTCCCATTAATCAATTGACACCACAAATGCATGTATTTTTCATCAAACACACTAACCATCGAATGGTCCTCTGTCAGGTTGGGGGAAACCCCAATCGGAATATTGATATTTTGATATACCCCAATTAGGATATATTGCTGTTTTTGGCTAATAATATTTTAGGCTTTAAAGGAGCATAATTTGTCATTTAAATATCTAAAGATTATTGTTCCAGGGATCAAATAGTGTATCACAAGGGTCATTGTGTTGCTGCGATTTACTTCAACAATCACTATTTTATATCATAATCACATCATGTTTGGCATAAGTTTTTGACAAGACTTTATAAGTTATTGATGTAAATTGAACTGCACAAGGGATATTTAGTCTATGAAAAATAAACATTTTTGTTTTAAAGTTAATTTATTTTTTCATTTTAAAATTATTGAGATTCAAACATGTAGCTAAAATCATGTCTCACAACACTGAATCTTATTTTGATCAAAAGAAGATAACTCAAATTTTCATAACAGAATTAGGAATGATGCTATCTATTTTCAACTTCATAAATTTTAATAAAATAGTTCTTGATATGAAATATACCCAAGTTTCTAAAACTAAAAAGTAAAAACACTTTTCTATTAATTCTAAAACTCAAAATTAACTTAAACCTATGCCTAAAAGAATACTTTGACGTTGAAAACAGTACAAGCTTTAAAGTAAAACTTGGTTAGCACAGATAATGTAGCATCCCACAAATAGCCAACAAATACCTAATTATACCAAAGGCCTGAATATCATAGAATTATAATGTTGATTCATAATTATGTTCCTTTTTGTCATACAAATACAAACTGCAATAAAAAACAGTCATATATCCCAATTGGGGTAAATGCAAATATCCCTTCCCCCAACCTGTGTGTGTGTCTTACTGCCAAAGAAGAAGCTTTAGTCTACCTTTAAGTCCCGTGCGGGGCCCGGTTGGCGAATAGGCCTGCAGCAGAGCCTAGCTTGTCGTAAGAGGCGACTAAGGGTCTTGGGATTCTGACGGCGGGTCAGTGCTCAGCCCACAGAGCGACCAAGTGTGTACCCTAGGTGGCTGAATAGGGTGGCCCTCGTCCGCGGGGGTTGTCAGGTCTATAATACGGAAACTGTGACCGCCGACCATAGCGGGCCAACGTGTGTGGGGAGTGCCACGCTTCATGCACGTAAAAGACCCATTTGTGGACCGCCAAGTAGTGCACCACATAGGCTAAATTTTCCGCCCCTAACCACCTCTCCCCTTTTCCTGTGGTTCTTCAAAATTCACTGTTCCTTTGTGTCCCTGCCCACCCCCATATTTCATTTATCATCATCATTTCATGTTCATTTTATCATCCTTTTCATGTTCATCGCCTGTAAATAACCTATATAGCGTTGCACGGGCGTAAAACACCAACTCATTCACTGACTCACTCTAGTTGAGTAGCTGCAAACAGGGCGCATGCGGATCGCATGTGCTGAGGATGGAGTGGAGCCTTGAGCCCAGAAACCAGGACATCACGTCTGTAATTATCTACTTTTTCACTGGTGTCATGATCAGGCGAATGGAAGTCCTGACTGTCTGAAACAAGCACAACGCGCCTATCAATAGGGCAACTGACAGTTGGAATGTCCAGTTCTGTGTCTGACACACCTACTTCATCCAACAACTGGTATTAAATCTTTACCTCCAGATCATCATTTCATGTTCATTGGATCACCACTTTCATGTTCATCTCCCGGATATAGCCGAAATCGTGCTGCTTGGGAGTAAAGCAATAACTAACTAACTAACCGGAGCATAAATGGAAAGTACATTGTCATCCATGGGTAAAAATAAAAAAGTCATATAAAACATAACAAACAACTGCCAAAAATTTTAAAACTCATCTACATTTTGTACAACCGACACATATTATTTCTGTACCAAATAATAATTCATTCAGCTTGGCTGGGCGTTTAATTTTTCGCCAATACCTGGAGTACTGAATGTCTTCTGAAGCCATGGACTCATTGTATCACCTATTTCACCCCAAAATTTCCGTATTCTAGACCTGTCTATACCTTACGACAGGCTAGATTCTCCGGTGGACCTTTTTCCTCACACTACCCAACCCGTGCGGGTTCCGGGTGGCGAATAGGCCTGAAGCAGCGCTAAGCTTGTCGGTAAAAGTCCACTAAAGAGCGCTCAGAAACCTGACATCGGGTCAGGCCGCTTTGCCCACAAAGCGACTGGGATGTGTGCCCCAGGTGGTTGAATGGGGCAGCCCTCACATCGAGAGATGCGGGGTCGTCAGGCGATAATGCGGAAAACATGACCGCAAACCATAGTGGTGCACCGTATTTGGAAAAAAAAATGTCACGTTCCTCGCACATTAAAGAACCCTGCTGCAGGTCTTGGTAAGAGGATCCCAATGAAGGAGGCTAAATTTCCCGTCCCTACCCATCACTCTGTTTTCCAGTGGCATTCAAAATTCTCCTACCCGATTTGCCTTGTATTCCCATTTCCTCCACTTCATTATCATTCCATGTTCATTGTATCACCACTTTCATGTTGACAATAGCTTCGGGTCAGGTGAGCTACATAGGAATTAAATAGTAGCAAAGTCTGACCCCACTCAACCCAAATTACATGCATTTGAGAAAGTTGTGGTTAAAATATCTGGGATCAATAACTACTTATTAAAAATTCAATTATTTGTGCAAATAATAAATCCTGTAACATTCTTGGACGACATTAAGCGGGGACGAAATTATCCATTTTATGGATTACGTGACGTCATTTCCTTGTCAGAGTATTTAGCGGTTCTTCAGCAGACCAAAGCAACATTTAGATTCTGTCAAGTTTTGTGAGATTTTCTGAGTATCAATGTTTTATTTGAAGTATTGGTAACAGAAGGTACATTCAGAAACCTGGCGGAAAAAAACGGTAAAGTAAAAATATCATGCAGGATTGAGGAAAGCGAGTGAAACCCCACAGGATGGGACTCTTCTTTCATTTTCCCGTAAGAACCTTTTATTTATTATTATGAGTAGGTTTTTTTTCAGTAAATTTACGTATTTCTTTATCTTATTTTATCTTACTTAGAATTTAACAAAGCTTGGTCAGTATCATGCATTTGGTATGACTAGTCAATCATGTCAATGGGACGATGATGCCAAAAGCTAGCTTGGTAAATTCCGGAAAATCGTTTTTTCAGCGGAAAAGACCGTATGGTGTTTAAATAAAAAATATGTGTGTAAAAATAAACAAGTGGATGAATAAGGGTTTTATCAATAATTTTGAGTTTCAATTTTTATATTTTTGCATAACAGATTATGATGTATTTTTATAAGCCCAGAGGGTTGATTGTTTTACTTGCTTCGTGCCTATTATTTTTTCACTCCGTAAAAGTAAATCTGTTCCGGTTTTATCGTCAGTATATTTCTGGCACATCTCAAAACATGCACAATGCCGTAGGGCTTGCATCTGCGATGCTCGCTATAAATATTGTTATATTAACCTACTTGATCCATACGGTGGTGTGTTCACTTACACTAGTCGTCAGTTAATGTCCCATCAGTGTAGACTTTCATTGACGTCCAAGCACCGACAATTTGTTTCCCCTCTAGAAAAGAAATACAAATTACCAGTTTGAATTTGGCTGTTGAAGTCATTTATAATGATCAGAACAGATGCCTCTTAATCACGGGGAAAAATGAAAGGAGTGATGAAATTAATACGAGATTATAAGGTAGATAGCGGGTGATAAATCATTTACATTTTAATAAAAATTGAAACATAAACATTTAATGAGTGAATGAGTTTGTGTTTCTGGTCCTAGCAACACTCTATAGGTTTTTTAAGAGCAATAATGATAAAATGAACATGAAACGATTGAAAACCTATGGAAGGAATGGGAAACAGTTTAAGGAACAGATAATAAAGAAGACCACTGAAAAAGTGAGTGAATGAGTTTGTGTTTTACGCCCGTGTAACGCTATATAGGTTATTTACGCAGCAGAGCCTAGCTTGACGGTAGAGGCGACTAAGGGTCTTGGGATTCTGACGTCGGGTCAGTGCTCAGCTTATAGAGCGACCAAGTGTGTACCCTTGGTGGCTGAATAGGGTGGCCCTCGTCCGCAGGGGTTATGTTTATAATACGGAAACCCTGACCGCTGATCATAGTGGACCGTGTGTTGAGTGTGTCATGCTTCATGCACGTAAAAACCCCTTTGTGGACCGCCAAGTAGTACAACACATGGGCTACAGTTTCGCCCCTATCAATCGCTTCAATTTTCTTGTGGATGTCAAAATTAACTGTTTCTTTGTGTCCGAGTCATCCCATATCTCATTTATCATCATCATTTCATGTTCATTTTATCACCCTTAAATATCATGCTCATCGCCTATAGCGTTGCAAGGGCGTAAAACATCAACTCACTTAGGTTTAAACTGTTTTGTAGTATATTTAAATGGTGATTATCCTGCTACGATTCGGAATTTGGGGATGTCGGGGATACATGAAGATCGTGGCTTTGCTTCGAACAGAGATGTCCATTTTGCGACCAGGACTGCTAATTTCCGTGGAACTGCTGTGTATGTGTCAAAGTCGTCCCTTTATTTCACCGGGTGCTAGTTCTTTAGGGTGGCCCTCGTCCGCAGGGGTTGTTATGTTTATAATGCGGAAACCCTGACCGCTGATCATAGTGGACCGTGTGTTGAGAGTGTCATGCTTCATGCACGTAAAATCCCCTTTGTGGACCGCCAAGTAGTGCAACACATGGTCTACATTTTCGGCCCCTATCAATCGCTTCAATTTTCTTGTGGATGTCAAAATTAACTGTTTCTTTGGGTCCGAGCCTTTCCATATCTCATTTATCATCATCATTTCATGTTCATTTTATCACCCTTAAATATCATGCTCATCGCCTATAGCGTTGCAAGGGCGTACAACATCAACTCACTTAGGTTTAAACTGTTTTGTAGTATATTTAAATACTGCTACGATTCAGAATTTGGGGATGTCGTGGATACATGAAGATCGTGGCTTCGCTTCGAACAGAGATGTTCATATTGCGACCAGGACTGCTAATTCCCGTGGAACTGCTGTGTATGTGTCAAAGTCGTCTCTTTATTTCACCGGGTGCTAGTTCTTTAGGTGGTTGATGAAGTTGTGCTTCCTATTGAAGCTTGCTATATACACAGTGTTTGCAAGGATAAACAGTAAATGTAGGTCCATGGAAATTTTTGCAAAGTCTCTAAGGAAGAAATGCTTGCAAATTTCTTCTCACATTGTGGACATTTCAGTTTCGTTTTTAGATTCGGCAATTGTCTCGTTGATGTCTTTGTCTTTGTCATTACGATTTGCGATTCAGTCTCCACGGCGTTGAGGTAGCTCATTTTTGAATGTAGGCTTCTTCCGTTCGCAAACGTGTAGAGAGATCGTCCAGATCGTCTATGGTTTGTAGTTATGTTTGTTCCTAATAACTTCGAAATTGCAGTAGAATCTCCCCTTCAGCGTGTTGCCCGTTTCTCTTGCATATTGTTTGCTACATCTGCATTCAATGATGCATATTATGTTTTTCATGTTTTTGTTGTTGCATTTTTTCTTGTTGTATTGGCATTTTCTTTTGAATTGAGGAGCTTACTTAGTTTTAGAGATTATAACGTAATTACAGAGGGGGTGGCATTGTTTCTTACAAGGTTGGCTTCCAACTATCTTCTTATATTTTTTTAAGGTCGCAAGAAGTTATTCAAGGTTAGTGGATGTCTGTAGTAGATTGATATCTTTGCTGTTGATATATGAAGGGTACCAGGTGCTCTTGTAATGATGACTAATCTGTTTCAAAGATATATCGTATATTTGGTGTCCCGTGCGGGGCCTGGGTGGCGAATAGGCCCACAGCAGAGCCTAGCTTGTCGTTAGAGACGACTAAGGGTCTTGGGATACTGACGTCGGGTCTGTGCGACCTAGTGTGTACCCTAGGTGGCTGAACAGGGTGGACCTCATCCGCAGGGTTTGTCAGGTCTATAATACGGAAACCCTGACTTATGACCATAGTGGGCAACGTATGTGGAGAATGGCACGCTTTATGCACGTAAAAGACCCATTTGTTGACCGCCAAGTAGTGCATAACATAGGCTTAAGTTTCCGCCCCACCCATTTCTCCCCTTTTCCTGTGGTACTGCTTTGTTTCCCTCCCCATCCCCATATTTCATTTTTCATTCATCATTTAATGTTCATTTTATCCCCCTATCGTGTTCATTGCCTTTAAATAACCTATATAGCGTTGCAAGGCCGTAAAACACCAACTCACTCACATTACATTATGTTTCAGCCAGCAATAACTTGAATATAAGAACCAGTGGGTTACGACAGTAAGTCTGACATGTCTGACACAAACTATTATTTTTCGAAAGAAAGTTGAAATAAAATCCTTGTTACGCATGCTTTTCCGTCGGCTTTTTTTTCAAATACCGTAACACATATTAAGATGTCTGATTTCGGAAGAAAGTTGAAATAAAATCCTTATAAAGCAGGCTTTTCTGAGGCTTTTTTTCAAATACCGTAAAACATAACATCTAATGACTGCACCAATTACTTTTATGTAGTTAATAATTTTTTTTACAACCAGTTTTCGTACTTTCATGGGTATTCAAGAAATTAAATGGACGACATTATGGCTAATAGTCAAAATTGGAATTCCTTTCCCTCAGATGAGAACAAATATTGGTTTGTTATAATGTTTTGGTTAATCCTCCTTTAAGGTTGCTCGGGGCTTTTAAAATTTTAACTGAGCATCTTTTTGCACATATTGGTATTTTGTATAAAATTGATGATCTAACTGGACATGGCAGACAAAAATATATGTTATAATATATTTGATCAAATTAGGAGCAATCGTCATATAAAAAGGTCTTTCACACAATTTTAAAGAGAATTAAAAAAGGAGCTTCAAATTTTGAGCTGATTCTATAGTAGGAATTCATCTTTAGGTGCCTCTATAGCCTTGCCCACTATATATATTCTATTGAAACATATTCAACTTGATACTTTGCTATTTTTAAAAAGCTGCTAGAGCTCTAAAATGAACGGTAACCCTCTCTTTTTATTTGATTTTTTTCATCTAGACATCAAGGTTTATCAATGTGCCAAAAATGAAATAAATCTATTCTTAATCTAGAACTCTAATAGGCCAGAAACACCTTAAATGATTTGACACGCTGAAAAGACCGTTAGCAGTGCGACGAATGCATTACAATAACAAGGGGCCCTCAGGAGCCTGAATCGCTCACCTGGTCTTGATGTCGACTTTTGTAGAGCTAAATAAGCTGAACAGTTAAGCAAGCAACAGCTTTTCTGTATCTACCCTAGTTTTCATTCTGTGGGTCCAAAACAAATAAAAATATTATTTAGGGCCTATAACCCCTATATGGGGTCATCTGAAAACTAACATAATGAAGACTTTTGTAGAGCTAAATGAGCCGAATGTTTTAGCAAGCACCAACTTTTCTCTATCTGCAATAGCTTTCATTCTATAAGTCAAAATCACTATTTTTTATCTTTCAGAGGCTGAAACCTCTGTAAGGGGTTATCTGCCAATTTCTACCTTATAAAGAATTGTGTAGAGCTAAATGAGTTGAACATTTAAGCAAGCAACAGCTTTTTGCTATCTACTATAATTTCATTCTGTAGGCCAAAAACAAAACAAAAAAACTTATTTTAGGGGCCGTTCCCCAATCATGTGTCATCTGACAACTTCAAACCTATGAAGATTTTTGTAGAGCTACCCTCTATAGTTTTCCTTCCATAGGCCAAAAAACATAAAAAAAACGTTATCTAAGAGGCCATAACCCATAAAAGGGGTCATCCGACAACTTTGACCCAATGGAGACTTTGGTAGAGCTATTTGAGCCGAACATTTAAGCAAGCAACAGTTTTCTCTACCTGCTATAACTTTAATTCCATAGGCCAAAAACATGAAAAAATGTTATTTTAGGGGTAATCTGATAACTTTGACCCGATTGAGACTTTTGTAGAGCTAAATGAGCTGAACAATTAAGCAAGCAACATCTTTTCTCTATCTGCAGTAGTTTTCATACTAAAGGGGATAAACATGAAAAAATGCTATTTTTCACCTTTAAGGAGTCGTCTGACAAGAGACATTAGTAGAACTTTTAATCCCGAAGCAGTAGGGTGGCATCATATTTCATCCATCACTTACACTTTTTGAATTACAAGCCAAAAACAGTAGTCTGACCCACTGGTCTATTTCTAGCCACGGCTGTCATGTTTTTTGACTAATCAAAAATTGAATCACAACTTTAGTGCAGGACACCCTAAGGATCAATCATACCAAGTTTCATTGAATTCTGCTCAGTAGTTTCAGAGGAGAAGAAAAATTGTTAACAGACAAGTAATGGCAATAGCTCACATGGACCTTCGGTCCAGGTGAGCTACAAAGGGACTGCTTACTGTTCCGGAGCACCCGAGTTCTCTCTCGTTACAACTTCTCGTTACAACTTTACTTCGTCCTGTTATACCCCGCTTTGCAGAAGAAGGGGTATACTGGTTTACCTCTGTCCGTCCGCAACATAATTTTTGTAACAGTGTTCTCAGCAACTACACATCACAGTGATTAGATTTTTGGTATATGAGTCCAGTGTGAGGTCTTTTATCGCGAGTACAGAAACGAGGTGTGTCGGATATCTTTTTTCCTGTTTACTGACTTGGTCTATTTTCAACATTACTGGTCAATTGTTGAAAAGTTTTGTAACATTTTTCTCAGAAACAATTAACATATCACAGTGACTTGAAATTTGGTATACGGCTTCAGTTTTCGGTCCTTTATTGCAAGTATCGAAATAAGGTCCGTCTCACACCTAAATCCTGTTTACCGATATAGTTCATTTCAGGGGTATACTGAGTGAGCAGTAGCTCACAAATTCCGTGTTGATTCTTATTAAGCTGTGTTGTGAATTTTATGGTGTCTGTTTGTGAGTTATGTTCTAATTCATGTTTATTGATTTTGTTTTCTGTTTTCAGACTGTTGGTACTAGTATTCGAATACTCCGCTGGTAAGGTACCTCCCTTCATATAAAATATAATTTATTTGTTAATTAGTAAAGAAAATACATGTTAAAAAAACTTTATTTGTTGCAATGTTTAATTTATCTCTTTTTAAATTCTTACCTAAAATTAAAAAGAATTTTTTCTTGTTGATAACACAGCTTATTAAGCATCTTATGTCAATTACGTACATTTAATTACAACTGCATGTCTAACTATTTTATTAACGAGTAATCGTAGATCGATTTTTCCTCAGTATTCTCTCGTTTTTACTTACATGGTACATGTATAATAATGAATGAACTATATCTTGGAAACAATTTATAACCATCCGTGACGTCCTTTTAACGCGTTCAGAGATGATCTGTCAATTCTCGTCAAATGTCCAGTTTATTTCTGGCGTGGAACTGCCTGCTTATGAGTAAACTGTCAATCATGGCCCAATTAATTAGTCAGAGTGGACAGATACCATTGACCCATGGTCAGATCAGGTTGGAGAGGACGGTGGTTTGTGACATAAACAAGACAAGGTTGTTACAATGACATTGCCCTTATATCTATGAAGACAGGAAAAATGTTTCAGGCTTCATTATATTACATTACATTACATTTTGTTTCAGCCAGCTATAACTTGGGGGTTATGACAAAAAATCTGACACAAATTGAAAAGTTGAAAAAAAATCCTTATTTAGTATGCTTGTCCTTCGGATTTTTTTCAAATACTGTAACACATAAGATCTAATCTGTGCACCGATCGCTTTTACGTATACACCGTGATTATGTTATCATTTTTAATACCAGTTTTCGCAATTTTCTATTTTCATTAATATTTTGAAATTCTGAAAGGTGACCCGATGTTTTTTTATATACAATTTTGAAGAGCTTTAGAAAAGGGGCTTCAGATTTTGAGCTGATTTTATAGTTTGACTTAACATATAGGTTCTTCTATAGCCCTGCTCCCTATATATTCTATGGCAGAATATTGAATCTTTGCTAATGTTAGATAGCTGCTAGAGCTCTAGAAAGAACCGTGACCCCCTCTTTTTATTTGATATTTTTCATCTATACATTAACGTCTATCAATGTGCAAAAAAAAATGAAATAAATCTTAAGTAGAATTCTAAAAGGCCGGAGACACCTTAATTGATTTACGCTGAAATGACCGTTAGCAGTGCAACGTATGCGTTTCAACAAAAAGGGACTGATTACTGTTCCGGAGCACCCGAATTCTCTCTCGTTACAACTTGACTTTGTCTTGTTGATTCTGATTAATCTGTGTTATGAATTTTATGGTGTCTGTTTGTGAGTTATGTTATATTTCATGTTTATTGATTTTGTCTTCTGTTTTCGGACTGATGGCATTCGAATGCTCTGCTGGTACATGTACGATACCTCACTTCTTATATAAAATATAATTTAATAAATTTCAAAAACACTATATTTGTTGCAGTGTATAATTTATCTTTTTTGAATGCTTACCTACAATGGAAAAATAAATGTTTCTGGTTGATAACACAGCTTATTTAGCATCCTATGTCAGTAATGTACAGTTACAACTGCAGGTACAGTCTGTACATTTCACATTTAGACTAACAATGAGTCACTGTCTTTTATTAACGAGTAATCATAGATTGATTTTTCCCAGTAAACACTCATTTTAATTCACAACGTAGATGTATATTAATGAATGAACAATATCTTGGATACAATTTATAACCATCCGTGACGTCCTTTTAACGCGTTCAGAGATGATCTGTCAATTCTCGTCAAATGTCCAGTTTATCTCTGGCGTGGAACTGTCTACTTATGAGTAAACTGTCAATCATGGCCCAATTAATTAGTCAGAGTGGACAGATACCATTGACCCATGATCAGATCAGGTTGGAGTGGACGGTGGTTTGTGACATAAACAAGACAAGGTTGTTACAATGACCTTGCCCTTGTATCTATGGCGACAGAAAATGTTTCTGGCTTTATTGATAAAAATACATTTGGCTTCTTACTAGATAAACCGTTTCTTTAACTTCAGGTTGATTTGCTGATTGATATCCAGTTATAGGAGATATTTATGTTATATCAATCAATCTTTATTTCTCATAACCTATATACAAAGGTACAGACATATGTACAATAAACACAAATTTACATTATGGAAGAAATGGCGGTCAAACCTGGAAGACAAACCCTCTTACAAACAATCTTTATAAATTTACATAATCTAAACAAAATTGATTTTTTGTCTGTTGACAACAAATTACCATACTTTATAATATTAGGCCTATTTCTAAAAACACTATCAATATATATTTTACGTTCATTGGCAAAGCTAGAACATTTAAACAAATAATGAAATTCATCACCCAGTTCCCTACCCTGACATAAATTACAATGTCTATTTTCTCTGGGTACACCTCGCCACCGGCCTAATTCTATAGGAAGTCGATGGTTAGATGTCATAAACTTTGCAAAGACATATAAATTGTTATCATCGAGAGTATCAAGATACGACTCCCTTTTTAGCTCTTTTTTAAACAGTTTATAATTATCCCCTTTTGATGAATTTTCAACAGAAGCGTTCCAAGTTTGCTTAAATTGATCAAGCAAGTTATTTTTAACAATAAACTTGATCCATTGCTCAGAAAAAAACATTTTGAGAAAGCCAAATATAAGTTAGTCCACACTCATTGAGAATAGATTTCAGTGTATTAATCCAAGAACTTGTGTTTTCATTTCTACAACTATGAACAAATAATAGTCTATATGCAAGTGCTGAAATTTTTGACTGGTTACGGTCACCGTTACCCTTTATCAATTTTGCCCAAAATGATATCATTCTAACCTTGATATCTATCTCTAGTGGATATCTGCATAATTCGCCATATACCATATAATTTGGCGTAGAACTTTTCAAATGCAATAATAATTTACAAAATTTAAGATGTACTTTTTCTATAAAATCATTTTTAGAAAAACCCAATATTTCACATCCATACAGTAAAATAGGTTTAACCATTTTATCAAAAAGGTCTAACTGACACTTAATAGATAGGTTATGCAATCTACCCTCTTTAAGTACATCGTACATAGCTTTTGTACCTTTTTTAATCAATTCGGTTTTTGCAGACACACTATGAACGTCACCAAAATATGTGGACAATACATATATCCATGCTCTACCATATGGTTTGGATAGTCGTGGCTTGTACCTTTCGGGTTCCGAGTGGAAAAACAGCAGCGCTTAGCTTGTTGGTAAACTCCATTTAAAAGTGCTCAGAAAGCCTCACATCGAGTCAACAAAACGACCAAATGAGTTCACGATAGGATGGAATTCCTGTCATATGATTACCGGGATAATTAGGCTATATGTAAAATGTGGAATTCCTGACAGCAAATAGTAAGGTGTACAGAGTCAGAGAATCCTCAATGTAAGTAGGAATGTCATGGTGTCCTTGGCTTATATAGTTACCTTTCCCTCATGTCCAGTGACAGTCAAAACTCTGTCAAATTTCAAAATTGCCACAATTCTGAGCTTCTTTCTATCCTAGGCATAGTCGGATAAAGTTGATGATTAGGGTTCTAGTTTGACATATTTTGGTTTTATTGTTTAATGCTCTTCACATTGGCCAGAGTGCCTCTGATAAGTCTTCAAAAGACAAAACGCGCTTCAGCCAAGCAAAAAATTATTTCATTGACATGTGTTGGATTTTTTTTTATCTCCCTGATATAGCCGAATTCGTACTGCTTGGTAGTAAAACTAACTAACTGGCCCTGGCTTTAAAATCTATAGTGATACAACCAAACTAACACATATGCGTTAGGGTTCAGGATTTTTGTATGATACTATGTGTACATAAAAAATTATGTTCTTATATAATTTTTTTTTGTTAAAGGCGATCGAGAAAGGTTGATATATACACCTGGATATTTATTAAACTATTAAATGAAGAACCCAAACGCCTGAGTTCCATACATGTACATGACAAAAGGTTGAAGTGTTTCTTATTTTTCTAAATAATTTAAAAAGAGAAACTTAATTGAATGTTAAATGAAATTACTCCTGTACGAACGGCTCCTGAAATTGATTAGTATTAATGACTTGTCCTTAGACACACAACAGAACTGATAATGAAGTCTCTATGTTTTAAAAGAAAGACAAAAATTAGTACATTCGATTTCAAGTGACAGAACATCTCTGAACTCATAAGATAGACGCCACGCTTGGTTTTTATACACACGCTCAATACGATAAAACATACAACCTAAACACCATAAGAATGGTAACTCCAATCCACTGTTTAAAATGCAATGAAGTAAAACTTAGAAGGTGATATATTAACATGTATCTATACATATACATGTACTACCCAAAAAAAAGAAACGATAACAAGGCTATTTTAATTTTTCCATAGTTGCACGACACTGTTTGGCTGTATCTTGTTAAATGAATGGAATACATAATTCATCCTTCAATAGAAGTGAATAACATTTTTCTATACCGTCAAATAACGTCAATTTCGCGTTTTTCAAACATAATAAAAAGTGAAAAGTCTCTTGAATGAAAAGTGAAAATTATAACCTCGACTATGAAATGTGTCATTTTTTTACAAGACAAACAAAAGGTGATCAAAACTGAAACCTCAAAATTTGAAAACTGAATACAACGTCAACGTCAAAATAGAGCACATTAAATTGTACGGGTTATCTGCATTTCCATGACGTTGAAATCTTAGTTTCCTACTCAACCCTG
This sequence comes from Arcuatula senhousia, assembly GCA_963971305.1. Lineage (NCBI taxonomy): Eukaryota > Metazoa > Mollusca > Bivalvia > Mytilida > Mytilidae > Arcuatula > Arcuatula senhousia. The sequence continues at coordinate 10,767,502 of OZ020309.1, read as the reverse complement.
ATTGAATTATCTCAAACACACATTTACTACTGCTAATCACTTCCATACACGTCAACGACGAAAAACGTCGAAACGTCAAAACCACCGTTTATAACTCATATCCGTATTCGAAACTGGTTCATTATTTGCAAAGTCAGTGCTGAACTAACACCATTTATGAATTTGATTTGAAAAAAGCAATCGAAGCGCCAGAAAAGTTTTTTTTTTTTTTTTTAAATGGCGCCGATGCGAAGCAATCACCGAAAGTAGCCCAATTTCGATCTTTCATTGCCCCAAAGATTAAAGGATCATTTTTCCATTTTTTAAACTCTTCAATTTGTGAAACTTTAAATGATTAAGAAGCAGAGGTACCAATGGGGCATCCGAATGTCAAAAGTCCGAAAGGGCATAGACAAAACCAGTAAACACAAACAAGAACAGGACAAAAACAGACAACATGTAAACATGGAAACACAAAATAACTGTATCTCAATCAACAACGTGAACTCCAGTCGAAACATGAGTGAACTCAGGTGCTCCGGAAGAGTAAGAAGTTCATGCTTACTATAGCACACCCGTCGCGTTGCCAAGAGTCAATGCAGCGTGTCAAATCCGGTAACAGAAGACAAAACAAAACTCTATGACAAACCAACATCAGCACTCTTCTCAGAGATCGAAATCCCATATTTGTTTATAACAAACAACAAACAAACAAAGTTTTATAAGTGCATGATGTCTTCCGTAAAATTCTTGAGTGAAGACAGCAACCGAGGAGCAACATAACCCTGTGTGAGCAATATTTGCGTCAGACGTGACGCTCTGCTAAGAAAATCGATGCAAGTCCCGCACGCTCTGGAGTAACGAATCAATTGAGATACGTAAACTCCATAAGCTGTAGCGGACGGAATGTTGCTACACACGAAGGGAGAGTTGACAATTGGAAAGTTGAAGGCATCACGCTTGTCATAGAGCCCTGTTTAAAGTCTTCCTTGAGAGTCAATTTCGAGATGTAGATCTAAATTTGAAGCAGAGAATCCGTTGTGTCCTTTATCTCAAGCTCCTGGGGATATATGAGATGGAGAAAGTCACCAAATCGAGAATTGTTTAGACATCATCAATATAACGGAACTCGAGGTTGAAAGAGAGAGCTAGTCTACGATCTTTTATGTCTAGAAGAGATTGTTAGAAGTCTACTTCATATGAATGAAGAAACAAATCAGAAAGCAAAGGTGCACAAGTAATGCCCATTGAAATCCGTATTGTTTGCTGAAAAACACGTCCAACAAACTGAACAAATATGTTGTCAATGAGAAAGTTGAGCATGTCGATTATTTGGTCTTCTGTAAATGTGTTCCTAATCTTAGACTCATTGATGACAAAGTAAGTCTTGGTATAATCGAATACTAGATATTTGCACCTGCGTTTCCCATTCTTTTTGAAAAAGCTGCCTTTAATAAGTTGTGCCAATCGCGATTTCAGTTGTTCATGTGGAATTAGTTCTTTCAGTTCTTTCGATTTCTTCAGGATCCACGTTTGATTGACACCATTTCTAGAATAACAACAATCGTAATACTTCTGGAGGCCTGATTTTATTGCTTTAAGTATTGAAGTTAACAGAACTGAAAGAGGCTTAGTTGTACATTTGGATGACACTGCAATGAAGCGCTGTTTGTATGATTTTTTATTGAATTTAGGAATCCAATGCAGGGACGGAATGTCATCATTATTAGCACCAACAGAAAGGCCGAAGGAGGAAATGACAGATTTGTGATTGTCAATGATTTCCATATGAGACTGACAGATGCCAAATTTTATTCGGGTATATTTGTTCAAACAAATGCTTAGTAAACTTTGTATAGTAGAAAAATGCATGCAATGGGGATTTTAGGCAATCGCGTTGGTCGAGTTTTAGTGTATCAGGGTTTCAAATATCAAAAGAATAGAGAACGTCGGAGCATCATTTATTGGAGAAGCTGGAGAGAAGGCTTTAGAGCCTTGATTCATAACAGTTAATAATCATCAAATTGTAAAGACAGTAAATATTTGAAACTAAAAATGGTTTTATTAAAACAGCCAAAAGTCGAGGAAATAGACTCGTGACGATTAAGTCAAGGGTATAAGCTATATCTTATAAAATAACTCCGTGGTATAAATATAATTGACCCTTTTATCAATTTAAGTCAAATATATATGAATGTAATATTGTACATGTAGTTTAGTTTTTAATTTATGAAATAAATATTAGGGAATCAAAATTCAAACTATAAAGTGTTCAGATAAAATAGAGAGGTGTACATATACAGTATGTCAAAAAAAGCACAAAAAGATTAAAGTCGGCCAATTAAACGGGAAACCCTTAAGCAACAAACCTGAAAATGCATCCCACCATACGAACCCCGACCTGAAGCTTTTTACCAAATATTTAAAGCCTACAAATAATAGTAGCCGAGAAATCTGTTACAAAATAATAGGACGACAGAACGCACATACGGACGACGCAACACATATATATTCAATTCAATTCAATTTTCATTTCAATCTTTATTGTCATATAAACTATATATACAGTTTGTGACAGTATAAACTGTAGTATTATCAATATTTTTTGGCTCGCTGCGCAAAAATGATTCGAACAAAAAAATCGATGCCCCCTCCCCCTTAAAATTACATCTTTTTTAATGATTTTATTTTTTTTCTTGGGTGGTATTTTACCTGGCCGCTAGGGGAATTATAATTATTAAGCAAAGATAATCCCTGAGAAGAGTTCACTTGTCACTGTGGTACATTGTACGTAACATAACCGTTACCCAACGGTTACTTTCCAAAGAACGATCAGAGTTCGCGAAACTTCAAAATTTTGCACTGGACATGGGTCTGACACAACAGGAAATTTTACTGGACCTTCCAAAATTCTGCTGGACCTACATTTTTATACGACCGCAAAAAAATTGAGGACGTATTATGGTAGAATAGAATAGAATAGAATACTTTTATTATACCAATCATGGGCCATTTCTGGCATATATCACATTGATTTGAAAATAATAAATTACATATATACATGTCACAAATTATGCATCTAACCAATATTAATGGAAAATGATAATAATAAAATAATATATTTAATAAAAAGTAAAAGACATCAGATGATCATGTAACATGGTTGTTTCTGTATTGAAAACAATTAAAAATGTATGAAGAGAATAGAGAAATGACATGTTCTTCTTCATTTGTCATCAGCCATATAAGTTTATTTCTTGGAGACATTGAGAAAAAAATTTTACAAGTCATTCCTATTTTATGATAAAAATCGTCCCGTAAACTACTATTTAAATTACACTCAAAAGCAAAATGACATTCGTCTTCTACTTGATTATTTTTACAAAATTTGCATATTCGTGCATCGACCGGTAATTTCTTATATCTCCCTTTCTCTATCTCCAAGGAATGAGAACTTATTCTGAAGGCTGTAAATAATTTTCTAACTTCAAAATTATCAATAACAGACAAATATTTTTCTTTTTGTAGTCTTGTTTTAAAAAGTGAATATGTTCTTAGTTTACCAATTTGATTTTCTTCACATTCTCTAAGTTTAGATTCCCAGGCTTTTACAAATCTTTCTATCAGAACAGATTTTGAATCAATAATAAAATTAGTATTGTTTCTATCAATGTCAATCTTTTCTAATAAGAAATTTAAACTTGTTATCCAGCTGTTTTTACCATCTTGAAAAAGTGACACACTTTCTTTATAAGAGTGATACATGTACAATAGATTTTTTACCTCGATTTCATTATTAACAAGTCTTTTATAATATTTTATACAATTAACTAACACATTAATGTATAAAGGATAGCGACCAAATTCACCAAAAAGTGCATCATTTGAAGCTTTCTTATGAACGCCTGCTATATATTTTAAAAAAATAATGTGTAATTTGTCACAAAACAAATCTTCCATCGAATTTTCAATAGAATAACTATTTCGTTTAATTTTTGATGAATACATATTAATTGTTCCCCAAATGTCAGAACCATAAAGTAAAATAGGTTTTATCATATGGTCAAAAAGATGTAAAAGAGTGTTTGGTTTTGGTTTAACACTTCCAAAACCTTTTAACATCTTAAACTGTGCTTTTAATGCACGTGTGTACAAATCAGCTTGACAATGAGTAAACGTACCACTAGTAGTAAAAACTATTCCAAGATATTTATAACTTTTGGTATGTTCTATTTCTTTGTTGTCATAATAAAATTTTAAATTAGACACTTTTCCACTTTTACAAAACACTAAAATGTTTGTCTTTTTAATATTAACAATCAGCCCATTTTCTTTACAATATATATCTAACTTATTGAGACATTCTTGTAAACCTTTTTCCGATGTTGACAATAAAATCAAATCGTCTGCATATAAAAGACAATTTATTCTTATATCATTAATACTAATGCCATCTGGGCTACCTTTAAAAATGTGGGTAGGTCATAAATATACACCTTAAATAAGTTAGGGCCAATATTATCACCCTGACGAACACCAATTTCTGGGTTAATACTCTCTGTGAGTCTATTTCCAATTTTAATATTGACTTCATTTTTTGAGTACATATCTTTCAAAATATTGAAAAAAATTCCATTTATACCTAATTTACAAATCTTGTGAAAGAGCACAGGATGTAAGATGGTATCAAATGCTTTTGCAAAATCGACAAAACATGTATAAAGTTTTGACCTATTCTGTGTATATTTCTCGTAAACAGGTCTTTCTAGCTCATGTGACATCGTAAGAACTCGTGAAAATAGCGTTTACTCAATAATAGTACGTAAAACAAACATATGGTCTACAGTTCTTGCCTTAGGCTGAAAACCAATTTGAGTACAGTCAATGATGTAATTGACATCTAGATATTTTTGTAATCTCTCGTTTATAATACCCCCTTCACATATACGATATTTTCTTAAGAGTCATTACGATTTTCAAAATTTATAGTTTTACGAGTTCTTGCGAGATTTTCTGCCAACCTTTTACGATCTATTTCCGATTTGTCACGATTTCGTCAGTTGTGCGGAATTTTTTCGCACTCCCGTCCAGAGACGATATGAATTTTATTTTTAAAGCGTTTACGATCATGTTACGGTGCCTTTGCGATGTGTTTACGAGTGATTTGCGATATTGGAAATGATATCGTAACTAACTCGCAAACCACTCGTAATAGAATTCCTTTGCGAGGTCTTCCCGACTTAGTTACGAGTAAAGGCGAGTCATTTACGTTCTCTACGAGTTCTTTACGAGTTACTTGCGATGTGTTTACGAGTTAAATTATGACAATGTTGTTTTTTCAACTCGTAAAAGTCTTACGAGGATTTTTGACATGTAAAAATCCTCGTAAAACTTTCACGAGTTCTTACGATGTCACATGAGCTAGAAAGACCTGTTTACGAGTAACAAAGAGTGATTTACGAGTCTTTGCGATCGAATACGAGTTCAAAACTCGTAAGAACTCGTAAGGAAATCTCGTATATGTGAAGGGGGTATATACAAAAAACTAAATAACTTAGCAAGACATGACATAATAGCAACACCTCTATAATTTGATGGATGAAGTTGTTCTCCACCTTTAAAAATTGGTCTTATAAAACTCTTTCTCCATTCTTTTGGGTAGCATCCCTTTGATAATATTAAATTAAACAATTTGACAATACATGCATATGGTAATGTAAAGTTACAGCTACATGTATATCTTAACATCTCATTTTTTATTTGATCAAGACCTGCTGATTTCTTATTTTTCAAACTTTTTATTCCCAATAAGACTTCTTTTTCCGTAAATCTAAAATCCAAAATCAGAGAATGTTTTCTTAGAAGCAATAGTATCTAGAAGTCAAGTATAAAGATCATTTGTGGATTTAAATGCACTCTTTACACTCAACAGTTCTTTGAAATATTGAACCCAGTCCATATCTGAGATTTGTTCACTAGGGTCAGATTTTTTATCTTCCTTCAGCTTGTTAAACAATGACCAGTAAGAATTAGGATCTTTGTCGTACAAGTTGTTTAACTGCTCAATAATTTGTGACTTGAAATCTTTACATTTCTTCTTACAAGCTTTACTAAACATTTTTCTGTATTTGAAGAAAGATCCCCTAATTGCTGGATCTTTTGGGTTTTTAACGTATTGCTCACTTTTTCTGATCAATTCTCTCTTCATCATGAAGAGATCATTATCAAACCATTCATGTTTTTTTGTTTTTGTATTAGATGTTCCTTTATGTATCGCTCTTTTCTTTTTCAGAGATTTTTCACAAGCTTCATGAAAGATCTTATTTAACTTTTCAACAGCAAAGTCCACTGTATTTAAGTTGTTGTTTGTTGTCTCGTGTGCATTGTTCATGAAATTTTCTATCATGGACTTAATCTCAGGGGAAGAAAATGCTTCCTGAAATGGTTCAATAGATTTGCTATTCCAGATATAACCTACAGGAACATTAGAAAATGTGTGTGTAGTTTTTGAATGCGAAAAATTGGCTTTTATCTGTAATGTAAGTTTTGAATGGTCTGATAAATAGGGAATATGATCACTTACACAAAAGTATAAAATACTTGACATAAAATTTTCTGACATAATACAATAATCAACTACACTGTTTCCGTTGTATTGAAATGATGTAAATTTACCAGTGTTATCACCAAAAACTCTACCATTTAAAATCTTCATATTAAAAGACATACATAGTTTTATTAGTTCTCTACCCCTTGTACAACATACTTTATCATAGCTGTTTCTATGAATTGAACTAGAAAAAATACTTATAAATGTTTCAGGTACAGGTATATATCTATTATCATTATCAAGTGTATCTAGCTCTCTACCAGTTCTTGCGTTTGTGTCACCGCATATTACAATTTCACCCTTATTACTAAAAATCAACAAATCATGTTCTAAACTGCTCATTATATCTAGATTATGTGTAATTGAATATGCCGAATTTGATGGTGGTAAATATATGAAGCACAAAAATACATCTCTATCAAATCTAAAAAAATTCCTTGGATAACTTAATCCATTGTTCCTCACTGGATTTTGTTTTCATGAAAGAAATACGAGCTTCTAAATATGGTTTATATAAAATCGAAATGCCTCCCGAAGTAGGAAAACCTTCTTCTAAGGGTCGAAAAACATTAAATGTTTTGTAATTTTCAAAAACTAAAATATCATCATGGCTTATTTGTGTTTCTATCATGCCGAATATATCATACTGTTCTATTTCATTTAAAAATGCATTATCTTTTGTCTTATCAAAAATTTTAGATTTCAAACCATGTACATTCCAACTGCCTATCTTTAAATATTTACATTGTTTAATTGTCATTTTGGAACTACTATTTTAATACCATTCACTATGAACCAAAAAATTTACTGTCTATACCAGACACAGTCATTTTTTTACTGCCTTACACTGCTATTTACTGTGAAACTACTGCCAAACAACAGTGAATTACCATTATCACCTTTTACAATCAAGGACAGTTTGTGACAGTGATTACCTTCCGCCTATAATGCACTGTCCTACATTGGCCTGCACTGTCCGACATTGTTACAGTTTGCCATAGGTCGTGACAGGCTTTACCTGGATTGTTAATCACTGTCCTAAATTGTTACAATTTTGGGCAGTAGTTAACAATTTTACCTGTATTGTTTATCACTGTCCTGGTCCGTAACAATTTTGCACAGCAGTTGACAATTTTTCTTGACCTATTATGCACTGTCAACCATTGCCATAGTAAAAGGCAGTTCTTGACAAGATATCCACTAACTGTTATACACTGTTGTGAATTGCTGCAGGAAATTATAGGTCACGACAGATTTGTATTTTCTATCTTGAACTGTCATGAACTTAAGCAGGAAATAATAGATTGTAACAGTTTATAATGGTTTATTATTTACTGTCCTTCATTTTGTTAGTTTTTGGCGGCGACAAGAATATTTTTATCAATAATAACCTAGCCTGATACAACGCATGCTCGAAGTTCAATTTATTTTATTTTCACATATTTTTGTATCAGAATCGGAATCAAAACCAAAAGTTTATAAGCCACCCGGAAATACTCCTATATTTAAAAAAAAACTAACACAACTTATAGAGCACGCATGTAACCTCTTATCCTTATACCAAACATTACATTAACGTTTACAGCTGACAATTAGTTAGTTAGTTAGTTAGTTAGTTATTGCTTTACTCCCAAGCAGTACGATTTCGGCTATATCCGGGAGATGAACATGAAAGTGGTGATACAATGAACATGAAATGATGATGAAGTGGAGGAAATGGGGACACAAGGTCAATCGGGTAGGAGAGTTTTGACTGCCACTGGAAAAAGGAGTAAAGGGTAGGGACGGGAAATTTAGCCTCCTGCATGGGGATCATACGGGTCCTACTCTTACCGAGACCTGCAGCAGGGTTCTTTAACGTGCGAGGAACGTGACATTTTTCCCAACACGGTGCACCACTATGATTTGCGGTCAGGTTTTCCGCATTATAGCCTGACGACCCCGCATCTCTCGATGTCAGGGCTGCCCCATTCAAACACCTGGGGCACATATCCCAGTCGCTTAGTGGGCAAAGCGGCCTGACCCGATGTGAGGTTTCTGAGCGCTCTTTAGTGGACTTTACCGACAAGCTTAGCGCTACTGTGGGCCTATTCGCCACCCGGAACCCGCACGGGTGTACAAACGATCTTCTATTTTAAGGTGGTGTCCATATATCATATATGAATTAAATTTCTATACAAATCTGTACATAACCCATGAAAGAATTTCGACACATTTGATTAGGCACTGACCATTTGATTTTCTGGGGGGACTGGGATTTAAAAAAAATATTCTGGCTCTGATTTTTGGCCAAAAAAATAGTCTGGCCAGCTTATAGGTCGAAAAAAATAATCTGTCCCTCATTTTGCGCATTAGAAAACGAGAGATTTTCTGAACAAAATTTTCTAGCATTGAGTGTATGGGAAAAAAAAATAAGCTGGCCTGCGCAACGGTCGAAAAAAAAATCCGGCTCGGGTGAAAATCCCAGGCTCCCCTTCCCCGAAAATCAAATGGTCGTTGCCTTAGTTTACCAACCAGCAACCACGTAAACACACTACTATTGAAAGTGCTACAGTTTCACCAATATAAGACTCGTAAGAGACGCTTGTACCCGAAAGTAGAAATTGAACAACGGATGCTAAGCGATGGCATTCCAGTAAAACAGAACAGACGGACGTTTATATCTTCTGACGCTTTCTACTGAGAGATTGTCGGTTCTTGGCCAGATATCTTGCTCTGGTACTCCTGCTTGATAGAGGACAGTGGCCCCAGGACAGTTGCACTCGTTCTTTTGCCAGAGAAATTTGGAAAATAACCTTCCAATCCGGCTTAATTTATCGACTGAAGACGGGTTTGAAACAATTTGTATGCCTTGTGCACTAGGTCTTCTGTAGAATTAATCGCCATTCATTTAAAAAAAACCTTTCTTGGTAGTCTTCATAGATTTTGAACAAGACCTCATTTTGACAATAATGCTGAACGTTGACGTTTGAGATCACACAAAATAACCAAATTAAACAATAAGTTGAAATAACCAAATAAAACAATATGTTTTTAATTAAATCAACACGTCAACAAAGATTCAAGTCATAAAATGGATAATTCGTGAGACCGATTTGTTTTTCTTGGAAGAGCGATGGCGGACCTCGAAGAAAGCACCTAGATTTTCAGAAAATATTTTTTTCTCGGAAAAGCGATAGCGGACCGCGAAGAAAAACACCTATATTTTCAGAAAATGCATTCTTGGTAAAGCGATAGCGGACCTCGCCGAAAGCACCTAGATTCGGAAAAAAAACACTTGCCCATCATGTGCTGGCCTTTCAATCATAAAAAAAGTCGCGACCAAATCTACATTCATGATAATTATGTTTTCGCTACTTTTCCTTCAAAAAGCAGTTCTCTTTTTTATTCAAATTTATTAGTTAAAATATGATTCATGGTTTAGAAAATTTCAAAAAACCATACAAATGCAGGGAGTGACAAATAAGTCTCACCTTTGTACGTTTTGCTAGATCCGAGGCTAGATCACCCTTTAAATAATATGAATTTTCCGTTTTGATCCTTTGCAGTATTAATCTGGCGTGGTGTTCCCGAAGCTTTCGTAAGAAAAGCCATAAGAAAGGTTCTTAGACAGACTTACGGAAACATCTAGGAATGACTTAAGAAATACTTAGGGGTGTTTTCGAAGTATTCTCAGTAACTTCTTAACTCAGGCAATCCTAACTATAATTTTATCATAAAACGGCAGGTATAAAGGCACGACTATGCATTTCAATAAATATTCAATTATTACTTGTGTTACCATAGTTTTTATTAAGAAATTAAAACTGTGAACATATGAAGAGTGAGTTGGTGTTTTACGCCCATGCAACGCTATATAGGTTATTTAAAAGCGATGAACATGAAAAAGACGATAAAATGAACATGAAATGATGATGAGAAAGGGGGATATCAAATTTTGAAGACCACAGGAAAATGGGAGAGGTGGGTAGAAAAATTTACCCTATGTGATGCTCTTCTTGGCGGTCAACAAAGGGGTCTTTTACTTGCATGAAGTGTGACACTCTCAACAAACGTTGGCTCACTATGGTCAGCGGTCATGATCAGGATTTCCATATTATAGACCTGGCAACACCCGCGGACGAGGGTCATCCTATTCACCCACCAAGGGTACACACTTTGTCGCTCTGTGGGACAAGCACCGGCAGAATCAGAATCTCAAGACCCTTAGTCGCCTCTTACGACAAACTAGACTCTGCTGCGGGCCAATTCAGCTACCGGACCCGAACATATAAAGAAAAAAAAAACAAGTCAATGAAGAAATACTTACAGAAGATAATATATTATATTTTTCGACTATACATACATATACTTCTATATAACATTTCTAATGTAATTTGATTTAATAATATAAATCCTCCAAATGACAGAATAAAAAGGATTATATACTATATGTACATGTACCAGTATTAGTTTGTTTATTTATTACGGGTTTTTTAATTTAGAATTATTTTAAATAAAATGATTTTCGTCCTTTTGCATGGGTGCATTTAAGTATCAGAATACACGTACGGCTTATTGATTTTGGTAGTTACAATAAACATGTCAAAACTTCTTGCACAATAAACATTTAAACTCATCAAACCAATTCAAAGGAATATTTCACAGATACAATGTACCATCAGTTTTATAGATATTAATTCCTTTTATACAAATTCATTTTTACCACAGGACTATTTTTACAAACTAAAGGAGCTTGATTAAAAAAAAGTTTTGTATTTACTAATTCAAAGATTAGATTAATCAAACGCTCAAGACTGCGCGCTTGTATATTAAATGAAATTAAATAAACCATTACTATTTTTTTCATTCATTGGTTTAATAAATGATAAACATTCACATATTTCAGTTCTTGTTTTTGTTTATGTTTTATTTTTTTTTCCAAAAAATGTTTGTGCGACATACAATTTTAAAATATGCAATTCGTATTCACAATTTGCCTCCATGTAACCCTAACGGGGAGGGTATAAAATTTGTACTCTAAAGTACTTAAAGTACCCCCCCCCCCCCGTCATTTGTAAGTACTTTGAACAATGTTGAATGTAGCTGTCTGCATAAAAAAATTACCCGAAAAAAAATCTTTGTAAACAATAAAAAATCAATATTTACACGAACAAAAAATCTAAATAACCAATGCTTAATCTTCTATTTCTTCCACCATTCAAGTTGAAGTGGACTTTTTTATCATTGTTTCCCTTTACATATAGGATCAATTAATAACTTGTTTAATGCATTACGTATTCATAAAATTAATCTTTATTTTTTCTAACTATTTAAATGATTTTTTAATATGGGAAAAAAACTTTGTAGATTTTTTTGTAAATAAGTAAAAAAAAATTGCAATTCTATGAACACATTGCCACCTTAAACTTTTCATGTTTATTTCTGAATCTGGCTCAAGCCGGTCCTTTGATCTGCAAGACACATCCAATTAATCTGGAAAGTTTATCGATAGCTGGAAAGGTAAGCTGTACTTTAATATGTCGAACGAGCTGCATTGTTGTTATCCTTGTCACCGACAACAAAGAAGATAGTTCAAAATAAAATACCTGATCAGGACTTGTAGAAAAGAACAGCAGTCTTATATCAAGCTATTTTTTTTATTATCCGCTTCTTGTCAAAATCATACATGATTCATTACTAGCGGTTAAGCATAGCCGGTAACCCTTTCACCCCAGAAATAGTTTTAAGGTGGCACATTTTGCGGCGTTTCTTTCAATTCTATGCTGCATGGACCCAATGTTGCATTTGCATTTGCCCCTTTATATTTAACACTACTATATTAAAAGAGTTTTGATCAACATAATATATTTATTAAGTTCAACAACATCCATTACAATGTTTCATAATCTTGTTTTACCGTGAAAGCCTCAGTAGTCTGTCTCTCGGGAGACAGATGTTTTCTCACCACCTGTCTTTGCGGGGAAGTTTTTTTTCGCAGAAGCCCTCACCCGCTCCCCCGGGAATTCTCAGCAGAGACATCTGCCGCCTGTTTATCTAAAATTGTTTAAAAATTAAGAGTTATTACTTGTAAATTCTTGGAAATTCTTGTATAGAAAATTAATGACTTTGGAAGATCTTTAAAAATAAGTTTGTTAGACTAAACAACAAGAACACTCATAGAACGATTAACTATTGGTAGCGTCCTGATTATATGCCTTGAGTAACATCACTAATATTTTCAAAGCAGGAAGTAGATGGTCGACAGGGATTTAATTGCTACATACACGCGTTAAATTATAATGTATTATATAGAACATAGAACATATTTTATTGTCCAATTAAGGGCCCCTAAGGGCAGCATGAGCAACAAATAAACAGATATAAGAAAAAAGATAATGATTGAGTTACATGTAATACATATAGATATCTTACAGACATTACAGAATATAAAACAGAACAATGTAGCGCACATATTCACATATTATATTTAACCAATGGTAAACATGTTAAAGATGGTCATTAATAAATTTTCCAACTGCATTAAGAATTTTAGTATTTTCAGAAATAAGTAAATAGTTAAATTTTTGTTCATCATTAAGATATGTAAAGTTAATAATTTCTTTTCCAATAAATTCAAATAAGGTAAATCTTTGCTGGTGATATTTATGACATTTAATCAAAAAATGAATTTCATCTTCAATTTCACCAGAAGTACATTTATTACAGTAACGTTCATTTCTATCTATTTTAACATATCTTCCAACTTCAATCATCAATTTATGAGCAGATATTCTGAGTTTACATATGGATTTTCTATATTCAAACTTTGTAATTTCTGATAAATAGTTTTCAAATCCAAAATGTTGTTTTAATTTAAAATATGTACATAATTTTCCTTCTTTTAGACTAGATTTAGTTTTGTACCATAATTTTGTATATATTTCAGCTAGTTTGTTCTTAAGAAAATTCTTAAATTTATATATTCCAAAGTTCTTACTACAGTTATTAATATTTAAAAATTCTAGAACTTTATTTACCATTGAATACCATGATTGTCTGTTGTTTTCATGGAGTGATACACTACAAGAATAAGCATCTTTAAGTAATGGAAAAGTGTTTTCAAGATTTTCTAGTCTATACCAATAACTTATCAAATATTTTAAAATATCAAAATGCAGTGGAAACCTTCCTAATTCAGATAAAACAGCAAAATTAACACTCTTTTTGTGCACTCCAAGTACCCATTTAGAAAATTTGAGGTGAAGTTTCTCACATTGTAAATTTTTAAAAAATTCGTCTGGATTAAATGAATTATTACTAAGTTTTTTAAATGAGACATTGTAGCTGCCCCATACTTCAGAGTTATATAGTAAAATAGGCTTGATAGTATGATCAAAAAGGTGCATACATGTTTTGACAGAAGGTCCTATACCAAGTAGGTCCTTTTTCAATTTATAAAATGCTTTCAATGATTTGTTATACAACTCATTTTTTGACACATTAAAGTTACCGGATGCAGAAAAATGTGTGCCTAAATATTTATAAGACGTTACACACTCAATCTCTTTTTTACTAAAGAGTATGTTTGTTTTAATTTTCTTCCCAGACTTGTTAAATATCATAACTTTTGTTTTTTTGATATTTACTTTCAGGCACCATTTTTTAGTGTATTCCTCTAACCTATCTAATCTTTGTTGTAAGCCTTTTGCTGTTGAGGATATAAGAACAAGATCATCTGCATACATTAAACAGTTTAAATATTCAGACTCTAATGAAACAGTATCTTCACAATTAGCAAGACTTGATGGAAAGTCATTTATGAAAATTTTAAATAATGAGGGATTTAAGTTGTCCCCTTGTCGAACTCCAAGATTGATTTGAATTGGATTTGTGAGAAAATTACCTATTTTTATTCTAGCTATGGAGTGTTCATACATATCATTAATCAAGTTATAAAACATAGTACCAACATTTAAATTGAGCAATTTGACTTTCATACCACAATGTATAACACTGTCAAAGGCTTTGTGAAAATCCACAAAGCATACATACAGTTTACCATTACTAGCATTACAATATTTATCAATAAGAGTTTTTAAAATAAATATATGGTCAGAAATGCGAGCGTTTTTTGTAAAACCAATCTGAGAATCATGAATAAGTTTATATTTATTCAGAAAACAATCTAATCTGTTATTTAAAATATTGTTAAGTAATTTACCAACACAACTAGATACTGTTATACCCCTGTAGTTTGAAGGGTTATTGGGATCATCTGCTTTGTAAATAGGTGTAATTTAGCCATTAGCCCAAATTTTGGGATAAACACTGTTTGAAAGACAGAGGTTAAAGAGTTTGTTAAGACAAGGAATTGTGTGGTTTTGACTATTTTTTAACATTTCATTAGAAACTAGATCAGGACCTGTAGATTTGCCAAGTTTTAGTTTACTTATGGCCTGTGAGATTTCTTTATCTGTAATTTTAAAATCAAGCTCATTAAAATTTATTACTTTTTCTTTCTCTTTAAGAATTTCCTCTAAATCACATAATCTTTTTTGAAAAGAATTATCAACAGCTGAATGAAGATTATGAAAGTGGTTCATCCATGTATTCTCATCAATTTGAGAAGTTTGTTCCTTTATTGTTGATCCTTTAATATCATTTATTAGTTGCCAATAATCTTTAGGATTCTCAGTTCTCAGCATATCTAATTTATTCAGCATAGTATTCATGAATGTTTTATATTTAGCTTTTCTTGTTTTATTGTATATTCTATAATTTTTATAATATTTTCCTTTTATGAAAGGATCCTTAGGAAATTTTGCATATAGTTTACCCAACGTTATTAAATTTGCTCTCATCTTAAACAAGTCACTATCAAACCAATTGTTTTTCTTTTTCTTGTGTTTTCTAGATCTATTCAAATACTCTTTTTTGTGTTAAGGTCTTACTAATGAAATATCAGCCGTGCTTAATAAAATGTCTGTAAAATCTTGTGCTTTTTCATTTATTTTCTCTGATGAAGTACCCTTATTTTCATTAAGAAAACATTTCATTTTTTCTTGAATTTCAGGGGATGCAAGAGCTTCTTGAAACTTGGTAGATGAGTTTTCATTCCATTTATAGTTTTTTGGCATCAAAGTCCCTGAGCAATCTTTATTTAATGAGTTTAATGTAAATTTAGCCAATATTTCAAAAGATATTTTGCAATGACGGTCAGACATAGTTGGTAAAAAATCTGATACATGAAAGTATAAAATTTGTTCTACTAATTCTTCATCTAAAATTAAATAATCTACTACACTTTGTCCATGTACATTATAACAAGTATATTGACCATGTAAATCACCAAGTTTTCTGCCATTTACAATGCGCATATGATTACTGATACAAATATCTATTATTTCTTTTCCCCTTTCATCAAGATCTTGATCCATGCTTTTTCTACATATAATTTTGTTATCTGGTTTGTATGAATCAAACAAAGGAAGATAATTTGAACTGTCATTAGCTATAAAGTCGTGCTGATCTGATGTTCGAGCATTTAGATCTCCAAAAATGCACACGTCGCCTTTTTGCTTAAATTTTATAATATCTTTTTCTATAAATTCAACTATATCATAGTTTATTTTCTTATAATAAGATGAGTTTTGGGGTGGTATATAAGCAGCACATAAATAAAGGTCATTTTTTAAGTTAAAATACTCTTTCTCAAACATTATCCATTGGTAATCTTTTTGTGCATTCTGTAAAATTTTAATATGATTCTTAAGATTATTTTTTCTAAAAATTCCAAGTCCACCATAATATCTTCCATTGCTTGATACATCTCTACAAACTGGAAAATAATTAAAACCTTCAATATATAGTGTACTATTGTAACCTACATGTGTTTCTGTAAATATCAAAACATCATATTCTTGAATTTCTTTTAAAAAAAATGGATCTTCAAGCTTATTTATATTATGCGAAATAACACCTCCTAAGTTCCAATGACATATTTTTATGCTGTTTCTTAACACTTTACTCATGCTTAGATGATTTTAAAGTAGATATTATAATTAGACAATAAAATACTATATATGTTAAAGTAACTAAATATAATATTAGATCTTTCTAATTTCTAATAAGAATAGAAACTTGCAATACAAAACAGACCAAAAAAAAAAGATAATAATTTTACAATATAAGACTAGCTATAATATAATGATTACAATCTTCTTGTGTCCGACAATATATGACTAGCTATTTCACAATCTTCTTAAGTTCTACAATTATTGAATAGAAATTCAAATGACTATTGCCCCATCTGGAATTTTAATATCTGTACTTATACTGATGTTGTTGATTCTTAATCGAGAGGACGGTATGAAGAGCCTTTTTGATGTTCGAAGCTAAAATATATACAAATTTTTCCGATAGATGAAAATTGTGATTTTGCTTTAGCACTTGGTTTAAGGGTTGACCATACCACAAGTTGTTGTTGCTTGAGACGTACACCTTTTTATTTCCCATATATTCTCGTTTAATCAGACCATCTATGATTTCACAATTAATACAATTGATTCTAATATCTCTTCTTGGTGTAGTAAGTGAAAGAACTATTTTCGCATCTTTCCATTTGTCTGAAATAATTTGAACTATGTTTCCAATTTTGGACATCATATCAACTGGGTTGTTCTCTTTGATGTCATTTGTGAGTGAATGGAGAATAACTGCATTGGGCTCATCTCTTTGATCTGATCTTACAATAGCCTCCTTCGTTTCGTCTAGTGTATAAGCAATAATTTTTCTCACATCTACTTGATTTGTTAGTTTTTCTGCCTGTATATTTGAAATATTAGATGTCCCAATAAGTAAAGCGGTTGGTTTTCTTTTACTAGTAATTGGAGCTTTTGAAGTGTGAGAATTGAGTGAGGCTTGATTGTCCATCATTTTCTGAGACTGCTGATCATTTCTTTGTGGTGTGTACATACTTGAGAGTTGCGATTTAAGATTAAGAATTTCTGTAAATTGTTTATCTATTCTCTCTTTTTGTTCCTTATTTTCCTCTTCCAGGTGATCTCTTTCACTACATACATCTGTGTTCTTTTTTCTGAATTTTTCATTTTCTGTTTTTACCATATTCAATTCAGTCTCTAAATGGTTGCGTTCGTTGTTGAACTTTGCTCTTTCGATTGAAATTTTAGATTCTAATTCAGCAATTTCTGTGGCGTCTTTGTACTTTTGAGTTTGTAGGTTTCGTATTGTTAGTTCAAGTTCCTTCATACGGTTTTCAATATTGATGTATCGTTTTTCCATGTCGTCATGTTCCTTAATGTTACAGCCTTTAGTTTTGGTAGAGCATGTTAAGGCATTCTTCTCATTTTGAGCTTTTAGTTGATTGATTGAGTTTATTAATGGTTTAATTGCATTTGTGATTGCTGTAGTTGTTTGCTGAAGGAGGGCTGTCTGTGATTCATTAATCTTATCAAGAGATTTTACGAATTCTGTTTGTAGGTCATGAATAAAATTGTTCGAAATGTTACATGTACTTTGCTCGTAATTATTATTTAGAGTTTCTTTTTCTTTCTCCGCTTGTGGGGATTCTACATGTATATTTTGGTTTTGGAGGGGTTCTTTAGGGTCAGTGTCTTCAGTTAAAACTTCTTTAAGAAGGGTTGTTTGATCAGATTGAACATCTTTCGACATGTTTGAGTTACATGGATTTGCTTGTTTATCAGATTTCATATAAATGTTCTCTACCAAAGTCAATAACATTGGGAAATCTCTCTTTACAAAGGTATCTTTATAATTTCCTTGTACTTGAATAACTCCAGTGGTTATAAATAGAGTTAATTTAAATTGTCGCTCAGTGTTCTTAATAACATCTACCACTATTGCTTTATTCACACATTCTTCTTCCCACTGAGTAGGGTCATCACACCAGTCTATAGAGTATTCTTTAGTGAGTTTCCCGTAATGATCATAATACAATATCCCTAGAGCTCTAACCCATGCTTCTAGTCTATCACGAATGATTCTAAAACCTATCATTCTAGCACTGGGTTCATAAACATCTTCTTCTATTATTTCAGTTTTAAGTTTCTTAGCTTTAACTCCTGCGGGTGTTCTAAATGATGCAGGGAAGCAGCCATCGGGATATTCATGTTTAATTTTCTCAATGGAGTAGTTTATTTTTGTCATGTCAATAAGAAATGGGAATTTCCTGTTCTTGTCCGTTTGATGTTCATTCTCTGCTATCATAACAATTTGACTGTCTGTTATACTGCTAGGGTCGCTTAAAAGTGACATTACGGGAATTTATCAATCAAAAAACAGCCAGATTTGGGCAAATTTTCTCAGGACTAAAAAACACTGGAGGCCGCCATTTTTGACCGGAAGTATTCTTTATTAT
The DNA here is from genome assembly GCA_963971305.1 of Arcuatula senhousia. Classification (NCBI taxonomy): domain Eukaryota; kingdom Metazoa; phylum Mollusca; class Bivalvia; order Mytilida; family Mytilidae; genus Arcuatula; species Arcuatula senhousia. The sequence goes on along the minus strand of OZ020309.1, from coordinate 10,748,534 downwards.
GTCTTATATATGTCATTCATGTCATTGATGACGCATAATGCAACACGTATCTGTTTTTCGCAACATGTACAAAATATGGAGCCCAGGAAAATAAAAAGGTAAATTAACCGTATGTGCGCTACACCTTAAGTGATGCAATATGTAACATTTATTCACAACTCCTTATAGATCTATATCACACAATTAATTTTCATAAAACTTGCAATAATGAAGTGCATATGGAGGGGTCTGAGAGTAAAAAAAGACTTTTAAAGAAGAATATTAAGTTATAAGACAAGTGTGTGCTCACTTCTCTCGAGAAATAATAATTTTGATTAGCTTATGTCTACTTAGATTTGGTATGATTAGATTGGAAGGGGTCCTATAGTAGAACACGAAGATAGGTCGATCTTTCTTGACAAGTTCTTAGTCAATGCATCCATATAAAACAATGTGATGTTTGATTGTATTAAGTGTTTCTACCACTTTTTAAATTATTGTTATACAAAACGGAACGATTAAGAAGTATGTGTACATGCAAAAAAGACTTTCATTCTTGTAAAGTGCATGCATTTTCCTGCGTTAAATGTTAAAAGTAAAACTGATGATTTTCTAAAACTGTACCTCAGGTACGCGTTTGGCTAATTAACCTGCTACCTAGACAGACATGCAGGTATTAAATAATATACATGTCGTTCACAATAAACATCCTGTCTACTGCCTGGTCACACACAGCAGGACACCCATCAAGACATTTTCACGGCAGTATTGCGTAACTTGTTAATTTACAAATGCGTCTAAATAATGTTTAAATAATATAGACTGGGCTCAGGGACGGACCATTTAACTTAATTTAAAAAGGGGGGTTATTTGATGTTTTGGTCGGAAAAAGTATTTATTTCTAAAGGTAAAGAGACAAAATAGTTTATTATTTATTCTTCATTAGCATAATTTTATATTGCAGAAATAACCTCTGCTGCCAAAATATTTTGTTCAAGATAAATTTATTTCCCAGAAATAAATAAGTATACAAAGCGGAAAATATAGCGATCCGCTGGAAAATTGTAAAAGCGTAAAAGTATTTTAACTATTGATTAAGTCTTGGGAATTATAGGCCCGTTTTAATTTCTTAAGAGAACCACAGACTTGTAATTTTACAATTAGAGACAAAGTTTATAATTAAAACCATTTATCATATAGAAAGATACATTTAACACGGAAAAGAAGTTTTTTTCATTGCTTTAATAGTTATGTATGTTGGCTAGAGCTATATTTTACGCTTGTGCGTCCGTGCATCCAATCAATGGTGTATCCTTAACACTTTGGTGATATTGAATACTACATAGTGGATGCCAATGATCAATGATGATATTTCAATTACTAGATTTGATTTGAATAGAAACTCGCCATCCACTTGAAAATAGGTCACTGTGTCTTATATTTTACACATGAACGACTATGGCTTATTTCTTTGTTTACTTAATGTTCGATGCATGTTTGGAGACAATAATATTTAAACACTATATGTGTGTACTGCTACCGCCCACTTAAATTTAGATCACTAAGAACTTCATGTTTGAGGGGGTGGCGATATTTCAAGTACGGGCGGTTCACCCATCGCTCATAAACACATTTTCCTTCTAGTTTCTTTTATTATTTGTAGTGGGTTTTTTTCTTCTCCAATTATTATTAATGACATGAAAATTATAAAAATAATTATTTCCGAGTTTTAATATTGACATTAAAGTTAATTGTACACGTCACTTTCTTATAGTGAAAGGAATATCACATCCTGAATTGTATGGTAATGTTTTTTATAAAGCTCACAAATTTAAAAGCAATCCTATAGAAATAAAAAATTGGCTTCAAAATTTATTACGGAAAGGATATGAAATGAATATCTTGGTTAAATCTTTTAATTTAGTGTTTATTGGCAGAAATATTGAAAACTTGATACTTGCTTTAAAACTTCCATAAACGTTTTTTACTATTGTCATTTTTAAGCATTATAGCGATCAAGCGTGTCGGTTTTGTGTGATGACACTTCACTAAATCATTATTGTTTGAAGTGTTGTGTCGGATTTAAAATCGATACGTTTGATTTTTTTACATCAGTCGATTGATGATTCTCAGCTAGCTGTCAGTAACAGCGAGTGTTCTATAGAGAGTTCCTTTACCGTCCTTCTGTTTGTTCTTGTTTTTTGTCTTAGGTTCTCTCTAGTAGAATTGGACTTTGATCGATTTGATTTTTATTGTGTGTTTAGTTTTTGTGCTTTGTCTAGGAATATTGATAGGGGGAAGGTTGGGCCCAAAAAACTAGTTTAACCCCGCCACATATTACATGTGCCTGTCCTAAGCCAGGAATCTTTGACAAAGCTCTCGTTTGTACTTGTCTTGTTGATGTTTTTTGTTCCTTGTTTAAGAAGGGGGTCTATCTGTGACTATTTCAGGGCTGGATTTGAATTATATGCATCTTATTTAGACCATGGGCCAATTGCAGAACCGCGAGCAGTGCCAAATGGCCTCGTTGAAGGCTGCTGGCGGTTGTCCATTGTGGTTTTTCTAAATTGCCCTTTAATTGTGGGCTGTGTCGCGTACACTTATTCCACATCTCTTTATTTTCTATTAAAAACGTAAGTGTAAGAAAGGCATATTATAGCCTTTTATTTGCAAAATTTCACCCATGTGGGTCAAGCAAATACAAACAAACATAATTATGACAAAATTACAATACATATGAATTAAACAATACAAATGTGAGAACATATAATTATATCTTATGCATGACGATGTTTAAATATAATATTGATTAATCTTAATTTTGAACAACAAATATCAGCGATTTTAAGAGCTTGTGTCAGAAAAGTTTCTTTCATTTTTTAAATAGAAGATTTTTCCAGGTGGCTTTACGAATGCATGTGAGTTATAAATTTGTGGTTCTGGTTCTGATAGAAAAATATGTGAAAATAGAAATAAAAAAACATGCTCGGAACTCGCGCATTGTGGCTTGCTAGGTTATAACAGATTCTATGTACAAAGCATTGAAAGCATAATAATTAAATAAAGATAAAAATAATCTCGTCTTCGCCAAAAACTAACAAAATGAAGGACAGTAAATAAGGGACCGTTATAGATTGTTACCATCTATTATTTCCTGCTTAAGTTTATGACAGTTCAAGACAGAAAACACAAATCTGTCGTGAACTAATATTTCCTGCAGCAATTCACAACAGTGCATAACAGTTAGTGGATATCTTGTCAAGAACTGCCTTTTACTATGGCAATGGTGGACAGTGCATAATAGGTCAAGAAAAATTGTCAACTGCTGTGCAAAATTGTTACGGACCAGGACAGTGATAAACAATACAGGTAAAATTGTTAACTACTGCCAAAATTGTAACAATTTAGGACAGTGATTAACAATCCAGGTAAAGTCTGTCACGATCTATGAGAAACTGTATCAATGTCGGACAGTGCAGGCCAATGTAGGACAGTGCATTATAGGCGGAAGTTAATCACTGTCACAAACTGTCATTGATTGTATAGGGTGATAATGGTAATTCACTGTTGTTTAGCAGTAGTTTCACAGTAAATAGCAGTGTAAGGCAGTAAAAAAATGACTGTGTCTGGTATAGACAGTACATTTTTTGTTCATAGTGATTGTCTTCTTCCCCACTGGTAGTTGTATCTTGACACCTCATAACTGTTTCTGTCATTAACTCGATGTTGGTCCTTATATTCATTAAGTTGTAACGCTTCCCTCAGAGTTTGGCGAATGTTTGCACTAAACTTGAATGTTCCATTTCTGCTGAGATGTTTGTCACTATTCAAGACGCCATATGCTGCCCTTCCGCGATAAAAGAGATTACTGTTGTCACACACTGTTGCTAGTTGATCTCTCTTGTGTAACTCTTCTTTGATAAGTATGTTCATTTTTTCCACTTTTCTGTTGAATTCGTTTGATTTTCTTGGCAAACCAAGTGAGACGATCACTTTTGATTTCGGGCACTTTCCTTTGATATTGTCGATAATATCAATTAATTCTGCAGTACACTGTTCTGCACTCCTTTGCTCTAGATCATTGCACAAAAGATGTAGAAAGATTGCATCGGAATCGCTTAGTTTCTCACTGTTTGAACTGTAAAGATACTGTTTTGTTTCATCTATTGTATACTTCATCACTTTATCAATTTCAACTCTTTTGTTCTTTAGCAAGTTTCTGTTGACAAATTTTGTATTTGATGTGCCTATGATAGTTACTTTGTGTCCTTTACGTAAAGAAGAGCTGTTTGTAGTGGTGGCGACCTTCGTGCTTTGTGATTTGTTGCCAGCGTTACGATATCCGGTTTTGATATCCTTATGTTGAATCGGTACATCTTTATCATGTTTATCACCGCGAACCTTTTGTGTCGGCTTCATTTCCTCGGTTGAGGTTTTGTTTGCGGTAACATCAACTGTTGCATTTTTCACATTAATGGGTGACGCAAGTTTTTTGCAGATTTCATATTTTGCGTCCTTATCACTGTTAAAACTGTCTAATAAAAGTAGTGAGTCGTCTGCTCTTGAGTTGTGCAATTTCCATGATATCACTTGGTCTTCCAAATCTGCTATTTTTCTTCTTTGTTGGGTATTTTGTTTCTCTAAATCTAAAATTGCTGTATTTTTCAGATTTATTTTTTCTTCGAAAGTAGCAACCTCATCCATATAGATCTGAAGCTTTTGCTTGTTTATCTGAAGCTGTTCAACAAGGATCTCCACCTGCATTTTAAGTTTGTGCATTTCCAACTCATGCTCTAGTAATCTATTAGCATTAGTATTTTGAAATTCCATTTTCTCTTCCTTCAACTTTTGAATGATATCTTCTTTTTGAGAGCATTCTTTACAACTAATTTCAGGATTTTGTCTTTCTGAAGTTTCGCTACAGCTTTGAATTTTGCGCTTGAGATTTAAATCTTGAATTTCATTCTTGTATTCAGTGACACTAGTTTTGTCTTGTAAATGTTTGTCAATAACTTGTACAAATGATTTCTCCATGCATTGCATTGTATTGTCCTTGGTTTGTAGATTTGGATTGTGAAAGTCTAGAGTTTGTGCCACAGAGCTTGTTTGTTCTACGCTACATTGAATCAATTTGTCGCTTTGTCTTTTTTCTGTTTGTGTTTGGATAGATTTTACTGTTTTCTCGTCATGTCGTTTTAATTTTGAGAATTCCAACACAAAATCTTCCTCCAGTTCCGTACACAGCTCGCACGTGAATTTTCTTAAAGTTGTCTCATAGAGATATAATTGATAAGCCGGCAGACGAGTGCAGGTATAATGTACCCATCTTTTACATTCCATACAATTTATGCCGCCTTTCATCACTTGTTTGTCACATAATCTACAAATTTCTGCTGTATTTTCCCTATTTTCTGGTTCCGAGACTGATTTAACGCTGGTTTCTTCTTCGCTATTTAGGCTTAAATTTTGAATCGAATCAATAGATTGATCTGTTATTTCAAGATCTTTAAACTGTTCTTGCCAATAGCAATCGTCACACGAAATTCCAATTTTCGCTAACTGATCTGCTTCTACATTTCCAATTTCCGTACTGTGTGCGTGGACCCATCTCCAAATTACATTCTTGCCTGATGTTATACTATCAAGTTGTAGCCATAAATCTTTATTCAGAACATCAGTTTTCCTTCTTCCAGTCTTCCAACCATTTTGCTTCCAATTTCCAATCCATTTTTCTATTCCATTTTTCACGTACTGGCTGTCCGTGATAATCTGTAATTTGTCTATGCCAATTACTTGCGCTTGTTTTCCCGCCAAAATTGCCGCCGTTAGCTCTGCTCTATTATTTGTTTGCTTCGTTCCACAAAGTTTTTCATATGTATTTAAAGGATGATATGGTCCCCAATAAACTCCGCATCCTCCTAAAGGGTTATTATGTCCATTATTTCTGCAGGCTCCGTCAACATAAACTGATATGTGAGAATTTTCCGTCATGTTATTCTGCGTATCTAGGGGTTACCGATGTATAAATGTTCGTTTTATCGTCCTTCTACATGGGTTTTGGTGCTACTTATATACTAAAAATATATTTTCTGTAATTCTTGTTCTACCGGTATCAATTATATACAATCAGGGGTTGAAGACAATCAATAACTTACTCATTCTGTCGAAGTTCCAAATGTGCTATTTTTATAAAATTTGTTTCGGCGATATCTTCTAACGTCAAATAGTCACTAATCACTTTCAAATAGTTAGTTTTAACTTTCCAGCGAATTCAAAGTAAAACTTCACTGCTGTTGATGATTATTTGAAGATAAATTCTAAATTTCCGGACTCCCTGAAAATCCGTTGCTTCCTCGTATGTTGACCGGAAGTGATCATCATTTTTATGGTTTGATGCTGTCGTCGTCGTCGTCGTCGTCGTTGTCGTCGTCGTCGGTGTCTGTTAACTTTTTAGTGTTTCCACAATAACTTTAGTTCCAGTTATCTGATTGCTGACAATTTTGAAATTTAGACGGATAATTTAAAGCTTTGATTTATTCTCCAACTCAAAAGGGTTGGTGCCGGAGCGGGCTAACCTCGGGGAATCTAAACTCCACCAGCAGTGCTAACCTTCACGTGTGTTCGAAATACAAATGACAACAAAGTTCCAGAAATTTATATTTTTACCCCCTGGGTCGAAAGTCCATCAGAGAAGCATGTGTCAAAAACCTTTGTCAGTTGACCATGGGCTGCATGTGTCCAGAACAATAGACTATCCATATTAGGCCTAAAACGTACAGAGTTCAACATGTTGCGGTCGTATCATGCTGCGCTCGGCGAAGCTTTTTATTAGATAATTTTTTTTGAAATTTTAAGTTGATTTGCCCTTTTTACCTGTTATTACTTCAAAAACATATAGGTTTAATGTTGCTTTATCCTTCACCAGTTGAGAGGTCTATAAAGTACATATATTTTAAAATAATTTATTTTCTAAATGTAATTCAACTGACATATACATGGGATATATATTATATTTTTTTATTCTTCTGTAGCGTATTTAAATATTAGTTCACAATTTGTTTCTTCTGATTGTTCATATTCAAAATCAAGATGTTCATCTTCATAATCTGAATCTATATCATTATCAATATTGTCAAGTTCAACTTCGTCATGGTTTCCTGCATTATTTGATTCATTGACATTTGCTTCCTCGTTAACTTTGCTTTCTTTCTCATTGTCACTTTCAACAACTTCATTTTCTATTTCATTGTCAGTTTCAACAATATCGTTTTCTTTTTCATTTTCTTTATTAGTTTCATCATTGTCTATGATTTCTATTACGTCCATGCTTGTCTTTGTTGTTTTCTTGACTTGTCATTTGTTATAGAGTGGTCGTCTTGTACTTGTAGAAGCAGTCTGAAAAAAAAACATAGACTAGTAAAAACTTACTTTAGGTATTTTTTTTCAACTCATTGTACCTAGACTAGTAAAAACTTACTTTAGGTATTTTTTTCAACTCATTGTATCTTTAATTTATTTATTTATCATAAATCAGTTTCTGGACTGTATATGTTTTCATTTTATATTTCAGATTACAAACTCAGACAGCATCATTTCTACAGATTCTAGGTGTAAAAAATTTGAACATAATTCAGTTAAATAAAATTTATCAAACATGAACAAGATTATTATCATTATTTAAAGAAATATATAAAACAGTAACGCCAAAATAGGGAGATTTTATTTTGGCCTATGCTGTTATATCATTACCATCCAAGCATTTATAGTCTGTAGGATCAAAATCTTTGACTGCTGGAGATTCTAACTTGGTTATCATGCAGTCATCAAGACGGCTGTTGGAAAGCCTGTGTCTTCTTTCAGTTTTACATAGCTTCATTTGGTTAAAACCAGTTTTATTGTACACTGATGTTGGTGGAAGGCTGTTGACAAGATCTAACAATTTTAAAACATTTGACACTCCCATTCCTGATAGATGACGATTGACTTCACTTAGAGTAAGTGTAGTTACATCTGAAAACCTGAAAATTATAACAGAATTAAAGAACTAAATAAAAAATAATACAAAATAAGTTAGATTCCTGAGAGAAAATCAGAAGCCACTTATTGCATAATAAAGCAGCATTTTTATGTGGGAATGAATTTTAAAATATGATACATGTACATTTTTGAAAGCACTACAAAATATTAAAAAAATCTTTTTTATTCAGTTTTATAATTGTACGCTGATAGGAAAAAAATCATATTGTACCTTCTGTCGACTAACCATTTCAAATGTTTCCATTCTGACACCAGTTCTTGTACATCAACACCCTGTGATACTAAAGCTGGTTTAAAGTATTTGGACAGCCTTTCAATATAATTGACTCCAAAGTCTAAAAAATAAAGATAATTTCAATATATTCATGATATTATACTTATTCAGATAATAAATATATTCATTCTATTTTTTTCATCAGTAAAATGAAAATGAAGTAATCTTAATCAATTGACAATTAAAAATAAACAAAAAAAAATGTTGCAAAAAGAAGATTACTCTAGAAATAAATACATTTTGTAGATTAAATTAAAAAAAAAAAAACTGAAAGATCCTTCTACATGTAGTTTCTATAAAAATTATGTTGTTATGAACACCATCACCCAAATATCAACAATTTAAAAATTAGGAAAGGTTAATAATTATGAATAGAAAAAGCAGCTAGGAATAATAATCTAAAACACCTACATATATGAAAATTATGGATTTACTATTAGTGGCCACAAGACAAGTGCATGCAGATAGAAATTAAAGTGAAGTTATGCAGCTAGCATAGATAATATTATTTTAGGCCAGTCTTTTTAGTTACCTGATCATATCAATATCAAATCCTGAAAAGAATGTCAATTTGTATTTTGGATAAATATAAATAATGCTCAATACGAACTAAAATTATCCTATAAAACTACCAGTAAGGATGAATGAATGACTGTAAAAATGTTTGCATGTATATACGTAGTGTTAAATACTTCAATTATCTTTAAAATAACTTATACTATTAAAAGTTCAAATTTCATTTTCTGAAGATAAAAATGATCAATTCTATAATTGACATACCTTCTTCCAACTCGGAAGGCCACATTCGAATGGAGGCAATGACAGTTGGCTCTAAGTCCTCCTTTAAAACATCTTTAAACCGTACGTCAATGGCATTAAGAATACCGTCAATCAGTACCACATTGCTTCCAGTGACAGTTCCCAATGACCTCAGATCATACTCCATGAACATTTTTGTAGAAATAACCTCTGTTACCAGCTCACTTTTACTGGAACAAAATTCAAATATTACCATGTTATATTTCCTACACGGCACTATAAAATTTTCTGTCATACTACCAAAAATACAGCTGCTGAAACTTTTTTATGCCTGATAGATTAGTATTTCTACATTCAAATTGTTTTTTCCATTGTTTTTAATCAAATATACTCACTCTATCAAATTTTTCAGAATTCAATTTTTGATTAAGACTTCATGAGTTAAAAAGTAAAAAGTTAATACTTACTTATCACGTAGTTGGTTTAAGGCATCTTTAGTGGCCATTACCATCACATAGCAATCACCAAGTGTTACTTCTTCTGACTGCAGCATTAACGAAAGCCTGCACAAAGGATCCAAGACTACCTATAAATAATAATATATTGATAAGATTAGATAAGTTTTGCAGCAGCAGGAGTCACTGACATTGCGAGAAATGGAATTTAATATCTTTGCGACTACGTATGATTTATATTTCTATTAATTTTATTTTTTGTGCATTTGTTTATTTATTCTAAATAATTGGTTACACAAAAAACAAAAATAAATCTTACATGTAACATAAGTGCAAAGCAGACAGTGTTCAAACTGCCTAAGATCTTTGCCAGGCCCTCTGCCTTCGAATTCTTGTGTGATTGGTTTTGTAGATGGCTCAGATAAGCTGGAAAACTCCTGAAAAGAGTTTCTAAAGCCCTCTTCATATGTGGCATCCAACGTGATCCACCTATTCTTTGAGGTAATCCTCCTTTAACTTGCATGATCTAAAATAAAAGACAACTGATAATTTTTTTTACACATGTTTTATAGATCTCAAAATTTCAAATCAATGTTTTATGAAGTTTTTGACCAATTTTGGCAAATGTGAAATTAAATTTATCTTTTTAAAAAATTATAAAGTAGTATTCATGCCAAATTGCTTTTTTGGAATTGGAAGGAAATTTAATCCCAGCATGGATGCAAACTGATTCATATAGTATAATTCAATATCTTTACTCAAGTTTTGAGTTGTTGTAATTTCCAGTTTTGAGAGAATCTGAGATGACGTACCTTTTTTATATAAAATTTTTCTATCATGACAAAAATGTCATAAAAATGACTATCAATTTTAGACTTAGACTAGCTTGCTTCTAGTAGTTCAAGCAGTGTTAATTATCATGTTTATTGGAGTAAGTAAATATTTTATTTAAAAATTAAAATCAAAACTTGTCAAACCTTAAATGTCTCTTTCAGTGTCTTTCGTTGCAGAGGACTTCTTTTGTAAAAGTAGTATAGTCCTAATAGTAGGGTTGTCAGTTTGTCGTATTGAGTGCTGATTTTTTTTATTGAGTCTTTAAATGAGAGCTCCAGTCGATGGGCCAAGCAATGAATTCCCAATATCCGAGGGTAGTCTTCTTTTATTCTGACAATTAAACCAGATTTACTACCAGCCATATTAGAGGCCCCATCAGAACCAAAACCAACACATTTGTTCATAAATTCATAAATCTTTTTGGATTTAAGTTCAGCAATAACAAAGTCATACAGGTCACTGGAGCAAGTAGATTTTGGTAAACCAATGCACAAAAATTTGCTGCCCACTATTCCTTTATAACAATATCTTAGAAAGATGGTTTCCTGTTCTACGGATGCATCATCTGTGCTGCCGTACATTGTTAATGAGAAAAAATTAATGGCTTTTACTTTCTCATGAGTTTTCTCCCGCTCAACATGTGCAATTGACTCAAAAATGTTGCTCCTGCTTTGTCATTGTTATAGGTGTCACCAATGTCCAGCCCCTTGCTTTTGTCTAGTTCATTTAACCATACATATTCAGAGAATGGCCTATTATGTTTCACAACTGCATGTATATTTCTGAATTTCAATTCCAACTGTTTCCTGTATTTTTCATTCAATGAAAGCAATGAATTATAGGCAGGCGTAGCTTTGGGATTTTGTTTAGCATTAATTTTATCAAAAGATTTTCTATGGCCAGGTGAGTCCCTGTGATCTGTAATAGTACTCCTTCTGAAGTTATCAGAGCCATTTACAAAGTTATTTTTGTTACTGTTTCTGGAATTGTTGAATGCAAATGATTTAGCATTTGAATTACTATAAGTTTTACACCAAGAACAGCTCGTCAACTTTTTATTTTTATCATATTCAAGCCATTCAAACTCTTTTGCCCAATCATCATTCCTTTGGCGATCTGGTCTTTGTTCTTTTTCATACTTTTGCCTTTTAAGTTTTGCAACAGCTGCAGGCGTATTTTCGTTTATTTTGGACGGACGTTTTCCCCCTGGTTTAGCCCCTTCAGTATATTTTATGGACCATTGAGCCTCACGCTGCTGCCCCCGGTCGGCCATGCCGGTTATTTACTCTAACTGGCACCCTATTTTTTCCGTTTTGAAGGCAAAAAAAACCACAGTAATCCGTGAACCAGTTTACAAGATCTGACTAATAACCTTCTACCGGAAAGACAACAAAAAAACAACGCACCATAACGGACGATAGTTTGCCGGACAGTCGGGCCGATTTAGTAGGTAAAAAAGACGGACCCTCGCATTTTTTGTCGGTCAGGTCCGACAGGTCCGACCATTTTCGCGAACTCTGAACGATTCGTTGATTTAACTAAAGACCGAACATGCATTTGAGATCATTTTCTATTAGAATACACATTTTTGGCAACGATTAAAAGAGAACTCCTTTAAAAAACTAAAATACATATTTTATTTTAACTTTACAACTTGAAACGCGTGCAAAATAAGCTTATGTTCGTCTTAAATTAACAACACGACCAATAACCGCTCCCCTTTCGTTGAACGGTAGCAACCGTATGAAGTTGAGAAATCTCTAATAGAGAAAATACGATGATATCGTAAGAGCACATCAACAGGGAGGGGCGACATCAAATCTGTTCCTCTTTTTCAATCCGTGAGGAGTGCGATGACCCATAAAAGACAAGATCTAGTTCCCAACATCCCTTGGGAAATAGTTGATGTAGATATTGCTTGTATTTGGGTTGAGAACTGGTCTGGGGACGAGTTTTTAATCCATCAGGTTAATGACTGGGACGATTTGAATTTTTCAATGTCAGAGAATCTGCATTCACTAAGACAATGCACAGACATTGATATGATCGGTACCTTTCGCACCTGTCGTCGCCCGTAGTCATTTTTTCAGAGCATGGTAAATTTAGAAATAGAACTGTACTTCTAGCTAGCTGCTTGGTCACTGGGAAGAATGTGAGATCATACAGATACTTAAACAGAAGATCGGGCAAGAAACTGGTCATAGATGGTGACCAACGAGGATCTTCTGTGACTTTGAACAGTCCCTTGTTACAGCCATACAGACAGATCTTCCATAGGCACAACTTAGTGGTTACTTCTTCCATTTCACTGAAGCTCTATGGCGACATATACAATCATCCGGTCTGGCTGGAGCATATAAACAAAATGCTAGGTTGAGAAAATGTATTAGAAAAGTGATGGCAAACCCTTGCTGTTAGTTCGTCAAAACTTTAATATTCATCGCAATTCCCAACAGAACTAGACGCCTGATTCGGCGCTTTCCAGCACTGATAGATTTCTTCAACTATGTGCAAAGAAATTATTTAGAAGGTAATTTTGCTCCTGCGATGTGGACTGTTTTTGAGCAGGAGCAGGAGATGGATATCAGTAGCAACAAATTCGTTGAAAGTATGATTTTAAAATCAATTAGCTGATATGAAAAAAATAATAATGTTCCTTTAATGAATTTCATATAAAAATTAATTTGAAAATTTAGTGAAAAAATCCGCAAAATGTTTACATTTATAAGTTAGTTTTGAGGATTTTGAAATATTTCAGGAACAAAAAGGCGTATGAATGATAATTAATTAAATCTTACCGACTTTAATTGTTATGTCTAATTTTTCAAAAAATAGCCATGATATTGGAAATAATGAAAATAAAAAGGGGTTTCTATGGGATAATTAATATCCATGCATTTATAGAATGTATAAAAGCAAAAGATATTGAAATTATTCAAAAATATTCAATCACAGGTTCATACCTCCTTTAATTTAGTGTTAATATGGTGATAATTTATCAATTATTATAAAAGTTAAAATTTCCGATTTTTAAATTCAAAATTGTTTAAAACACCGGGTTTCTCTACTTGTAATGCACATAGTCGACATCCTCGATGATGGGTTTTGTTTCCCTGTTCTGAGAACTTTTCATTCAATATTTTGTGTTTTTTAGCTTTCAATGTTTTGATCCTAATGCTGCTGATGAGAGGTTACTCCTTGAAATATCGATACACAGCATAACCAGATTACCGTTTTATATCCTTTTTCGGTATTGTTGTTTTTTTAACACATAGAAACCGAATTTTACAAATATATAAAGTTGCTTACAAATAATATTTTGAATAAAACAGGGGTAAAACACCATTCAGCACGCACGTTATAGTAGGCAACCGACTTCAGATTCACCAGTTAATTTCATATTTGTGTACATGTGTTTGAAAAATATCCATTTTTGTCGTGCGATTCTCGTATTTAAAACGGGTTGTAAAATTATTATCACAGTTAGTAAGATATGCTCGGATCTGCAGTTGTGTTTCTGATTTTAATAATAAAAACCGTTTTATTACTGAAAATTGTTAAAACAAGGTTATCGATACCACAAATTAGTAAAATCTTTTTCTAAATTCTTCCACAAGTATCGATCTCTTATTGAAAAATTTAATTGTACACGTCGTTTTCTGATAGTGAAAGGAATATCACATCCTGAATTTTATGGTTATGTTTTTCATAAAGCCCATGCATTTAAAAAGCAATCCATTAGAAATGAAAAATTGGCTTCAAAATTTATTACGGAAAGGATATGAATTGAATATTTTGGTTAAATCTTTGAATTAAGTGTTTTTTGGCAGAAATATTGATAACTACTTTAAAACTTCCATAAACGTGTTACTATTGTCATTTTTAGCTCACCTGGCCAAAGGCCAAGTGAGCTATTGCTATCACTTGGCGTCCGTCGTCGTCGTCGTCCATCGTCGTCGTCCGTCGTCGTCGTCGTTAACTTTTCTTCAAACTTCTTCTCCTCTGAAACGGCTGCACAGATTCAAACCAAATTTGGTCTGGTGGTATTTTAGGGTATCCCCCACAGAACTGATGTGGGGATTTTTGATTCGTCGAAAAACATGGCCGCCGTTGCTAAAAATAGACCAGGGGGGTCAGACTACTGTTTTTGGCTTGTAAATCAAAAAGTATAAGAGATAGATGAAATCTGATGCCACGCTACTGCTTCAGCATCAAAAGCTCTACAAAAGTCTCCATTGAGTCGAAGTTGTCAGATGACCCCTTATGGGAGTTACGGCCCCTTAAAGGTGAAAAATAACATTTTTTCATGTTTTTGGCCTATGAAATGAAAACTATTGCAGATAGAGAGAAGCTGTTGCTTGCTTAAATGTTCAGCTCATTTAGCTCTACAAAAGTCTCCATAAGGTCAAAGTTGTCAGATGACCCCTTATAGGGGTTATGGCCCCTTAAAGGCAAAAGATAGAGTTTTTGGCCTATAGAATGAAAACTATTGCAGATAGAGAAAAGCTGTTGCTTGCTTAAATGTTCAGCTCGTTTAGCTCTACACAAGCCTCCATAGGGTCGAAGTTGTCAGATGACCCCTTATAGGGGTTACGGCCCCTTAAAGGCAAAAAATAGTGTTTTTGGCCTATAGAATGAAAACTATTGCAGATAGAGAAAAGCTGTTGCTTGCTTAAATGTTCAGCTCATTTACCTTTACAAAAGTCTTCATAGGGTCAAAGTTGTCAGATGGCCCTTATAGGGGTTATGGCCCCTTAAAGGCAAAAGATAGAGTTTTTGGCCTATAGAATGAAAACTATTGCAGATAGAGAAAAGCTGTCGCTTGCTTAAATGTTCAGCTCATTTAGCTCTACAAAAGTCTTCATAGGGTCAAAGTTGTCAGATGGCCCTTATAGGGGTTATGGCCCCTTAAAGGCAAAAAATAATGTTTTTGGCCTATTGAATGAAAACTATTGCAGATAGAGAAAAGTTGTTGCTTGCTTAAATGTTCAGCTCATTTAGCTCTACAAAAGTTTCCATAGGGTCAAAGTTGCCAGATGACCCCTTATAGTGGTTACGGCCCCTTAAAGGCAAAAAATACTAGTGTTTTTGGCCTAAAGAAAGAAAACTTTTGCAGATAGAGAAAAGATGTTGCTTGCTTAAATGTTTAGCTTGATTAGCTCTACAAAAGTCTTTTGAGGGTCGAAGTTGTCAGATGACCCCTTTAAGGGGTTATGGCCCTTTAAAGGTGAAAAATAGTGTTTTTTTGCTTTGGAATGAAAACTATTGCAGATAGAGAAAAGCTTTTTATTGCTTAAACATTCAGCTCATTTAGCTATACAAAAGTCTTCAAAGGGTTGACATTAAGACCAGGTGAGCGATTCAGGCTCCTGGGAGCCTCTTGTTTAAATTATAGCGATCAAACGTGTCGGTTTTGTGTGATGACACTTCACTAAATCATTATTGTTTGAAGTGTTCTGTCGGATTTAAAATCGATATGTTTGATTTTTTTTACATCAGTCGATTGATGATTCTGAGCTAGCTGTCAGTAGCAGCGAGTGTTTTATAGAGAGTTCCTTTACTGTCCTTTTGTTTGTTGTTTGTTCTTTTTGGTTTTTTTTTGTCTTAGGTTTTTCTAGTAGATTCGGACTTTGATCGACTTGATTTTTATTGTGTGTTTAGTTTTTGTGCTTTGTCTAGAATTATTGATAGGGGGAAGGTTGGGCCCAAAAAACTAGTTTAACCCCGCCACATATTACTTGTGCCTGTCCTAAGCCAGGAATCTTTGACAAAGCTTTCGTTTTTACTTGTCTTTTTGATATTTTCTGTTCCTTGTTTAAGAAGGGGGTCTATCTGTGACTATTTCAGGGCTAGATTTGAATTATATGCATTTATTTAGACCATGGGCCAATAGCAATACCGCGAGCAGTGCCAAATGGCCTCGTTGAAGACTGCTGGCGGTTGTCCATTGCGTTTTTTTTTTCTAAATTGCGTTTAATTGTGGGCTGTGTCGCGTACACTTATTCCACATCTCAAAATTTTCTATTATAAGTATTTTGATATAATCGTATTTAAACTCATAACTTTAAAACAGGTTTGCAATCACAATGCTGGCCTGAGAGATTTAGACGACTTTTGTTCAGCAGTCAGTAACTTAATCGCATCTTTCGTGTTACTGGTAGACTTGTTTCCTCAAAACAAATTTACATGAACTAACTTTTTTACTTACATAGCAGAATCAAATGGGCATTAGAAGCTAGCAGCCAGTGCTGTTAAAAAAGAATAAAACAAACAAAAAAAGACATAATCAATAAGAATCCTTAGTGACGTTTGGGTTCATTTTTTTTATTTGTTCTTACCACTTTTACTTTACTTTCATATTATAAAGATATACCATTATTTACTTGTTCCAGTTTCAAAGAAGCAAAGGCATAACAACGGGGCAATCGAATGTCTTAAGACTCCAGCTTTTGGAGTTTACGTATCACAGTTGATTCGCTACTCCAGAGCTTGCGGAAATTACATCGATTTTAGAGCATCACGTTTGACACTAAAATTCCTTACACAAGGTTATTTTGCTCCTTGGTTGCTGTCTTTACTCAACAAATTTTACGGTAGACATCATGCACTCATATACGAATATGGGATTTTTATCTCTTAGATGAGTGCAGATGTTAGTTTGTCATAGGGTTATGTTTTGTCTTCCTCTACCGGATTTGACAAAATGAATTGGAAATTAGCAGCGCGACGGGTGTGCTTTAGCAGGCAGGAACCGCTTACTTTTCCGGAAAACCTTTCACTCTCGTTGCTACTAGAGTTCGCACTGTTAATACTGATATTAAGACGTAGTTTTTGTGTTCCCGTGTTTTAAATGTGGTTTTGTTTCGTCCTATTCCATTTGGTGTTTACTGGTTTTGTCTCTGCCCATTTGGTTAACACATTGGTACATCGGCACCAAAATCGGGATGAGTGGAAGAGTTCTGGTAGAAATGAATTTTTCTTCATGGTATTTTGAGTCATGTTAATTTGGCAGAATGTGTATAATTAAAATCTTCGCTACGCTTGCATATTAGTTATCTGGTCATTTTATTTAAAAAATGATACTAATTACTTTGATTACAAATACCAAAACGCGGGTATAAACGGTTAATTTTGATATGCTATATATCGATATTTCAAGGAGTAACCTCTCATCAGTAGCATTTAAACCAAAACATTGGAAGGTCGAAATCCAAAACAGTTGAAAACGAAAAGTAATCAAAACCAAAACGTTCGAACAAGGAAGCCAATTCAGCACCGAGGATATCGACCATGTGCATTACAAGGAAAGAAACCTGGTGTTTTTTTTCAATTTTGAATTTAACAATCGGAAATTTCAGCGACAATATATTAGAAATTTTATGGTAATTCGTGTCAGGCAAGTCTGACTACCAGGCTTGTGATTACCCTCGGGGACCTCTGGTCCACCAGCAGCGGTTATCGCCCAGCGGTTTCAAAATTACAAATACCAAAACGCGGGTATAAACGGTTAATTTTGATATGCTATATATCGATATTTCAAGGAGTAACCTCTCATCAGTAGCATTTAAACCAAAACATTGGAAGGTCGAAATCCAAAACAGTTGAAAACGAAAAGTACTCAAAACCAAAACGTTCGAACAAGGAAGCCAATTCAGCACCGAGGATATCGACCATGTGCATTACAAGGAAAGAAACCTGGTGTTTTTTTTTCAATTTTGAATTTAACAATCGGAAATTTCAGCGACAATATATTAGAAATTTTATGGTAATTCGTGTCAGGCAAGTCTGACTACCAGGCTTGTGATTACCCTCGGGGACCTCTGGTCCACCAGCAGCGGTTATCGCCCAGCGGTTTCAAAATTACAAATACCAAAACGCGGGTATAAACGGTTAATTTTGATATGCTATATATCGATATTTCAAGGAGTAACCTCTCATCAGTAGCATTTAAACCAAAACATTGGAAGGTCGAAATCCAAAACAGTTGAAAACGAAAAGTACTCAAAACCAAAACGTTCGAACAAGGAAGCCAATTCAGCACCGAGGATATCGACCATGTGCATTACAAGGAAAGAAACCTGGTGTTTTTTTTCCAATTTTGAATTTAACAATCGGAAATTTCAGCGACAATATATTAGAAATTTTATGGTAATTCGTGTCAGGCAAGTCTGACTACCAGGCTTGTGATTACCCTCGGGGACCTCTGGTCCACCAGCAGTGGTTATCTCCCAGCGGTTTCAAAATTACAAATACCAAAACGCGGGTATAAACGGTTAATTTTGATATGCTATATATCGATATTTCAAGGAGTAACCTCTCATCAGTAGCATTTAAACCAAAACATTGGAAGGTCGAAATCCAAAACAGTTGAAAACGAAAAGTACTCAAAACCAAAACGTTCGAACAAGGAAGCCAATTCAGCACCGAGGATATCGACCATGTGCATTACAAGGAAAGAAACCTGGTGTTTTTTTTTCAATTTTGAATTTAACAATCGGAAATTTCAGCGACAATATATTAGAAATTTTATGGTAATTCGTGTCAGGCAAGTCTGACTACCAGGCTTGTGATTACCCTCGGGGACCTCTGGTCCACCAGCAGCGGTTATCGCCCAGCGGTTTCAAAATTACAAATACCAAAACGCGGGTATAAACGGTTAATTTTGATATGCTATATATCGATATTTCAAGGAGTAACCTCTCATCAGTAGCATTTAAACCAAAACATTGGAAGGTCGAAATCCAAAACAGTTGAAAACGAAAAGTACTCAAAACCAAAACGTTCGAACAAGGAAGCCAATTCAGCACCGAGGATATCGACCATGTGCATTACAAGGAAAGAAACCTGGTGTTTTTTTTCAATTTTGAATTTAACAATTGGAAATTTCAGCGACAATATATTAGAAATTTTATGGTAATTCGTGTCAGGCAAGTCTGACTACCAGGCTTGTGATTACCCTCGGGGACCTCTGGTCCACCAGCAGCGGTTATCGCCCAGCGGTTTCAAAATTACAAATACCAAAACGCGGGTATAAACGGTTAATTTTGATATGCTATATATCGATATTTCAAGGAGTAACCTCTCATCAGTAGCATTTAAACCAAAACATTGGAAGGTCGAAATCCAAAACAGTTGAAAACGAAAAGTACTCAAAACCAAAACGTTCGAACAAGGAAGCCAATTCAGCACCGAGGATATCGACCATGTGCATTACAAGGAAAGAAACCTGGTGTTTTTTTTTTCAATTTTGAATTTAACAATCGGAAATTTCAGCGACAATATATTAGAAATTTTATGGTAATTCGTGTCAGGCAAGTCTGACTACCAGGCTTGTGATTACCCTCGGGGACCTCTGGTCCACCAGCAGCGGTTATCGCCCAGCGGTTTCAAAATTACAAATACCAAAACGCGGGTATAAACGGTTAATTTTGATATGCTATATATCGATATTTCAAGGAGTAACCTCTCATCAGTAGCATTTAAACCAAAACATTGGAAGGTCGAAATCCAAAACAGTTGAAAACGAAAAGTACTCAAAACCAAAACGTTCGAACAAGGAAGCCAATTCAGCACCGAGGATATCGACCATGTGCATTACAAGGAAAGAAACCTGGTGTTTTTTTTTCAATTTTGAATTTAACAATCGGAAATTTCAGCGACAATATATTAGAAATTTTATGGTAATTCGTGTCAGGCAAGTCTGACTACCAGGCTAGTGATTACCCTCGGGGACCTCTGGTCCACCAGCAGCGGTTATCGCCCAGCGGTTTCAAAAATTACAAATACCAAAACGCGGGTATAAACGGTTAATTTTGATATGCTATATATCTATTTGGTCTTGGATGTGAGCGTTGTTTGTAGCCCATTCATACTCATATCAATAATTTTCACCTGTTTAGGTTGCAGATGACGGGGGTACCACAGAAATAGTTCTGTCATTTCATGTATTCCTTATAAACGTATAAAACATGATCAAGTTATGTTTTACATTTGAAGTATTCTGTTTTGTATATATGTTACAGTCATTTTCTGAAATCAGGCATTTTGTAAAATGCCTGATATTTTATGTATTTTATAAAATGACTAAGTCCTATCGGCATTATATAAAATGCATGAAAATATTAAGGCATTTTACAAAATGCCTGGAATTTTTTAACAAAATTAAAGAAAATGCCTAAACTGGTTAAAAAAGAAATTGTCCTATGGGTATTGTAGCTACTCCAACAAAACATTTCATTAAGAGATTTGTTATTTTGTAGATATTTCACTTCTACAATTAATGGTGACCCTAATGTAGATGAAATGAGAAGTGGTATCCCTCGTATTTATCTGTGCAATTTCTGTCCAAATGCAAAGTTTCAATTTATTTGATGAATGCACGGTGATGCACGCGAAATTTAAATTTTGTGTGTTTTGCTATTTTTTCTACTTTTTAAAGATTTTTTCTGAAATTTTATTGCTAACAACAGCCAAAGCGTCGTAACTCTAGGCCATTTTATTCTGGGATACAGTTTAAATCCATTATGAGGAAAGGGATCGAGAGAAAATTAGACTGACCGGAAATGAAAAAAAAAGTACAGGAAGTGAAATTTTTCATTTTTTTGAACAATTCTGTACTCTGTGCAATTTTAAAATTTTAAAATAAAAATTATATTTTCCTGTTTCTGAAGCAGATACCTAACGTTTTAAGTTGCTTTCATGAATGCATTTGACAATTAAAATTTTTAGTTGGAGTAGCTAGGTATTGGTAGTCCTATACACATAACTTACTTTGAAACTTGTCTTAATCATTGAGAACATGTTCATAACTGGAGTTATGTTTATAGTTATTTGTAAAATCATTGCTTGACCATGGAAGATGCACAATTTTCATTGAGCTCAAAACAAAAGATTGTACATACTAGTAAAAGCAAAAAAAATTGAAAAGGGCTATTATAAGATCCTACAAAAAGTAAAGCAAGCAACCAAAGAGAATTGACTGAATTATAACTATTCTGCAAAGGTATCTCTTTATATTAGCTCAGCCACCTGGACCGCAGGTTCATGTGAGCTATTGCCATCACTTAGTGTCTATTGTCGTCGTCAGTCGTCTGGTTTTTTTTTTAAATCGTCTCCTCTGAAACTACTGAACAGAATTTAGTGAACCTTGGTTGATCCTTAGAGTGTCCTGCACAAAATGCAGATGAGCGATTCAGGGTCTTTGGAGACTCTTGTTTATTTAGGAAACAATCATTTGATATTTACGGAATGGGGGTTGCTATGGCCATTTTTAAACTTTAAATAAATTTTATAGCCAGAATTTGTATTATTTGCATAATGTCTTTTTATTTAACTTTCCGCCTTAATTCCTATTTAAAACATTTTCTTGGTACTAAGAAGTTCTTTGCTTATTTCAGGCATTTTATTAAAATTTCCAATATTTTTCCAGGCATTTTGTTAAATGACTGAAGATTTTAGTCATTTAATAGAATGCCTAAAATCGGTCGGCATTTTATAAAATGCCTAAAATTTTCGGTCATTTAACAAAATGCCTAAATTAAGAAAATGACTGTAACATATATATGAACAAATGTTAAAGAAATAAAAACACAAAGAGGCGTTTGTGAAAAAGATGTAGGAGACACAATAAACATTTTGTGCAAGGACATGACAACCTAGTCAGGAGATGTTGAACATCATAATTTTAGTAACAACCAGTCAGAACATGAGACGCCACTTTTAGCCAATTGTTAATTAGGGCATTTTACATAAAGAATATCGGTCGCTGAACTTTTTCATGAACATGTATCTTAACATTATCAATGTCATGCCTAATGATTCCATTAAAACATGTGTTCCGCTGGTTGTTTAAACAGGTTTTATGTATTTCTGTTATTGAAAGCGTTTGACTTTTAAAACAATAACTTTTTTATGGAAAATTTGTTCCAGTGGACTTTATTATACCACACACAACGCAGTTCCGATGGGTATTATGTTTTTGACTGGTCCGTCTGTCCGTCCGTCTGTGATCAAAGTCTGTGAGCGCAACTCCTCTAAAACTACTGAACAGAATTTAACGAAACTTGGTATGCAAGAAGTACACCATATGCTGTTGTGAATATTACCAGGAACTTTTGATCCGCAAATTTTTGTTGGAGTTATGGCCCCTTGGACCTAGAAATTTTCAGAAAATCATGATTACAGTTTGTGAACCCAACTCCTCTTAAACTACTGAACAGAATTTAACGAAACTTGGTATGCAAGAAGTACACCAAATGTTACAGTAGTTGTGCATGTTATCAGGAATTATTGATCCGCACATTTTTGTGGGAGTTATGGCCCTTTGGACTTAGAAATTTGCAGAAAATCATGATTACAGTTTGTGAACACAGCTCCTCTTTAACTACGAAACAGAATTTAACAAAACTTGGTATTCAAGAAGAACACCATATTGTAGGATACGTTTTTAGATTTGTCAATCAACTACTTCCTGTTAAACGAGCCGACTTTGATTTTTTAAGCTAAATTTTCAGGGTTGAAAATTTTCGTCACAGATTTTTCAGCAACAATAAATTATAGTCTTTTGATACTTTGTACGTAGCTTAAGGAGTTCCATATGGTGGGATGCATTTTCAGGTCTGTCACTCTTTTACTTCCTGTTTAACGAGCCGACCTTGAAAGACAACAACTCTGACTTTTTCATTCCTACCTCGAAATAGATACTCTCTGTCCATAATGTGGACGCGTGGGGTATGTGAGCATGCTCACTAAGGTTCTTTCATTTTTGTCAATGATTGTTCTTCATTATCTCTTAAATGTTGAAATGAGAAAGTTCCGTTAACTTTGTAAAACAAAGATATTTGAAGATAGCAAAGAGTCACCAATGGGGCATTCGAGTGTCAAAAGTATGAAATGGCAACGACAAAACATGTAAACACGAACGAGAGCAGCACGAAGAAACATAAAACAGGGAACACAAAATCAACCGAACAGAAAATGAGGTAATTCAATAAAATATAATTACATATTTACTGCTTTCAGTTTAATACTATAATTGATAAGGCACTTACGATTCCGTGCGGGACTTGGTGGTGAATAAACCTGCAGCTTAGCCTTGCTAATTGTGGTAAGATGCGACTATGGATCTTTGGAATCTGACATAGGGTTGGTCCATAGCCAACAGAGCGACCAAGGTGTGAATTCTAGATTGCTAAATAGGGTAAGTCATGTCTACAGTACGGAATACACGATCACTGACCACAATGGACCAACGTGCGAGGAAAGTGCAACGATACATGTACGTAAAAGATCCTCGTAAGGACTGCCAAGTAATGCACCAAATAGGCGGCTACATTTTCCGCCCATACCCTATCTACACTTGCCTTTTCTATACTTGTTCCTTTATTTCCCATCCAATCCTCAATTTTTTCATCATCATTTCATGGTTTTTTATCACCCTTTTAGTGCATCGTCCTTTTGTATCCTATATTGTGTTGCTATCGCGACGAACACCAACTCACTAACTCACAAATGCCAAGGTTATATTCAATTTCCACTCTTTTGCAGGACATGAGTGTGGCTTTCACAGCGGTGCCAATATGCATGCTACTATCAAACATTCTACTAAAAAATATACCATTGCTTTAAAGAACAGGGGGTTCAGAGATTTACCTGGTTTTTTTTCTAAATTCTATTTTTGTTATACCCCCTTCACATAGACGATATTCTATATATATTACGATCTATTTCAGAGTTGTCACGATTTCGTCAGTTATGCGAATTCCTTTGCCAGGTCTTCCCGAGTTAGTTACGAGTAAAGGCGAGTCATTTACCATCTCTTCGAGTTCTGTAAGAGTTATTTGCGACGTATTTATGAGTTCGATTATGACATTGTTGGGTTTTTTTTTTAACTCGTAAAACTTTCACGAGTTCTTACGATTTCACACGAGCTAGAGAGACCTGTTTACGACTAACAAAGAGTGATTTACGAGTCAGGCTTTGCAATACAATACGAGTTGAGAACTCGTAAGAACTCGTAAGGAAATCTCGTAAATGTGAAGGGGGTATTATGCATCTTCCACATATTTACAAAATATAAAGTCATGATAGTTGCACTGATTTCAGTGTTCAAATCAAATTCAATCATAAGAGAACTACATGTAAATAACATGATGGGAAATTCTATTTTTGCATAAAAAAGTAAAATAGGAGACGAACAACATCAGACTACAACTGTGTAGGACAATGTGCGCAAAAAATTTAGGTCATTGGCCATTTTATTTTCCTTACATTATTAATGTCACGACAATTTGTCATCATTCACAAAATATATGTCATTGGTTGTTTTATAATAACTACACAAGGCTTTACTGACCTTGATGTTATATAATTCTTTTTAATTATTTGATATTTTTTACATGATTAATTAACACTGAAGACTTAACGCGATCATTACTTGAGGTTATAATTATATGCTAAGTAAAGCCATCATCGAATTCAACTCCTGATAGCTCGGGTTTTACAATTATCCCCGTTAGGTTTGATAAAAAAAACCCAAATATTTAAATCCAACATGATACTTTTTACCAAATGTCAGCACCTTATTATAGAATTGGTAGCAGCTGAAACATCGACCAAAATTCTACTTTATCTACATTCAATTGTATGTACGAAACTCTTTGGCTGTCGACAACAGAAAGTAAGGCTCCAATAAATCCAAAACCGGGTCCCATAACACCACTGTCTCATTTTAAGCTTGTTGCAATATGAAGAATTGGTGTATTTCTTTTTTACATCTATCCATATGCTCTGCTTCAATGTCTTTTGATGTCGTATTATCGTCTATTTCGTGTTTCCCTGCATAATATATTCTGATGCTATTTATTTAGATACGGGTAAGATTTAAAAACACCGAGGGGAATAGTATTCTAGAATATACCGGTATATATTTAATACTCCCTGAGACCAGAACAACCGAAACGAAAAAGATTAAAATAATTTAAAATGTCTATATGCATTGATCTTATTCATAGAGAAAACATTTGGTTTCTCTCATTTCTAATCCACTTTTCAGCAGAGCCAATTTCAATTGACACTTAAAACATACATATTTACCACGCATTACAATTATTTCGTATTTGCAATGCACTGTGTTGTTTTCACGTGTAATGTAATTTTCTTGCCAGTAAACCATGTTAAGGTGATTAAACTTACCATTTTAACATTATAAAGGAAACGAAAATGGTTCATCTAATGCATATAACATGTAAAGCAAATTCATTTTCAGAATGTCATCTTTTTAAATGTATCTTTGCTTCGAACATACTACTATAAAGCAAATTCAAATGTTTATTTAACTTGTTATAAATACATTTACATATACATGTTAAGTACAAAAAGTGATGGAGGAAGTAGTAATATCTGTTCGCATCAAAACAAATATTTTATTGCATGCCGGTTTCCCATATTTCGGAAAACCTTACCTCAAATCAAAGTGGTGAACCATGAAGGGAGAAATTCAACCTTGCGATTGCACGTTACAAAACACTGCATCTGTAGATTTTGATAAGCGTGTGTATGCATGACTCTTAGGAGCTTTGGAAGCTAAATTGTGCGACTTTTTTCATCAACTTATTTTCAAGGGGAAGACAAAACTACGGAAGTTAACGCATTGACCTGCTTTCTCCATCTCACTCTATCATTAATTCATTATTTAGCCCCCTCCATGTTCATCTCTCCAAATATGACCAACATAACCAAATCTTTTCCTAAATACATTAGAAATGAAAAATTAGCTTCAAAATTTATTACGGAGTGAATATGAATTGAATATCTTGGTTAAATCTTTGAATTTAGTGTTTTTTGGCAGAAATATTGATAACTTGATACATGTATTTGCTTTAAAACTTCCATTATCGTTTTTAGCTCACCAGACCCGAAGGGTTATGTGAGCTATTGTCTTCACTTGGCGTCCGTCGTCCGTCCGTCCGTCGTCCGTTCGTCGTCCGTAAACTTTTTAAAACGTTAATTAACTCCTCTGACACCATAAGTCCAATCGAAACCAAACTTGATATGGTTGTTTATTAGCATTCGTTGCTTAGAACCGATGTGGGGATTTTGATTCGTCGTAAAACATGGCCGCCGTGGCTAAAAATAGAACATAGGGGTAAAATGCAGTTTTTTTGCAAATAACTCAAAAACGGCTACAGATATCAAAATTCTGGCAGAGGTTAAAAGTAATCAGCACCTCAAGATCTACCTACCCTGAAATTTTGAAGAAAATCCAACATTTCATGTACAGACCCTCTAAAATTCAAACTAACCATTTTTGCGCTCATCGTGCGCTCATCGTGCATTCATCGTGCGCTCATCATGCACTCACCGTGCGTTCATCGTGCGCTCATCGTGCGTTCATCGTGCGCTCATCGTGCACTCATCGTGCGCTCATCGTGCGTGTGAGTGGTTTAGCGTGTGAGCGGTTTAGCGTGTAGATGAACGTTTAATCGTGTAAATGAACGTTTCAATCGTGTAAATGAACGATTGAATCGTGTGAGCGGTTTAGCGTGTAAATGAGTGTTTCAATCGTGTAAATGAACGTTCCAATCGTGTGAATGAGTGATTCAATCGTGTGAGTGGTTTACCGTTTAAATGAATGTTTCAATCGTGTAAATGAAAGTTTAATCGTGTAAATGAATGATTAAATATTTCGAATGTGCAAAGACAGCAACAAGTATATACAATGCATACATTGTCGTGATTGAAGTCTGTTCGTGTAATCTTTTCAAATATAAATCTTTATTTGCAAAATACACCCATATGGGTCAAAGCAAAAACAATAGGTACATACGTATTATCCACAAGTTTTATTTTAGACAATAAAAACATGTATGCAAGTCTCCGTAGAGTAAAGAATCTGTATCAATATATTAAACGAATAATTTAATAATTAAATAAACAAGAATTGGCATTTATCTGATCTTTTTGTTTTAATTCATATATCTATGCTTGTTTCATCACAGGTCAGAGCGAATGACCCGCCTCGGACGCGATTCCGCTAGAGGTATATGTATTAACAAAAAATATATAACTTTTAATGAATACTTTTGCTGTCATAGATATCATTTTCAGTAGCAAGATTTGAATATTAATAAATTTTACCTTGTTGTAACAAAGATTATATTGTATATCTCGGAAATGGTGAAGCTTGCCCCTTTTAGAAGATGAGCCAAGGAGTCTGCTAAGGAAATATTTATTTTTTCGTAGGTAGTTTCCGTGGGGAGGGGGTTTAACTGCGTGCATTGCTGTGGATTATCAAAAAGGGAGCTACGAGACTGGACTATACCTCGAAACTAGTTGAACCCCGCACATTTTAAATGTTTTGAATTGTTTTCAAATCTTATATTTTCATTCGTCGTCTTTATGCTATTTGTTCTTTTTGTTTGCATGCAATTGTCAACAAGCTAGGTTGAAAGAAAGTCTTTCTTTTAAAATATTGTTTCTGATATGTTTGCCGATTTCTCAGTCTAAAACAGTGAGCAGCGGCCCCTGCATGGTGACACTGAGTTCTGTTGGGAGTTTTCCGTCGTTGACGTTTTATAAATACATGTACATATACATGTATAAATGTTTTGTCCCGTACTCTCGGTTTAGTGCACATCTTATATTTTTTTTAATCATTCTTAATTGCACGTAGCATTATTTCTTAATACAGTATTAAGTTTACTTTGTTTTTTTTTGTTTTTTTTTGTTTTTTTTTTTGTTTTTTTTTGCTTCGGAACAGGAACGCTTATTTATAAGATACAACACAGCACGTAAAATTAGTACGAATCCCAGCAACACAATTACAGAAAACTAGAAAAAAAACTTTAGAAAAACGTAAATAACGCATCGAAAAAATATTCATTGTAATTTCATAACGAAAATAATACATGTAGATTCAAATTTTAACGGGCATGATATTGCAAATACGTCTTTATAAATATTATTTTAATAAACACGAAAATAAGTTTAACTATTCGATTATGAGTAAGGGGGAAATCAGGGAGAGTGGGGTATGTAAGCCCATTAATTTTATAATTATTTCTTTTAAAGAGCATTTGTACATGTAAAAAACTATCTTGGGCATTCATTTTTTAAATTTTAAATTTAATCAAGAAATATATAATATTTAATTATAATATTTTGACTTAAAATGTACATGTTACTGTTGTCTTATAACAAATTAAACATTACGGTATATTTATCATAATATTTTTTTCATCAACTATCAATCTTCACGTGTGCATAATTTGTCACAGCTGGTTGTTTGGACGCGGGCCAAAAGCGGCAGGCGGATGTTAATTAAATAGGTCACAGCATGACACCCTAGGTATCGCGATCGACAGGTGCTAAAAGGTAGACTCTGAACATGTCAAATAAACAAAAAGGTAATTTATAAGATAGGCAATATACAAAATTTGAAGAAGACAATATAATCTAAAGAAAAAAATTAAAAGATACAATGTCTTTAATCAGGGATGTACAAAACAAAATCAGTTTTATTTAATCCCTGCTTTAATGTTCTATTAAA
The DNA here is from genome assembly GCA_963971305.1 of Arcuatula senhousia. Classification (NCBI taxonomy): domain Eukaryota; kingdom Metazoa; phylum Mollusca; class Bivalvia; order Mytilida; family Mytilidae; genus Arcuatula; species Arcuatula senhousia. Next base: position 10,719,649 of record OZ020309.1, on the reverse strand, counting down.
AGTTACGAAAACATGACGTTTGGGAAAATATTTATTTATCTACTAATTAAAGAACACTTTTATAAACTTTTAGAATGGGCCCTCAGATTTCGCCCGTTTTGGTGTACATGTATGGCTAGGAATTTTTCTAGTGATTACTGATATAAACCATTCTTTTGGACGTGCCGTGAAAATACAAACAAATGTGGATAATTTGTAAAGATTAGCACAACCCGTGCTTTAACAACTTTGTGTTGCCTTTGTTATGTCTACGTTTTTTTTCTTTCTTACCAGTTTTTTCTTGACACGCAGCATCAGTCTAGTTAAATTTTCTTTAAAAAAAAACAAAGTAAAGGTCGATTCGTCTGTAATAATAGTAAAATAAAGAAGGAATTTGTTCATGGCAAACACTTGCCCCGCGTAATGTTCAGTTGCATGGTCAGGCTGAACCACCCTATTAAATCATTCTCATGAACGGAAAATACATGACGAAAACTTGCAAACTATTCTTTATAAAAATGTTCATATCGACCCAGTCCCGAGACAAAAATAGTGGTGGTACAGGTCTGCAAGTCACTTAGAACAAACATACAACTTTTGATACTGAACCACTTTTCTTTCACATGTACATTTACATTGTTGAGAAAATCATAACGGCATCCTCCAAAATCAGGTTTTTTGAGTCAACGTCCCGCTCCATCCTACATAATGTCATGTTTTTGTCGTGGACGTGGACTCAAAAACATGACTTGGGAGGAATCCATGATGATACTAGAAATACCAACGTACTGATAGACGGACAAACGGGCAGGAGTAGAACTTAATGCCCGTACATATCATCGCTCGATCTAAATTAACTATTTTTCTTTTTATATCATATTTATTAAATTGTGTCCGTATGTACGCCATACGGCAATAGTTGGTATATTTATTAACGAACGACCATATGTCGCGGTATGCAATTTTCATCCATTTTGTTCCTTCGTTCGTCATATACTGCAACTCGCGTAACTCGGCTTCTTTCGATCTTATAATGCGCAAGTTTGAAATAGGCGTTATTTGAGTATAGGATGCGTTTTCTTGAACAATACGACATCATCATTTACTTCAATGTTTAAGTTTATGCTTCAAACTATATTATTATATCTAAATTACTCGTATGTCATGTTTTCGGGTAAAACGACATACCCACGTTTTACACAAGCAAGACATTGGATAATCATAAATTACACTTAAAAGGAAAAGCATAAGCACCCTTCATTTATAGGTCGGTGCGTTAAAATACCTTTTAGCCGGGCTACCTCAAACATGCACTAAGCCGTAAAAGATAATTTTCCACAGTATATACCAATTCTAATTATTTTATAATAAATATCACAAGCCGAAAGTTTTGTAAAGATATTTAATCTTTTTTTTAAAGACAGTTTTAGAAAACCCTTTGATTTGCCGCTGTCAAATCTCGCCCATCACTTGGTGTCCGTCGGTCTGTACTTGGTTTACTATGTTACATGTACCGTCCATCACTTGGTGTCCGTCTGTAAATGTCCCGGTTGTAAAAAAAACGCGAGAAAACTAAAACTAATAAAAAAATTTAAAAAAATTACATAATTTTTTTTTCGGAGTAAAAACAATATGTCCCCGACGACACTTATTGTCATATAAACATACAAAAAAACAGTTTGTGACAGAACATATACATATCATATTTAAATGTAAACATGAAATATATCAAATACAACAAATAAACATATAGCAAGTTACGAGACCTCTGCCGTCAGTTCTAATGACTGTTTAATAAAGAAGCCAAACATTCTTATATGTTTATGATTTGTTGGGGTAAGCAAATAGACCATTTAATCTTCATCCGACATATTAATAAAATTTAAATCATCTGTTCTTAGTAAATTAAAAAGGATTTCTCTGATTCTTTTATTTATATTACAATTTAAAAGAAAATGCTTTTCATCTTCAAGTATATTACAAGTTTTACATAATATGTCATTGCGGGAAATTTTGAAATATCTTCCCCTCTCAATTTCCAGATTATGATCACTAATTCTAAGTTTAGTAAAGATTTGTCTCAAATAAAATAAAGATTCTGACAAATATTACTCTCTTTCTAAGGTAGGGTTTAGTTTTTTATAAAGAAAGATTAGATTTTAAGTTTTTAACATTTTTCATTGTTTTACAATTAATAATATTTTCTCCTATTTCTTGGTTTGGAGAAATATCATTTACATAAGTGTTACTAAGAAAAAATATATATTGTTTGAATCTAAGCTCTTAGTTAGTTCAAATGCCTCTTTTAGTAGTGGATTTATATCATCAGTATGAAGTCGAGCCATATAAACAATAGACTGTGAATGAATGAAATTGTCTAACGGATAACTACCAAGCTCTGACCATGATATTCAATCACTTGGTGTCCGTCTGTCTGTCCTTGGTTTGCTATGTTACATGTATCGCCAACTTTTTGGTGTCTGTCTGTCAATGTCCCTGGTGTAAAAACGTATAACTTTATAGGTTTCTGAAAGAAGACTAAGTCCATGTACTTTATATAAAATGTTAAGTTTCAAATGTCTTTCTTTATCAAATCATATATACCGGGTACATATTTTTTCAATGAAGATAAACGTTTCCTCTCTATGATGAATGTGAAAACAAAGACTTAACCGAACTCATCATGTACAATAAACAAAATACAGGCCGCATTCATATATAACGGATGTTTAATGCGGAAGATCACAGCGGGTATCTAAGGGGAAGAAAACCACAGGTGATGAGCAGGACCTTGTTAATTAATAATCGTTATCAAATGCAAAAGAGTTGAAAGCATATTACACGTAAAACATATAGACGTTTATAGTTACGAAATAATAATGTTAAGGTCCAAATTGTTGCCTGTATTGATAAATGGGGCAATCTTTTGCAAATGATCCAATAAAGACAAATAATTCAAGGAGTTATTTTCGTTTGAATAATTTTCTGTTTTAAAATATTATAATCTTTCTGTTTTGAAGTTAGATTTTATAATCTTCATTTTGGCTGGAAAATTTAACGGGAATCGCAATTTTGGCAAGTTTTGTTCTCTCGTTTAATTGATTTATAACCTGTGTAGGTCTTTAAATTTATTCAATAAAAAGAGATAAATTTGAATATTGTTAATTATTTTCAAGTTGGGAGATAAACATGTCTTATAAGATGTTGCGGAATTGTACCAAAAGGTTTATTTAAATGAATTTATTAATGATTATAACACTGCTGGATCCGTATTTGGCTTTGGCTTCGATGATGGTATATAGGAACAGTAAGTAACTAGCAATCAGTTCAAATCAGCAATTAATAATAAATAGATAATTAAATAAATTTGAAAAAATATATATATAATAATTAAAAATTTAAGCAAATAAATCAAATTAAAAAAAAATGATAAAAGTTATTTTATATCATTAATGGTGATTAGGATAAAAATATATGAAAATGAAAACGAAAAAAAAATCTTTTTACATTAAAAATTCGACAATTACTTGGAGGCTAGTACTGTATCTGAAAATTATAACTAAAACGTGTTTTTATTTTCTCTGCATGAATATTCAACGTTCATCGCTCATCGTGCGTGTGAGCGTTTAAACGTTCATCGCTCATCGTGTAACGTTCATTTGAGTGGTTAATCGTGTGAAATCCCCAATCGTGTATTTGAGCGATTCAATCGTGCATGTGAGTGTTTAAACGCTCATCGCTCATCGTGCGTGGAACGTGTATCGTGCGCTCATTGTGCACTCATCGTGCGTTCATCGTGCACTCATCGTGCGTTCATCGTGCGCTCATCGTGCATTCATCGTGCGCTCATCGTGCGTGCATTCATCGTGCGTGTGGTAAGTTTGAATTTTAGAGGGTCTGTAGGAGTTATTGCCCTTTTTAGCTCACCTGACCCGAAGGGTCAGGTGAGCTATTGTCATCACTTGGCGTCCGTCGTCCGTAAACTTTTTAAAACGTTAACTCCTCTGACACCATAAGTCCAATTGCAACCAAACTTGGTATGGTTGTTCATTAGCATTCGGTGCTTAGAACTGATGTGGGGATTTTAGATTCGTCGTAAAACATGGCCGCCATGGCTAAAAATAGAACATAGGGGTAAAATGCAGTTTTTTGCAAATAACTCAAAAACGGCTACAGATATCAAAATTCTGGCATAGGCTAAAAGTGATCAGCACCTCAAGATCTACCTGCTTTGAAATTTTGAAGAAAATCCAGCGACACATGTAGGAGTTATAATTGCCCTTTTTGTGGATTTTTTGAAAATTTTGCACCTGTTTAGCTCAATATCTTGAAAACTATACTAGATATTTGAGAAATTTAAATTGCAAATTGTTAAGCACATCAAGATCTACAAAATATGTAACAGGGTCAACGTTGTAGGACCTTTTCTTTTAGGAGTTATTGCCCTTAGAACGTCAAAATTTAGCATTTTAACAGCATTTCCTCATTACATTGAAAACGTTAACTCCTCTGACACTTTAAGTCCAAATGGAACCAAACTTGGTATAGTTGTTTATTAGCATTAGGTGTATAGAACTTATGTGGGGATTTTTGATTGGTCGTAAAACATGGCCGCTGTGGCTAAAAATAGGACATAGAGGTAAATGGCAGTTTTTTGCAAATAACTCTAAAACGGTGACAGATTTCAAAATTTTGATTGGAAACAAAAGTGATCATTACCTCAAGATCTACCAGCTTTGAAATTTTGAAGAAAATCCAACAACCCATGTAGGAGTTATTGCCCTTTTTGTGGATTTTTTGAAAATTTTGCACCTATTTAGCTCAACATCTTGAAAACTATACTAGATATTTGAGAAATTTAAATTGCATATTGTTAAGCACATCAAGATCTACAAAATATGTAACAGGGTCAACGTTGTAGGCCCTTTCTTTTTAGGAGTTATTGCCCTTAGAACGTCAAAATTTAGCATTTTAACAGCATTTCCTCATTACATTGAAAACGTTAACTCCTCTGACACTTTAAGTCCAAATGGAACCAAACTTGGTATAGTTGTTTATTAGCATTAGGTGTATAGAACTGTTGTGGGGGTTTTTGATTGGTCGTAAAACATGGCCGGTGTGGCTAAAAATAGAACATAGGGGTAAATGGCAGTTTTTTGCAAATAACTCTAAAACGGTGACAGATTTCAAAATTTTGATTGGGAACAAAAGTGATCAGCTCATCAAGATGTACCAGCTCTGAAATTTTGAAGAAAATCCAACAACCCATGTAGGAGTTATTGCCCTTTTTGTGGAGTTTTTGCAAATTTTGCACCTGTTTAGCTCAATATCTTGAAAAATATACAAGATATTTGAGAAATTTAAATTGCATATTGTTAAGCACATCAAGATCTACAAAATATGTAACAGGGGGTCCAATGTAATTGGTAAGTGCGCAGCATAATTTGGTAAGTGACTATAAAGATGGCGGAAAAACCTCGCTTCGATCGACAACGGTCAGTTTTCTCTTCGTGTTTACAAAAGTTATACACATCTTATGAATAAAACCATGTTGCCTTTCGGCAATTGTGAGTTATGAGAAATAGTACATAACAAAAATTTAATGCTTGATTTGCTTATCAAAAAGCTTTTGAAGAAAAACCGGCCACTTGACAGCAATTTGTTTGTCATGCCGAAAAAAACAGGCTTTGTTTCAGGTACTCTGATCACAAACGTTAGGTTTTATGGTGTTTTGTGGTTCGTCAACAAGCATGGATATTCCCAAATATTTGTTTCTGTAAAAGAAACATGTATTTGTTGACATATTTACAATTATTTTATTGTTTGGTAAGTGCAAGTTAGTGTACTGAAAAAATTGGTAATGTATATTATTACAGTGCAAAAACTTTTGAAAGCACTTCTTTTAATACTTTGCATAATATTTCTTTTGTTATCGATTTTTTTTGGTTTTTTTTTTTTTTTTTTGGGGGGGGGGGGTATTTTAATCTTGATGTGTCCGATTTCTTTCTAATTAAGAATAATAAGAGTCCTGGCCTTGATAATATTAGTTATGAAATGCACAAGGCATCACAATCCTATATTAACCCGTCTGTTGAAGCTGTTCAATGCTGTCTTTAAGTCAGGTCAGTTTCCGGAACAATGGTCCAAAAGTTATATATGTCCAATTTATAAAAGTGAAAATCCACTAAAGCCAGAAAACTATAGAGGTATAGCTATTAATAATAGTATTGGGAAACTCTTTAATATAATACTTTGTAATCGCTTTGACAAATTTTTGTTAGATAATAAAGTAATACATGAAGTAAAATTGGCTTTTTAAAAAAATCTGGTACCACAGATCACATATTTGTGTTGAAATGTATAATTGATAAATATCTTAAACAAGGGAATAAAAGATTATATGCTTGCTTCGTGGATTTTCGCAAGGCATTTGATAGAGTTATCCATGTTGGAATTATGTTCAAACTTCTTGAAAGAAATGTTAGTGGTTATTTTTATAGAAAACTAAAAAATATGTACTTAAATGATACTTTATGCATCAAAGTGGGCAAAAAAATGACAATTTTTTTTACTGCCAAGGTTGGTGTACGACAGGGCGACGTACCTAACCCTAACTTGTTCAAATTTTTCATAAATGATTACCACAAAAATTGTTAGATCAGTCAGAATCAGTTACTTTAGATAACAGGAAAATCCCTTGCTTGTTGTATGCAGCCGACTTAGCCCTGATGGCCGATTCTAAAAGATGTGACTGTCTACAAAATAAACTCGATATTTTGCAGGAGTATTGTAAAACATGGTGTCTAGATATAAATATTAACAAAACCAAAGTTGTCGTATTTAATAACTCTGGTAAATTATTTAATGAAGAATTTCTAATTGGCATTTAAAAGATTGAATGTGTAAAAAGCTATAAATATCTTGGTATAGTGTTGACAAAACTTGCCGTTTTACAGAAGCTAAGTCTAAGTTATATGAAAAGGCATTAAAAGCCAGTTTTAAACTATATAGAGACATGAAGGTGGTATCTCCATCAATTAAGGTTCTCCTTCACATTTTTGATCATACTATAAAACCCATTTGTTTATATGGGTGCGAGAACGGGGGATTACAAACGTAACACCAAAAAGAAAGCAATTGAATTTGTATGAAATATACAAAGATTTGGAACATGAAATTTTGTAAGTTTCTGTCAGGGGTCTCAAACAGACTACAAATTTAGCAGTTCTATCAGAACTAGGGAGATTCCCATTGTATTGTGACATTATAGTCCAAATGTTTATGTACTGGCATCGGTTGGAAAACCAGCCATCTGGGCTAATGCCATTTTCCTTGGTTTCGGTGGTCAAAGCTGAACTATATTATTAAAAGAGCACCTTCTTTGCTTCAAACATATTTCGTAAGTGATGCTTTCAAACTCTTTTTAAATACAAAAAGCTCGAAACATTAGTTACATTTAATTCGTAAAGGTTTTCACATTGATCATAAACTTATTTGTATTAGTATGCCTTTTAAAATAAAACTTAGAGTGTTAATTAACACAAGACCATAATCATCATAGCAAGGTAACCAAATTGGCAATGTGAAATTAACATAACCGAAAATATGTATATGTTCACTTACTTTGTCGGAAAAATCAAAGTTATTTGATTCAGCCTGCTAAACAGATTCATGTAGTAGAATAGAAATGAATCGGAAATCAAAAAAACATTTATCTCGCAATGAATAAAGATGTTTGCACTGTGATAATATTCATTACCAATTTTGTTTAGTACACCGACTTGCACTTACCAAAAAATAAAATAATTGTAAATATGTCAACAAATACATGTTTCTTTTACAGAAACAAATATTTGGGAATATCCATGCTTGTTGACGAACCACAAAACACCATAAAACCTTACGTTTGTGATCAGAGTACCTGAAACAAAGCCTGTTTTTTTTCGGCATGACAAAAAAATTGCTGTCAAGTGGCCGGTTTTTCTTCAATAGCTTTTTAATAAGCAAATCAAGCATTAAATTTATGTTATGTACTATTTCTCATAACTCATAATTGCCGAAAGGCAACATGGTTTTATTCATAAGATGTGTATAACTTTTGTAAACACGAAGAGAAAACGGACCGTTGTCGATCGAAGCGAGGTTCTTCCGCCATCTTTATAGTCACTTACCAAATTATGCTGCGCACTTACCAATTACATTGGACCCCCTGTGTAAGGGGTCAACGTTGTAGAACCTTGCCTTTTAGGAGTTATTGCCCTTAGAACGTCAAAATTTAGCATTTTAACAGCATTTCCTCATTACATTGAAAACGTTAACTCCTCTGAAACTTCAAGTCCAATTAGAACCAAACTTAGTATAGTTGTTTATTAGCATTAGGTGTATAGAACTGATGTGGGGGTTTTTGATTGGTCGTAAAACATGGCCACTGTGGCTAAAAATAGAACATAGGGGTAAATGGCAGTTTTTTGCAAATAACTCAAAAACGGTGACAGATTTTAAAATTTTGATTGGGAACAAAAGTAATCAGCACCTGAAGATCTACCAGCTCCGAAATTTTGAAGAAAATCCAACAACCCAAGTAGGAGTTATTGCCCTTTTTGTGGATTTTTGGCAAATTTTGCATCTGTTTAGCTCAATATCTTAAAAACTACACAAGATCTTTGAGAAATTTAAATTGCTTATTGTTGAGAACATCAAGATCTACAAAATATGTAATAGGGTCAACGTTGTAGGACCTTTCCTTTGAGGAGTTATTGCCCTTAGAACGTCAAAATTGAGCTTTTTAAAAGCATTTCCTCATTACATTGAAAATTTTAACTCCTCTGACACTTTAAGTCCAATTGGAACCAAACTTGGTATTGTTGTTTATTAGCATTAGGTGTATAGAACTGATGTGGGGATTTTTGATTGGTTGTAAAACATGGTGGCTAAAAATTGAACATTGAGCTAAACTGCATTTTTTTTTGCTAATAACTCAAGTAGGGTGACAGATTTTTAAATTGGAATTGAGATAAAAGTGATCAGCACCTTAAGATCCACCTTATGGTAAGATGACCCCCTTATTAAACTTATGACCCTTTCAATGTCAAATAGATTTTGCCTAATAACCTTAACTTCAGGCACATATGTCAGGTGAGCGATTCAGGCTCCTGGGAGCCTCTTGTTACTATTGTCATTTTTAAGCATTATAGCGATCACGCGCGTGTCGGTTTTGTGTGATGACCACTTAATCATTATTGTTTTAAGTGTTGTGTCGGATTTAAAATCGATACGTTTGATTTTTTAAAATCAGTCGATTGATGATTCTCAGCGAGCTGTCAGTAACAGCGAGTGTTCTATAGAGAGTTCCTTTACCGTCCTTTTGTTTGTTCTTGTTTTTTGTCTTAGGTTCTCTCTAGTGGAATTAGACTTTGATCGTTTTGATTTTTATTGTGTTTAGTTTTGTGCTTTGTCTTGGATTATTGATAGGGGGAAGGTTGGGCCCAAAAACCAAGTTTAACCCCGCCACATATTACATGTGCCTGTTCTAAGCCAGGAAACTTTGACAAAGCTTTCGTTTCTACTTGTCTTTTTGATGTTTTCTGTTCCTTGTTTAAAAAAAGGGTCTATCTGTGACTATTTCAGGGCTGGATTTGAATTATATGCATTTTGATAGACCATGGACCAATTGCAGAACCGCAAGCAATGCCAAATGATGGCCTCGTTGAAGGCTGCTGGCGGTTGTCCATTGTGGTTTTTCTAAATTGCCGTTTAATTGCGGGCTGTGTCGCGTACACTTATTCCACATCTCATTATTTTCTATTTTGATGTGACAATTCTAGTACTGTTTAAAATGGTAATATTTTCAATCAACTGTTTACGAGATGCACAAAAAATGAGACATAGTGCGTCAATATAAAGCCCCCAAAACTATTTCTTTGAATAAATTGAAAATGTTCCCTTCCTTAATTATTCAAGGAATATTCTAGAGAGAAGTGGTCCCGGTATGTCTGCTCGCAAAATAAACATATTTTTTTTTTTTTGGTTCAAATACCATAGTGGTGCATTGCCCCCGTGTTGAGATAAATGCCCCGTTCCCCGAACGATCAAGAACACTACTGTGTATGGCCCGTAGGATCCAAAACAGTATGCTTATTTACCCGATATTAAACATCGCTCCATTTTCCAGTGATATATAATGCACGTTTTCCCGATTTGTCTTGTGTCCCTGTCCCGTGCGAGGCCTGGGAGGGGAATGGGCCTGCTGCAACAGATCCTACCATGTCGTAAGAGGAGACTAAGGGTCCTGGGATTCTGACGTCGGGTCAGTGCTCAGCCCACAGAGCGACCAAGGTGTGAAACCTAGGCGGATGAATAGGGTAGTCCTCGTCCGCGGGGGTTGTCAGCTCTATAATACGGAAACACTGACCGCTGACAATAGTGGACCAACGTGTGTGGAGAATTTCATGCTTAATGCACGTAAAAGACCCCTTTGTGGATTGCCAAGTATAGTGCACCACATAGGCTAAATTTTCAGCCTCTACACACCTCTCCCCTTTTTCTCTGATTCTTCAAAATTTACCGTTCCTTTTTTCCCACCCACCCCCTCGTCCCGTGCGGGGCCCGGGAGGCGAATAGTCCCGCAGCAGCGCTAAGGTTGTCGGTAAAAGTCCACTTAAGAGCGCTCAGAAACCTGACATCGTGGTCAGGCCGCTTTGCCCACAAAGCGACTGGGATGTGTGCCCAAGGTGGTTGAATGGAGCAGCCCTGACATCGAGAGATGCGGGGTCGTCAGGCGATAATGCGGAAAACCTGACCGCAATCAATAGTGGTGCACCGTGTTGGGAAAAATGTCATGTTCCTCGCACAAATTTTTCCCGTCCCTACCCATCACTCCTTTTTTCAGTGGCAGTCAATACTCTCCTACCCGATTGGCCTTGTGTCCCTCTTTCCTCCACTTCATCATCATTTCATGTTCATTGTATCACCATTTTCATGTTTATCTCCATCGTGCTGCTTGGGAGTAAAGCAAAAACTAACTTACTAACTAACTAACCCACCCACCCCAAATTCATTTATCATCATCATTTCATGTTCAATTGATTAGCCTTTTCATGTTCATCGCCTGTAAAAAGCTATATAACGTTGCACGGGCGTAAAACTCCAACTCGCTCACTTGTGTCCCTATC